>JAWWML010000012.1:12567521-12648246 GCA_035047165.1 Ormyrus rosae | reverse complement strand
TCTCGGCCGGCTTGAATGGAGGAAGAAATGGAGAGGGTGACGCAAGCGCCAAAGAGAAAGAGCGAGAGAGAGAGAGAGAGAGAGAGAGAGAGAGAGAGAGAGAGAGAGAGAGAGAGAGAGAGAGAGAGAAGGGTGGGCGTCTGCTTCGCCACTTCGGAAACTCTTGTGAAGTAGCGGGAATTCCGGGCTCGTGGCAATCCTCGTAAGCGGGTCAGAAACTTCTTTCGACCCTTCCTTCCTTCCTCGTTCCTTACCGCGGCGTTGCCTAAGGTTAGGGAAGTGCGTTTGTGTCTACTTCTTATTACCCCCGGCCTGCGGCTTTTCTCTTCTCTTGCGGCCGCTTCTTCACTGTTATCGCCGTGTCTTTTTTCTCCGCAGAATCGAGTCGCTGTGACGATCCTCAATTCCGGTTCAGCACTTGCGCGCTAAAAAGACAACGGAGCGGCTCTTTCGCCGGAGCTGAAAGTCTCTCGTTCGAGGGCGGATTACTTTGTTGGCTTTCTTTTTTCAACTTTCTCAAGGGGATTGCAGACTCGTGTTTCTCCCGCTGGCGTTGTTTCCTTGCAGCTCCTAGGCCTGCAACGCAAAGGTTTTTCTCTACTTTTACAACGAGTTTTCAAGCATAATTTCGCAAATTCCTTCAGCGAAAGATTGATTTTCACGTTGCGTGTAAGTGGATGTCGACAGAGGAATCAATCAGCTGTCAGAACGTTGGGCCATTCGATCTTAACGAGCTGTAGCTGCACATACGTATAGGTGCACGAAATTTTCGTGCCGACTGCACGGCATTCAGAAGCAATTTAGCGATTACCGATGCTCCCGATTGCTCGCGTGGTTATTGTCGAAGTGCCTTCCTCCTCTTTCCATCATCCACAGCTCAGTGGTTTCTCCTGCTCAACTTTCACTCTGCAATACCTTGCCCCACTGCGCGCGTAGCTGCATGCTCCCGTAGGAATGTGATTCTCGCCTCTGAAGAAAAGAGCGCGCCGATTATTCAATGCAGTTTTTCATTCGTCAATATTACAATTATCTTTTCACTGGGACAATAACCAATCAAACCCTCGCCGGCGTCCTTCCCCCTGAAGCGACACGCGCGCGCGAAAACGGTTTTATTTAGACATTGCGTTGCGCGGAACAGACAGGCCAAGAAACGCAGACGGAAAGCGAGCGGGAACGTCGGCTTGAATTCATATTGACAGTTGTCTCTGAGATTTGCATTGTACACACAATGCGTATAACGGTAACACGTAACGATAGCGTGTACAAGAGGGCAATTGATTCAATCGAGCGCGAACGCTCGTCGCGAGCGAGCGAGCGAGCCTCGCACCGCGGGATAGGAAGCGCATCTGTGTACCGTTTGAAAAGCCCGCTCAATACATTATTCCCCGCGGAGACGTAACGCGCTATATCGATTCCTCAGTCACGTGTCACGTGAAACCGAACGTGTCCATAGCTTCAAAGTGCCGAGCTTCCTTCTCTCTTCCGCGGATTTTAGCCTTTTAATGAAAGTTTCTTATCTGCGCACCTCGGCGACGAGGCTTTCAGCTCGCTTTACGAGGCATTTCAAAAGAAAAATACCGCCGAGCTCGAAAAGAAATGACAATGCGTGCGGTTAGCTTCGCCGGTGAATCAATACCCGGAGGAATTGAGCCCCGAAAAATCGGCAGGGTAACCCGAGATTACCGTTTGGATTCCTAAGATTATTTTTGGGATTTCTCGAGTGCGTAGCCCCTCGGTAACACGTGACGATAGCGTGTACAAGAGGGCAATTGATTCAATCGAGCGCGAACGCTCGTCGCGAGCGAGCGAGCGAGCCTCGCACCGCGGGATAGGAAGCGCATCTGTGTACCGTTTGAAAAGCCCGCTCAATACATTATTCCCCGCGGAGACGTAACGCGCTATATCGATTCCTCAGTCACGTGTCACGTGAAACCGAACGTGTCCATAGCTTCAAAGTGCCGAGCTTCCTTCTCTCTTCCGCGGATTTTAGCCTTTTAATGAAAGTTTCTTATCTGCGCACCTCGGCGACGAGGCTTTCAGCTCGCTTTACGAGGCATTTCAAAAGAAAAATTCCGCCGAGCTCGAAAAGAAAAGACAATGCGTGCGGTTAGCTTCGCCGGCGAATCAATACCCGGAGGAATTGAGTCCCGAAAAATCGGCAGGGTAACCCGAGATCACGGGCCACCCCCACGGCGGCCGGCTCTTCCTCAAAGGGTTGCTACGCCGCGTTCGGGGATAGGCTGGAATCGCATTCTCCGTCCCCTTAACGAGTCCACTTGAAGCTCGAAAGCCGAACTGGAGCGATATTAAAATTAGAGAGCGGGTACAGCGGGCAGCAGGCAGCAGGTATAGGAACACACGCGGCAATATTTCGAGAGCGGCCGAGGGAGAAAGAGTCGGATTCGGCGGGCCGTTACGCGCGAGGGTGGGCCGCGATAAGGGCGAGCTCTGAGACGGCCCGAGATCAATGTCGAAAGGGTTGAAAGGGGGGGATCGACGCCAGTCGAACTGATCGCCGATAGGGAAATCCGCTTAGTTCTCTGTAGATGCGCGGCTCGACGAGGGGACGTAAAAGTACGAGCGCACCGATGCGTCACGCGCCGCCTCAGAGCGGTAAATCTCGTTTCGGACAACTCGCCATTAGTTCGTAACAAGAGGCTCGCTTCGAATGAAAACACGCAGATATTTATTATTGCCGAGCGACGGTCAGCCTCTTCTGCCCTGAATAAAACGAATTGCCTTGAGACTGCCGAGCATCTGCGCCATTGTCAATTGCTTTTTCGCTTTGTGGATTATCCGCGCCTTTGGATGTATAATTAGCTATCGATTTCCTTTCTGCGGAAATATTAAAATGCAATTGGCGCAGGTATTATAATTATTGAAAAAATTAGACTTTTAATTATATCGCTTACTTGTCTCGATTCTTGCATTATTTAGACGATGTAATTACAACAATATATCTCCTGTAATTAAAAGAGAGCAGCGCAAAGTATCGGCGCCGATAGCTAAGTAAAAAATCGACTGAAATAATTAAAATTTGCCTTGTTCAATTTAGGAGGAGCGCGCAAACATTTACTCTTGGCGGGGCAAAGGTTTTTAGCTTTTCGGCAAGTCATGCAAGCTGCAATAATCGTGTAAGAGAAAACGTTCATGGCGTGGGTCCCGATCGAGTAATAAAATTAGATTATAGACTTTGAGGTAGGTATAATCATAAGCAAATGCTTTGCCCTATGCTTCGATTCTTCGATCGGACAGCGAAAGGTCGAACGGGGCCGAGGTTCATTATTCAAGGCGCAAATGCCTGGCAAGGGAAAATGATAAAAGAGCGGGCTTGCGCGAATAAAGAGCCAGCGTTGTAGGAGTCTCGTCGGTAAAAAGGGTTATCGCTCGACTGCCAAGGGGTTCGGCCGGCCGCGAAAGCATCGCCGCATAAAAGGAAGAAAAGTCGGCGGCGGCGGCGGCGGCGGCGGCGGAACGGCGCCAGGCATGGAAGCACACGTCAGAGTATTAACGAAATTTTAACCAATCAATGAGAAGTTCATTAGCCCGATATACCCCCTCGGCCGGGCAGGCATCCTCTTCGCCTCTTTTCTGCCCCTCCTCCCCCCCAGTCCGAGGCGCGCAACCCCTCCGCATTCGCACTACCCCCGGCCAAACAGTCTTACCACGCGGGGTAAATCGCGAGCCCACGATAATACAGCCTACTACGCAAGCACTCTGTTAGCCGCTCCGATTTTTCTGCTCGATGGGAACGTTTCAAGTTTCGATCGCCGCTTCCCGTTTTGCTCCGACTGATTCGAGTAATTGGCCTTTTTCCCTCTTTCAATTGACCAAACTTTCAGAAAATTTCGCTCGATTCGTACGCCAAGACATTAATTATTTGTAAAAATATTAATTACCATCCGGCGCTCTCTCGACGTATTTCCAGATGCCAATATAAAAAGGCGACTGACGTGTATGATATGAGCGCGCCCGTCTTGTTTAATTCGGAAAAAGAGCGCGAAAGAGAAGAAAAGTTTCCGATCGATTAAAAGGATATATTAAAATTTTTAACGAACAATCGCGAGACTCTCCTGGGGAGAATTAGCTTCTCCGCTCTCTCGCTTTCTCTTTGTGCGCGCGAGTCGGTCTGTCTGTCGAAAGGGGCTCCCGTCACATTAGTTATTCCCTCGGCCGCTGCGGGATTCTCACGAATACGTTTTTTGCGCTGTCATTTGTCTCCAATATCTCTCGCCGCCCGCACTCTGACGTCCCGGCCCAGGCCGGGGAGGCGAGAGCCCCTTCCTTCCCTCCCCCTCACATACGGACTACCAAAGTCGCCGATGTATCGAATACATAAGCCGGCAAAAAGAGTCGAGGGGAGGCAAGGCGAGAGCGTAAGTGTCGTCATGGCTCGCTCTCGGCGTTGCCAATTCTGCATACGTATTAATTTAGCATTTTTCCCTCGGCCGATAAGCTCGTTTAATTAAAAGCCGACCTGCCGGCGAGTCTTGTATTTCAATATCAGAGGAGCAGAGATGATTAGGTAAAAGTCGTTCTCAAGGCTTTCCATATCAATTATAAAACAGAAGCAGGATTTAAATGGCAACGCCGCGGGGCTTTTCTCCGCAGATGATGCGAATGAGACGGGCAGAGTGGCATGTGCGAAGAACGAAAGCTCGCAAGCTGGAGAGAGGGTGCAGTTAGCAGAAATGGAGGAGAGTGCCATTTAAAACTGCGAGAGAAAAAGAGATTTGCATGCGCCGCGAGCTCCGCGAGCAGAAGTCTGCTTTGTGCGTTGCGTTGCAGGGGGTGGGTTACGAAATGCGTCTCACATACTCTTCGGTTAAACTACCGGCGGAGAAAAAAGATTATCCGTTCTCTCGGCGAGTCTCGAGAGAGTAATTAAAATGGAAAGATTGAGGATTTCACGTATTTTCGGGGCCGGTGGTTAAGGCAAAAAATCATATTTTAAAACTTGGCGAATCGTAAAATTTTTAATTAACTTTCTCAACGAGCGAAACACAAAGTAACTTGCGTAAATAAACAGCGAGGAAAGTTCGAAGGCTGATACAGAAAATAATAATATAGCGCGAAACAATGGGGCGGCATTCGATCATCAGATAATTAGCGTTATATCGCGCGGATTCTGGAATTTCGCCATCTATTCGAACGGTCGTACTTTTCCTCTCTCCCCCTCACGGCAACGTCTCTCGCCAGAAGCGGCAACTTTCTCATTAGTCGCGCGACAATGCAACAACGTTAACGCGCCGCGGTATATCTGCCCGAGTATAATAACGCGTGGCTTCAGACGACGATCGCCGATTGTCGCTTGCGCCTCTATTCTTCTGCCTGGCGTAGCCTCTCTGCTCGTCGAGCGGCTCGAGAGCGGAAACGCGCGCAATAACGCCTCGCTAAGCCACTCGAAAAATGATCAGCCGTACCGCGGCAATCGAGCTTCAAGCTGCCGGATTATCGACGTCGCCTGTGAGTATCGAGCTTTTCTGCCAATGAACGCCGCGGCGAAACCTGCTGATTACGAAATGAACGCCTGACGGGCGCGCGACCCCATTGACTCGTCGCGGCTTTCGACAGCCGATCAGTCGCACGCTTCCGCATTTTTCGAACGGATCATGCGCTTTTTCGAAACGGCGCGCGTCAGCGCAAATTGACGCCTTTAATTAGAGATCGTCAATTTTTCGATATTCCGAAATTTCGGCAAACAGTCTCCGAAATAGCCGGACGGAGAGCTCTCGGTTAATTTAACGAAGGCTATTTTTTCCGTGGAATATCGCACGCTCGAGAGATACAAAAGAACGGAGCGAGAGAGAAAGAGAGCGAGCTATTGTTTCTCTTGGTCGGAAAATTACCACCATAATTTTTTGCTCTCCTTGGAAGGGGGCTAAAAAAAGTAATATAGGTGAATCGCGGTGGCGTCGGTCGCGGCGGCCGAAAAAAGGATGAAGAGCGCACAGAGAGCCGCGAGCTTTGGAGTCGAAAGGGCTGGTAGAAGCCGCACCGCAAATTTCACCCAATATTACGCACGCTCGGATGAATGTCTCGATGTCCCTGCGGTGTAGCTTCTGCGCTCTCTCTCCGCTTTTCCTTCTGCCATTCCGTTTCTCTCGTTTTAATATTTCTCCGGGCGAATGCCTCGACTAATATATGGCTTCTGCCGAAGCAGCAGACAGAGCAGCAGGAGAGAGGGGGGTTAGACTGGCCGCTCTCGCCCATACGTATTCATACAGGCGCGCGCACTCGTCGTAATGCAAATCAGCGATGTATAGGTATATGTGCGGTTAATATTAATTCTCGGGCTCTCACATGCCTGATCGAGTTTCCCCGCGTTCTCGGAAGTCGGATGCAATCGGCGAAATTTCCCCGTGCTCTCTCGCTTCCATGACCAATTCTGACATCGATCAGAACGCGTATTTCAAACAAATGCATTTCCTCCTCTTCCTCCTCGTTCTTCTCGAGTGCCTACTTTCCCCGACTTTTATGAGGATTTCAATCTTGCATTTGCATTCGCGATTCTTCCCCTAAATTGAGCCCTGCCCTCCGTTTTTCTATTTCTCGAGGAAGACAGGTAAACCGCTTTTATCGCGCGAACACGTAAGCACAAGAGAATGCAGGCCGTTAAAAAGTGGGTAAAGTCGCGTTGTACTTGGACACGTGTCCAATCGATTTTACAGCGGCACATATCAAGCGACAATCGGCTTCTTCGATTCTATAATGCGCGTCGCCGTTCATTATGCATCACTCGGCTGTTATTCTTTCGCCTCCAGTGGACGTCCCCGTCATTCGGATGGCCATAAAGGAATTATACATTCAGGCCTTTTGGAAGAGGCCTCTGCATCGCCGTAATTAACGAAAAATATTTCGCATCAGCGAGAAATAATTCAGCGGGCGCCGTTTCCATTATAAAGGCAATAACCCGGCGCGTCGGGGCAGCGTCGAATCTTTCTCCTTCCCTCTGGCCGGCGTTACAAGTGCGCGGTCCTCATAATCTGATGTGTATTATACGACTGAGCGCTCGTAGAGCGGCAAGCCGCGGGGGCGAGCAAAAGAAGGAGAAAAAGGGAGCTCGCATCCCCTGCTCCTCCTGCTGTTCGTAATAAGCATAAATCCTCCGAGGGCTTATCTCGAGTCGGCCAGAAGAACGCTAAAATAAAATATCATACATTCTGGCTTGTACCCTTCCGTACGGCGCCAGCGTCGCCTTGTCGTGCTCCGCGTTGTCGCGCTGCTGTAAAGCGCCTTCCCGCCCTCCAAAGCTGCTGCTGCTGCTACTGCCGCCGACAACACGCGCGCTCGCACGCGTGCGAGTCTCATTTTTCTCTCCTCGAGCACTCCTTCCCCGGGCGCGAAAAGTATTGTTACCTGTTCGGTAAGCGTCAGAGCGCGTACAAGTGCGCACTCAATCGAACCGTACGAATCTATTGTGCAGTTAAACACTGCAGCCCTTCGCGGAAAAAGCTTGGGGCGAGAAGGAGCCCTTTCCTCTCCGTAAATACATCTGTTTCGTCTCAATGGCTGCCTCGCTTTTACTTTCACACTTTAAAGGGCTCAAGGAATTTCCTACTCTGGGGAGCGCGACTCTACACGCGGCTTTTCGTAACAGGTGACACAGTTTCCGCGAGACGGAAATTACGTAAAGTCTCGCTTTACTAATTAAAAGCAAAATGAATAGTTGCTATCCGCGGAGAATTAAGAAACGTGTGCACTGCGACATCTCGATAGAAGCGCGTTGGTGCGTGGCGACTTTGTCACCCCGAAGCCGCGTAACGAGGCGCGATGCAGCTTCGACAAAAGAACTGGTCTCCTGCTCGGAGACGAAAATCCGAGTAGGCGAGACGAAAGAGAGACAGAAAGGGGCTGCACAGAACAGAGCAGAGTCGACGGGAAGGGTTGAGCTCGAAGCCCGATCAGTCATTAGACAAGTGGGTATTCGCATATATCGAGTTGTAAAATCGATAGGGGTGTCCGTTAGCCGTGTATCCTGTAAGGAACGTGCCGCTCTCTTTCTTCCGCGGGGTGGGGATGAGATGCGAGCAGAGCGCACGCCACCTCCTGGCCTCCTCCAGGCTCGGCGCTCCGTCTTTCTCTTACCCCGTTCCCGCGCGAGAGAGCGAACCATCGCCTCACCTAGTACCACCCCATCGCATCACGAGCCCCTATACTTCCCCTTCGACCCCTTTTGTTGCTGCTTCGCTCGCGCTCCCTCCTCCCGCGCGCTGTCGTTGCCTCCTCCACCTCCGGCTCCTCTGCCACCCGCCTTCCACCCCCAAGCCGCAGCTCTCTGGCCGTCAAACCACCCTCGGGCCGGCTCTCTCGCTCTCCCTCTCTCTTTCTCTCTCTCTCTCTCTCTCTCTCTCTTTCTCTGCCCGCATCTCTCCTCTTCCTTTTCCATAGGCATCCTCCGCGCCGCCGAACGTATCCAGTCCTTGCATATTAATCCTACCCATAATTCCCACTTCCAGTTTCGGCAACCCTTCGTTCGCCGGAATATAAGGGAGAAAGAGTCAGAGAGAGAGAGAGAGAGAGAGAGAGCGACTGACCGAGCCAACCTATCGATTGGGCTTTCTTTCCGAGCGCCCGGCTTTTAATTGGCATTCTCCTGCGGCGAGAAGAGAAGCAGAGAAGCCTGCCAGAGAAAGAGCGAGAGAGAGCCGGAGAAATGAGATTAAGAGAGAAAGAGGGTGGAAGAGAAAGTGGCGGAAAGGGTTGTTGCTTTCCATGGCTAGTTTCAGGTATCTGGCGATTTTCTTTTTCCCGACGCTTTTTCATTCTTCTTTTATCTTGGCGTACATTTTTTTAGCTCCCATTATCCGGCGACTCCCAACCCTTATTACGCGCCCTTGTCGCTGACCAGGCCGGATAAACCAGAGCGCGGAAGAGATACCGTATTATATGTCCATTTGGCCCGCCTCTCTTTTTTACGCGAAATATCTGCCTCTGTGCTCGGCTGCGGAATTTCGCGAGTTTGCACGCGACCCTGCACTCCTGGTTGCCAATAAACGTCGGACTTTGACGAGAGCGCGGCTCCGGAGCGCGAGGCAAGGAGCAACTTCGCGGGGGGGGAGAAATTAAGATTGACGCCTGTCGCCGTGTTTCCTTGGGAATAATCGATTCGCAAATTCATGCCGCGAACAAGCGGAGGGAAAAATTTGTGCCGATAACTCGGGAGAGTGAGACGCTCGGGCTGATGTTTTTATTTACCTTGCCACTGCGACTGATAATATTATCATCTGCCCTTGCGCAATTTCGTTAAATTAAAGTTTGAAAAGCAGCGGATAAAAAGAGCTCGCAACGGTAAGGGTAAAAAATTCGAGAAGGTTAAAAATGACGTCGTATAGATTGGCGAGCTCGGATGAGGGAAGCGTCGTAAAATTAACGGCGCGCCAACGGCCGTTCACATAAGTGCGCGATACCGCCAGGGGCGAGATCCTAACGTGCGTGGCCGAGGCGAACGGGTGGAAGGAGGGAGCGAAAAGAGAGACGGTTTTGCATATGCGCGCTCGGGCACTGTGTGCGTGAAGATTGATTATGCCGCGGGAGAAAATGTGATCAATAGCCCAGGCAAACAAAGGCCCCGGAGGCCCCCGGGCTGCTGCCGGTGCAAATAGCAAAAATCAGCCAAGGATTAGGCTCTTTTCACTCCTTCGCACACTGCCAGATTATACGTTTTTCGGGCACAAAGAATTCTACATCGTTTAGCGAGCGCGACCGAGCGGCCCGATCAATCGCGACTTCCGGTTTTCGGTCACCTTGCTCGGCTCGCTTTGCGATCTCTTTGTTTATCGGAATCGATTGTCCGAGCTTTTTCACCCTCGCACAATTACGGGCCTCATTCAGAGAGCGGCGGCGAGAGGCTCTCCTTTTTAAACCGGCCACGTCCGTAATCGAATTAAGATCGCGTCGGGAAAAAATGAATCCACCGGCGAGTTATGCCCTCTCGCTTTTTACACTTTTTTCGCGAGAGCGCTTTGTGACCGTCGCCTGCATTCTTTCGGCCTTTGTGGGCCCAGCTATAGAGACACAATGGGGCGCGTCCACTAATGACGAATAAAATAAAGTGCTTCGCCTTAGGAGCCGAATGAATGGCCGGGGCACGTGAAATAGGAACGCGAGCAGGTTCTTAATGCCGGCGATCAAGTGCCCGATACGAGGCCGAGGATGAAGGCTGCGCTCGATGTACAGGGGGTATCGAAGATCGTCTGCGTGACCGAGGAAGCGATATCGTCGCTGGCCGGCTGCAACAATCGGATGTGTCCTCGCGCGGCTGTGGCGGTGGCGGGCTTTTATACCTTAGGAGACATTAAATTTAACGGCTACGGTTACGCCTTCGTGGGCTCGAGAAAGCCTCGCATGCGAGCCTAGTTATTAATTCCATCGATATGCGCGCGTCCGCAAGAGCGATTCGCACGATTCTCGCCAATCGTCGCCACGCCGACCTCAATTGCGCGCCCGAGCACTTCATTTATATTATACGCATAAACGATAACTGCTTTCCTACACCCTTTAAACTAAATCTTTTCTCCTGCTTTGCATTTTCCGATAATTCCCAAGCAGCTTTGCCTGTAAATATTGAGACTGCAATAACAGACGCTTTAGTCAGGCTGAAAAATCAATAAGAAGCTTATGAGTTCAGGCCTAATTAATCAGTGCAGTTGGGGCAGCCCGCCGATTAAGCCCGAATGCAGGTGATCGACGTTCGCGACATTATCGGAGGGGGTCGTCGAACGCGAGGGTGTTAACTCCACCTGTCTTTTGCTCGGCCTCGGGATCCCCTAACGATACTCAGTCGTCGCCGGCCACGCTTAGCGACACTAATGGCGGACGCGATTACGAGCGATCGCAGTAACTTTGGAAACTTGAGCTACACCCTTCCCGGCGATAGCGCTCCATCCCCTTCCTTCGAAATTCACTTTCACGATCAAATCCGCGTGCGAGCGCTTTGATTGAGGCGGCAGCGGCGGCTGTCGTATTGATTAGCGAGCGGGGGCGAAAAAAGGTGTCTCGAAAACCAGTTGCGGTGAATAATAAATATAAAGAGAGGGGAGGCCGTGTATAAAAAGTCAAGTGCATTGCGGTGTCGATGATACTTGATTACGAAGGAGACGCATGCCGACGAATCAAGGGAGGTGCGCGCGTAATTGCCAACATTGATTCGCTTTAATCTCGTATCGGGCAAAGGCGAGTGGCGCACGGGGAAAAACGGCCTGTACCGCTGCGCGCCGCCTGCATTCACACGTACGCCGACACCTGCGAAAACGAAACGGAGAGGCAATTTAAAAATCAAGCAAAAAGCCCTCCTCGATTAACCTGTTTGCCCGGCCCCAACCTGTGTACACAGCCGCGTAAAAAGCGGCGATACGCATTCCACTGCATTGGCGCACGTTCCGAGGGAAGAAACAATCGGCGCATCGAGCCCTGGAAAAGCGTTCGGCTTTTGGGCTTTTCATCTCGCACCGCTCCCACCGCAGTGCTTCGCTCGAGTACGCGTCGATTGTATAGATACAGGGAAAGCAAAGGCGCGCACCTGGTGGAAAACGAGAACGCAGGGGTGGGGGAGCTCCGAAGTACACGTGGATGGGTTTCGAGTGGTCGATTGCAATTGATCATGCATTCGCTGCTCGGCCCCGCTTAGTCGTTCGACGCGCGCGCACGCCTCCGGTATAGCCGGCCGATGGAGAGTGAGGGCGAGAACAGCCCCGATGGCGGCCGTCGGCAAGAGTCGCCGCGGCATTAGCAAAGCAGCTCCGGGGACAGGGGGAGGCTGCCGCGTCGACGAGCGGAGCCGGCGGATTCGCCTGCCTCGGGTACGTGGCTTTATTTTTAGCGAACTCCAGGTGTCAGTTATATACGTGTTTCGTTCAAAGAGTCAATTTCGTGCAACGGCAGCCAAACGAGTTCGAACGCAGTTATTGGACAGAGGAATTCTCGATGCGGGTTATTAAAAGGTGTGATCGGGAATGTGCGACACCGATGAATTTAGCGATCGATTACCAATGCCGAGCCGTTAATTATTTAGCACCGGTCAGCAGTCGTTATGAGAAATTGGCCGTTAACCCATCGAATTCCAATCACCGATACTCGCCTCCATAATAGATTCGTTTCGGCCAGGCCGGCAATGTGCCAAATCTGCTGATATTTACGTGCATGCAGGTCGGGAGCATTATTAAAGGTGGCTTTACTAATTTCAGATCGGCCGGCTGATGGAAGAGGTGTCGAGGCTGCAGATGAGCCTGCAGCGCCTCCAGGAGACGAGCACGCAGGCGACGGCGCGACTCGAGGAGGAGCTCGAGGCGCGCCGGCAGCACATCAACCGCCTCGAGGCCAAGCTCGAGCGGCAGAAGGACTACGAGGAGCTGAAGCGTGAGATCAGCGTGCTGAGGTCCGTTGACCTCTCGCAGATCCCGACCGGCGAGCCGGGCAAGAGCCTCGAGCAGGTGCTCATGGAGCGCTCCAAGGCGCTGCAGCAGGCCGAGACTCTGAAGCCGCCCAGCACCCCCGACGCACTCGGTGAGTACTCAAAGCCTCTACATACAGCTCTACTTATGCTTTCCTACCTACACGTAGCTAAGCGAGCATACGTATAGACTGCGCGAAAGCGGACGTGTCTTAGTTTCTAAGTTACACGCGCGATCGTCAAGAGAAAGATTGTGGAAATGGGTAAGAAGCTTTGCTAATTCCTGTGCTGCTGCTCTGATCTTCGGCCCTGACTCTCTCTCCGAAGCTCCGTCGTTGTGAGACTTGCTATCACGGGCCAAATGAGCTCCGACACCGATTATCATTTTTTTTTGTTAACAAACAATATTATACTTTTGTTTGATATTTACTTTCGTTAATTTGTACATTAGACTGAATGACAAAGAGGAAATAGCTTTAAGTACTCGAATAACCCAGCTTGCGGTTGTAAATGCACACTTCCTTCGTTTTTCTGTCTCCACTTTAATTGCTTATTTATCTCTCTCTCTCTCTCTCTCTGTCTCTCTTTCTCTCTCTTCTTTATTAACATCATGTTTAATCCTTTCTCTTTGTAACAACTCATAACCTTTTCTTTCACTCATTACCCTCCGTTCTCTTCTCTCTCACCCCTACGGTCTCTTATAGTGGCTTTATCGCTAAATTTTTCTTTACTCTTTCACTCCCTTCTCTGTTCTCTCTCTCTCTCTCTCTCTCTCTTTCTCTCTCTGTCGTTGCTTAGGCTGCACTTTTTCTCTAACGACTCGTTTATTGACTTCTCGACAAGCCCTCTCGCCCGCTGCGCGTATTTTCGTGTGTACATATTACCTGCGAATACGAAGCAACGCAGCCAACACACGTTAAACCGGCGTTCTCTTCTCTCTCGCGTTCTTTCTATCTCTCTATCTCTCTCTCTGTCTCTGTGACTCCTCTTTGAAAGCCTATCCAGAGCCCCAAAACCTTCCATCCGGCTGAGCGGCGCATCAGCACCACCACCGAGCCGCCGAGCACGTCGCAAGGCAAACTCCGCGCACGCAAATTTGTGGACGATATTCGCAATATTTGCCCCGGTCCGGGCCATTGTTTCGGGCACACCGACTTTATTATGAATCGATCCGAGATGAGAGACGGAGGGAGATACTGCAACGTCACCCCGTTCCGATTTCGAGCCGCCAAGAGAACTCCTCTTCCAACCTCTCCACGCGCGTAATCTGGCCCTGCCGAATTCGCGGCGGGCGCCCCTCCGCCTCCGCCTCTACCTACTCCTCTTCCTTCGCACACAGAGAGACTCCAAAAGCCAAATCTCGAGTGCTACCCGCCCCGCCGTTCGAGTCTGGCTCCCGCGAGTGTATATGATTTGCTCTTCAGAATGAAAACTTTTACTTTTATTGTGCCACTTGTCAACTCGCCACAGCCGCAATTACTAAATTGATTGGCACACACACACAGAAGAGAAGAGTTTTGATTTTTCTTTAATTTCGTAAGTCTTGCAATTGTTTGAGTCTTGTGGAGAGGGTCGGGTCTGGATGGTCGATCTTTCCCGATCGTCGCGCTGTAACGCTGTAAAGTAGTGACCGCGTCTTGCTGACCGGGTGCCCTGTTCTGTTTGGCATTGCAGGAGGACTCTCGTCACCCCTGCAGCGGGCCGCGACCGCTTCGCCGCACGGCATCGCACCTCCATCGTCCTCCCTCGTGTCCTCGCAGTCGTCGCTCCCCAGCCGCTCCACCCCCACGCCCTCCTCAGTTGCCACCTCGACGAGCTCATCTCTCCTCTTCCCCCCGCCCCTGCAAAACGTCGAAACCTTCGGCTCGTTCCTCGGTGAGGAAATAGTGGCCAACTGGAGGCGATCCCTGGAGAGGTCATTCATGAGTCAGCAGCAGCAGCAACAACAGCAACAGCAACAGCCGACGTCCCAAGCCTCCACAGTCGGCTTGGTAGCCAGTTCTCTAAACCACCTCCCGTCGCCAACAGATCCGGTCTCGGCCTCGAGCACGCCGGCCAAGGCGAGCACGCCGCTCGGCGGCGCCGCAGCCCTCGACTCGGCCGAGAAGGCCACGACGCCGGTTTCGGGGCACGAGACGCCGGCGCCGCCCACGCCCTCCTCCACCTCGACGCTGACCTCGCCGCAGCCGATGCTGCTGCAGCCGCCCGCCTCCATGGCCGACCAGGTCGCCGCGAACGGGCCCGCACAGCAGGCGCAGATGCCGCCCAAGAGCCCGGCCGAGGACGTCGCCTGCCACAACAACAACAACAGCAACAACAACAACAACAACAACAACAATAGCCACCACCTGGCGAACAATAACATCGGGCCCGCCACCGCCGGCCTCAGCGTCCTCGACAGCCTCAAGAGCCCGTTCCGCTTCGACGAGCGCGCGCACCCCTTCAGATTCGGCGACGAGTTCGGTCGGCTCGGCGAGTCGCTCATCCCGAAAGGCGACCCCATGGAGGCCCGGCTGCAGGACATGCTGCGCTACAACATGGACAAGTTCGCCTCGCAGAACCTCGACACGCTGCACATCGCCAGGCGGGTGCGCGAGCTACTCTCCATTCACAACATCGGCCAGCGGCTCTTCGCCAAGTACGTCCTCGGGCTCAGCCAGGGCACCGTCAGCGAGCTGCTCAGTAAGCCCAAGCCCTGGGACAAGCTCACGGAAAAGGGCCGCGATAGCTATAGAAAAATGCACGCCTGGGCCTGCGACGACAGTGCCGTCATGCTGCTCAAATCCCTCATACCCAAGAAAGGTGAGTTCGCCTCTCTTTCTCTACTCTCTGTTGTGACATTTTTATTATGCCGTTCTTAGCACACGTACTTACTGTACACTCAGACACAGACACACCGAGGCTACGGGTTCTCGATGCTCGCTTGACGCTTGTATAATCTCTCCGGCCAATCGAGAATCCGGACGCCGGACTGCTCCCAAAACTCTATCGCCTGGCACTGCTAATCATTAACGTTTCGCCGATGTACTAACAAACTGCGAGCTCTCGATTAACCGCATCTCGTAGGCCAAACTTTAAACTAATATCTCTCTTTGTACAAAAAGCGGGGCTCCGTAGCAGCGCCATCGAGCCGGATAGCAAGTAAAAGCCGTTCACAATGAATGGACAGTTTTCAGCCATGTGATAAGTCAAAAGAACGACTAAATGAAGCAGCGCACGCTGGGCTAAAAATTAGGTCAGGCTAATCAATATAGAAAGCACTGTCGTGCCAGTGAAACTTGAGAAATGGGGAACATTCTAAAAGCCATATCGGCTCGGTTTCTCAATCCAATCAGGCTATCGGCTACGTCTGCCTATCGATTGCCTCGGCACATTTGTCAGCCGTATAGTTTAGTCTAATAGCTCCTGGGAAATGGTCGGCGCGGGGCTTTATTATCGTGGAAGGGTGGATCGTCGGCAGTGCCGATGAGCGTCAGACGGATTCCTCGGAGATTCCTCCGACTCTCCTCTACAAACTGAGAACGAGGACGCCGACGACGAAGCGCGAAGCACAAAGAGACGCGCGGCTGCCCTGTAGTTACGCCAGCAGGAGTAATTTACACTTTTGCCTGATTGCGCCCGCGCAGCTCTGGAGATTATTACTGCCCTTAGCCGGAAGTCCCACGCCGCGATGCAGTGCTCGATCGACGCACCTCCTCCCGGCTAATTTACTTTGCCCAGTCGCCGCGGAATGAAAATTCTTTTCCCCGTAATCGCTTTCATTCTCGTGACAGCTTTTCGAAAAGCGGCAACAATGCGACTTCCGGAGCGTAATCCGCGCCGCGGAATTATGTAAAAGGGCCGAAAGTGGGTCGCGGCAGAGTCCCTTTTGTCCGAGGTACGCGATACCTGTATGAATACTAAATCAATTTTCGCGCGGATGCCGCAAATGCAGCACCGTCACGCGCCACGTCGACGCCTAGGGGCGTGCGAAACGCACTCGCGCTTTCTCTTTCCTACGTGTCGCAAATATAATCCAGCCTCGCATCAACGGCTCGTCGGCTTCCGTTCGTCCGATTCCCAGCTCGCGATAATGTCAGGCACAACAATACCGAAATTAAATGCAATTCTTCCATTCCTTTTTTTTTTCATAAGTTTTGCGCAAGTTTTTTCGCGAAAATTTCCCCGACACAGGAGCCGTAAACGCTTGGAAGTTTGAATAGTCGGGGATTGAAAATCGTTAGAGCTAACGAGTTTCGCATGCGTCCGAACGACCGAGAGAAAATCACGAGCGTTATAAAGTGCAGTATGTAGAAAGCCAAAGTTGTGAAGAGGGTCAAGGAGGGCAGGAAGGAAGGACCGTAATGAGAGACCCTGGGCTCGAAAGGCTTAAACCACGTTGATTCGGGCTTTACCTTTACGTATCTCTCGACCTTGGTCAGATCGGATCTTTATTAGATTCTCAAAGGGCTTAAACCGAGCGACCAACATGGCAATGTCCGTCCGTTAAAAAGGCGCCGTACTCTTTAGTCGCCGAGTATCCGAAACTTTGCTCGAACTTTCAAGGGCATGGTTCGAAAAGTTGGCCGGACAAAGTTCGGGTAAATACAGAATAGCTGTGGGCCGCTACTGCCTGCAAAGAAGAAGAGACTTTCTTTGGCGCGGCTCATCGCTAATTATTATTGCGTAGTTTTTGTGCGCGCTCGCCGCCTTGGGTGGCAGCTCGCGGCGTCTTTACAGCCACAAAGGCTCCCGACGCGACTCAATGGAATAAATATACCGGCAACTTCAGCCTCGGAACTTCCCTAATCAGTTAAGATTTATGAGCGCGAATCCATCGACTTTATCCCTTTCTCCCTGCCGGCACAAAGCAGAGCTGATCGCCGCCTGGCAGGGCTCGTCTTTACGGTGTCAAGAAGCCAACTTCTTTCTTTAAATACCGGGCTAACGACTTTACCGCTACCTATATAGCGAATAAAGTATACATCTGCTCTATTAATGTAAAGTATGATGGATCGCTCCCTTCAAAGATCGTCGCTGATTAATAGTAAACTTTTCAGGATTTAACGATTTTCCACAAATAATTAGTAAATAAATTTCGCCGATCCGCATCACTATAGCAGCTCGGCATTACACCAGTTAGCGTGTTAATTTCTGCGTAAAGCGTTCCTCGGCGAGTGTCCGCTAACTGACCATCAAATGATTCGAGCAGGTATTGCGGGCCGATATCCCGTAGCCGCTCTCGGCAAACGATTCCCCTTAATTGCGCCACTATCCAAAGACAAGAGCGAAGCGAGCGTTTCAGCGTCAATTACCGAGCGCGCGAGCGCGTGCAACTGCAAAGCGCGAACGAGTTTCGTCGTCGCTCGTTCATTAGCCGACATCGCGTCTTTCCTTCTTCTTGCGATTTTATCGCGGCCGTCCCGCGAGCCGATATAAATCTTCCATATATATAGTTGCCGGGGGGGACGCGAATAACATGCGTAAGTCGCGCTCGGGACAACAATCGGCTGCGGCTCTGCTTTCTTAGGCGTCGCGAGCGCATTCTCACGGAATTATACCGCGAGCGCGCGTTTTGTAACGAGCCGAGGAGCCATTGTCGAAGCGCGCGTAACGCCACACAAAAGAGGAAGGGGGAGGGTAGCTTCACGGCGACGATTTTACGACAATATAATTGCTGCAAAACGCGATTTCCTCGAGCGTTTCCTCGCCGAGGCCGAACCTCATGCGAAGATGCTCGCGGAGAAAAAAGGAACCATTGTTCTACCTCGGACCGCGGACGAGTGATCGACTGATTGCCTCTTTCTTTCGCGCGTGGCTCTTTTTTCCGGGACTTTTTTTATAGTTACGACGACGCTCGCCATAATGATAATTGAGCTCATTGTAAACGCCGCTTCTTATATATTTTCGTGCGGCGCACGCGCAGCTAATCTCCAGATCGGGGAACGCGATTCGAGAAAGTTTCGCGAATTTTTATGGCTTTTCGAAAGAAAATTACCCGACTGATTTCGCCGTCACCGACTTGCCGCTCGCACTCACACACGCGCGGCTATAAAAGTTACGCGAGAACGCCGCGTTCTCACGGGAAAAAATCAACTATCGAAAGAGCCTCTTTCCCCAGTTCATCATTGTTGCGTGCGGACGATATAATCATGATAATGATCGGCTTAAATTCAAGCCTCCTCTCCCGGCTTATTCGTTATACCCAAAGAGAGCCAGCAGTGGGGCCTAAGCGAACCGTGACGTTATTAATAATTATATTATTAATAAAGTTTCGTCATCCTGCGGAAACGAAAATCGGGGCCCGAATCGTCGAAGCAGCCGCTGCGATCAGCGGAGCGTGATTCTCGCTTCCATTCGGCGCTCGCTCGCGAACACACGCGCGACCGGGAAAGGCAAATAAATCCCCGGCGGTTCTCCTTTCGCCGCCGCTTGTATACGTGCCGTCGCGGAGAAATGTGTGAGAACCGACTCGGCGAGACCAACCGCGAGAAAAAAACGACGATAAAACACTGCGTGGATGTGCAATAGACAGCGCCTAAACAAGCTGCAGTAAAGACGACGGTTTATCCTTGGTTAAAAACGCTTTTTCCGCTCAAGGAAGCATTTTTTATGCAAGATATCGCTTCTTTGCTTTTCATCCGCCTGAATGAAAAATGACTCCTTTAATTGGGACTCTCGAACTAAATTCTGAAAAACGTGCCAGCAGGAAAGCCGATTAGAACTTAATCTTCTTCATAACGACACTGAATATTTCATGACCTTTTAATATTCTGCAAATTAGAAATTAAAAGCACAATACTGTTCTAGTCTCTTAATGAAAGTCGATATCCTCCGTCTTTCGCAAAATCTATTTTCAATTAATATAGTTCTGATGAGTGAACCAGGCCGTAATCAATAATGACGGCAAAGTTGCTAGGCTAGCCCTTTGCCCAGGGGAAGACGAGCCGCGAACAGGCGTGGAAATTCGGCAACTGGCGCAATCGCAAATCGACGGTCGATCTTTTTCGATACGCTCGGCGGCTCCCTCCGGCTGATGCAGCGGCGGGTGCCTCGCCGTGACTGACGGCCCGTCGCTGCTGGCAGCGGTTCAAGCGTTGCGACAATGCAAGCCCCGACGCTCTCGCGCTTATGGCCGGAGCTTTCGCGCGCGGCCGCTCGCGCTTCTGGCAAGCCGAGCCGGTCAGCCTCCTAATATCATACGTCCAATTATCCGCGAAATCAGACGGCTTTGAACTCTCAATTTCGCGCCACCCAAACGCGTGACCCATATTGCTCCCGCACGCAGATTCAATTTTAACTTTTGTGAAAAAGCAGCGCGTTGCGCAATAAGGAGGCCGATTATTTCAGGGAGCTCATTCATACGAATCGGTAGTGCCGTCGCCGACTTTAAGGGACTTTTAACGAAAGCCGATCGATAGGCAGCTGTCATTGGGGGCATTCGGCTGGAGACTCTTTCGAGATGGGGCAGGAGAGTCGCGCAGTAAATCGCGTATTCTGAAGAGCAATCAGAGGAAGGCGATCGATGGCTGATTTGTCTGAGACTCGCGGTTGATTGGTCAATTAGATGGGAAACACGTAGGAGGACACTTGTGTACTTTCGTAAGGGACGGCAGAGAGGAAGACCGCAGCCGAGGGGCGGGGAATGTTGGGGAGAGAGAGGGAGAGAGACAGAGAGAGAAGGCTAGCAAGAGGATATTTTAATTATCGCGAACGGGATACACTCGAGCGTGTCGGCTTCGCCCCGCGGCGCGGTGCTATCGATTTTCGCCTTACGTTAATTGCTATTACCTTCGATTTCGAGCCTGAATCTTTAATCCGTTATCGGTAAATAAACACGATCGAACCAGGATAAAAAGTTCCACCATTGCTCCCTTCTCATCTTTCGTCTTTGGGCCATTTTATTTTCTAAGGTCTTGTTTTATTAACAGTGAATTTAAGGCAAAGCTCAGTGCCGTAATGTGAGTTTCAAAAGAGCCGCGATTGCATTTAAATATAAAAGTGAAAAATTAAGTAGCAGATATTTTGCATAAAATATCATACTCTAGCTACTCCCACAATATAAATAAACATGACTGAGAATAATTGTACACTGTCGGTGCTAGTCTTGATCTGTTATAAGAATCATAAAAATTGCAGAAATTATTCATTCAGCGAAATGAATAATTCTGATTTTTCCGAGAGCTTCTTTTTCCACCTCTTTAAGCGAGTAATGAAACACTATAAAAATAAATTAGGCGACTGTGCTTTGGTAGATTTTTTCAAACGAAATAAAACACAAAAACGTCAAGACCACATTACTCAGGAATGACGCGTCAAAAGAGTCGGACGTTCCTCCGTATTTTTAAGTATACTGACGCGTACTTAGAACGACAGCCAAAGAAAAAAATAAGTTAATTGTAAGCAAACGAAAAGCCAATTTGAAGAACGCACCGCAAGTCGTGCCTTACCCGTAGAGTATGTTTCAGGCAAGGAGCAGGGCATGCCCGCTTTCGCGCGCGGTCCCCAGGAGGGCAGCGCCGGCCCCGGCGGTAACGGCAGCACCGTTGGCGGCGCCGCCCCCAGCACGCCGCAGGACCTCAGCGAGGAGCAGCGCATCGCGCACATGCTCTCCGAGTCCGGGCACATGCAGCTGAGCCGGCACTCGGAGGCCGACGCCTCGAACGACGCCGACAGCAAGAGCCCCAGCCGGCTCAACTGCCCGAGCCCCTTCGGCAAGGACCGCAGCATGGACAGCCAGAGCCGCCGCGTCAAAAAGTACGAGAACGACGACATCTCCCAGGAGAAGGTGGCGAGGATCTACCACGAAGAGCTGGCCAAGATCATGGGCCGGAGACCCGAAGACATGCGCACGCTCAGAGACTTCCCTCCGAGGTAAGCTCGCAAGGTTATTATTTTCGTCATTCGCAAACGGCGGTAAAAAGTTTTTGGCGAGTGCCAGACGGATTTTCAAAAGGATGGGCAAACAATTAGATTTGAAATAATGTGCAATAGCTCGCTTGTCACTGACCGATGAGAACTCTTATTTAATAATAGTAAAAAATAATTGAGAGAGCAGACTTTTCATTTTTGCAGGAATTATTTAGTTTATTTTTGCATTAAAGAGCTTTTCTCTCTCTCTCTCTCTCTCTCTCTCTCTCTCGCTGATAAGCGTATTGAATTCTGATTAAAATCGAATTTTTCGTTGAGCTTTCATTCAAATCTGCACAGTATCAAATGTTGTCAACTGTCCTTTTCAAAATTTAGTTGCGACTTTCGCGATAGGAATTCAATTTGCCTGGCAATGTATTTGCAGAAAACTATATTAAATATAATTGATGAATAATTCACTTGTTTGAATTACTTATTCGATGACTTGAATTCAAAGCAATATTTTGACTTTTAATAACAACTCTCAACAAAGTATTGATTGACTTTTATTTTAGAAAATGTATTTTTGCGCGTCGCTCAAGTTAGAATGTTGCTTTTGAAATATTAATAAATGTTATATTCAGCGTTTTCTCGATAAACGAAAAGAGGAACCGCAAATACTTAATACCGCGAACGTCCGCTCGCTGCTGGAGCATTGACAATAATTTCGAATGAGGACAGCATGTGATCCCGATTGATCGTAGCGCGATGTTTCAACCTTTTTTCAGCGGGCAGAACCTTCAGGGCATGGAGCGCACGCAGGAGGATATCCGCATGGCTCTGGACGCTTACCACCGCGAGCTCCAGAAGCTGAACGCGGCCCAGGGCCTACCGTACACACCTCAGATCTCGGGTCTGCTGGCCCTGCAGCAGCACGCCATGCAGCAGCACCACTTGGCGACGAACGGCGGAGGCGCAGGCCCCGCGAGCTCGGCTGTCGCCGCAGCGGCAGCGGCAGCAGCCGCAGCCACGGCCCAGGACCTCAGCCTTGGCAACATCCTCAGGAACAAGATGATCAACGGCGTGTCCGAGGAGGAGAAGGAGAAGATGGAGGAGGCCATGAGGCACGCCGGCAGCGCGTTCTCGCTCGTGAAGCCCAAGCAGGAGCCGACCGGTGCCCAATCGACGCCCGGTGGCTCGAGCGCGAGCTCGCCCCTTGGAAACTCGATCCTGCCGCCGGCGATGACACCCAGCGAGGAGTTTGCCGGCGCCGCGGCCGCCAGTCCGCTCCAGAGGATGGCCTCCATCACCAACAGCCTCATCAGTCAACCGTCCACGCCGACTCACCACACAGCCAATCAAAGACCGCTCAAGGCCGTACTGCCGCCCATCACTCAGCAGCAGTTCGACATCTACAACAATCTCAATACGGAGGACATTGTCAAGAGGGTAAGGGCAATTGTACGAAATTTTTTATTAACGAGCAAATGACAAAGCTGAACGAAAAAGCATTTGCAAAGAACAGAAAATCCAATTATTTATTAATAAATATTTCCTTTCAAAATAACGCTCAAACCTCATTTGTTCAACCCGATGAAATTTTGAATTAAGTACACGTCTGATCCGAATAATAATCACAAGAATTTAATATTCAACTGGTTTTACTTCCGTTGCCGTCAAATATAACTCGCAGACACTATAAACTTTACATTTGCCTTAAATATAGCTCTGTCATTTCATTTGCAATCGTATAATTTATTTTACCTTCCTGCGCAGGTGAAGGAGCAGCTCTCCCAGTACTCGATCTCCCAGCGCTTGTTCGGCGAATCCGTCCTGGGCTTGTCTCAAGGGTCCGTATCGGATCTCTTGGCTCGGCCCAAGCCCTGGCACATGCTCACACAGAAGGGCCGCGAGCCCTTCATCCGCATGAAGATGTTCCTCGAGGACGACAACGCCGTGCACAAGCTGGTGGCCAGCCAGTACAAGATTGCACCGGAGAAGCTCATGAGGACCGGCGGCTACGGCGGCCTGCCTCGTAAGTTTAACTCAGGTCAATATAGATGTTTTGTTATTTTATTTATATACACGTAGCTCGGCAGCTCTATATATATATTATCATTGTTATCCTTGTTATGGCTGAAATTGTTCGATTTATGTGCGCTCTCTACGTAATCATTTCTGCGCCTATTTCAGATACATCATTGTTTATCGCAATTAATTTCCATTTATCAAGCTAAATCTTTTTTTTCAGTATCTTGAAATAATCGCAGTTTTTAACATATGTAGTGATGATGTTAAAAACGATTATTTGAGCACAAATAATTCGACGCTTAGTAAAAGAGCTTCTGGACTATGTCTAATATTTAAATAAATATTTGCTTATTGATTGAATGTTTCTTTAACTTTTAGCTTGTGGAACGCCAATGAAACCGATGCCACCTACCAAGCTCGTTCAGGAACAACTGCAGAATGCAGCCAAAGCACAGGCTGCAGCACAAGCTGCAGCGCAAGCAGCAGCAGCCGCTCAGCATCAGCAAGAGAGTCAAATGCAGCTCGGTCCTCCACATCAAAGCCCGCAGCACCCACCGCACCAGCAGCCGTCGCCGATGCTGCTTACTCCACCGGGACCCATCCTGCCGCACACTCAGCTCAGCATGCAAGAACTGCAGAAGAAGCAGCAGCAACAGCAGCAACAGCAGCAACAACAACATCAAGGAGGACAAATGAATCTGCACTCGCCGCATCATCAAATGACGCCATCTCCGCTGCGTGGACTTCATCCTCACATCTCACCGAGCGTCTATGAAATGGCAGCTCTCACTCAAGATCTCGACACGCAGACCATTACGACAAAGATCAAAGAAGCTCTTTTGGCCAACAATATTGGTCAGAAGATTTTCGGCGAAGCAGTCCTTGGTCTCTCGCAAGGTTCCGTCAGTGAACTCCTCAGCAAGCCCAAACCCTGGCATATGCTCAGCATCAAGGGTCGCGAACCATTCATTCGCATGCAACTCTGGCTCTCAGACCCACACAATGTCGATAGATTACAGGCTCTCAAGAACGAACGGCGCGAGGCCAACAAGAAACGCCGCAGCAGCGGTCCTGGCCATGACAACAGTTCCGACACGTCCAGCAACGATACTGCCGAGTTCTATCACGCAGCGTCACCTGGACCCGGACCTACCTCGGCCAAGAAGCAGCGTGTCCTCTTCAGTGAAGAACAGAAGGAGGCTCTGCGATTAGCGTTTGCGCTCGATCCTTATCCGAATGTAGCAACGATCGAATTCCTTGCGAGTGAACTCGGCTTGTCCTCGAGAACGATAACTAACTGGTTCCACAATCACCGCATGAGACTGAAGCAGCAGCCACCGCACGGCCAGCCAGAACCCCAGTCGGCTCGCGAGCCTAATCAGCCCTTCGACCCCGTGCAGTTCCGACTGCTTCTGAACCAAAGACTGCTGGATATTCAAAAGGAGAGACTCGGCCTCGGTAACGTACCTCTCACATACCCACCCTACTTCAATCAAAACCTTGCCGCTCTCGTTGGCAATGCACTCAAGGAGCAGTGTTCGGGTCTCGATCTGTCGATGGGCTCGCTAAAACGCGAGCCCACTCAAGAATTCGAGGACGAAGACGCCGACGACGCGATGAGCAACATCGGCAGCGAGGACTCGGAAGGCTCGGTGAGCAGCATTAAACGTGAACCCGCGGAAACACCTGTGCCGACAAGTAGTAGTACATCGGGCAGATCGAACAGACGGAAACCGGCTGCACCGCAGTGGGTAAACCCCGAGTGGCAAGAGCCAGCGAGGGCCGGCGATGAAGTCATCATCAATGGCGTCTGCGTAATGCAAACCGACGATTACGGTGTTAAGCGAGAAGCAGAGGAGACGGTCAGGGTAGAGCCGACCCCGGTTCAAGACCGATACGAAGAGGACGCCCAGAGCGACGTATCTTCAGTCTCTGCAGCTAACGCACCGGGCCACGAGAGTCCCTCGCCCAGTCCCAAGTCGGCACAAAACAGTCCGGTAACGTCACCGAGACCTCCGTCGGCGTCGCAACACGTCCTGCAAGCTGCTGAAGAAAGCCCGAAGGACGTCGTCAAGCACGAACCAGAGGAGACGTGGGACTATTAAATAAAGAGAGAGATACTGAGACAAAGAGAATAAGTGAGCCCTAGCTCGGACTTCTTTTCCAAGTGTATTTATTCCAAAGCTGTGAGCTGGCCAAGGCAAGCCAAACGAAATCGGTCGCTTAAAGACTGAGTATCGGTCGCATCCATGTGTGAGGATGGGGATTTATTATTATTCTAGTTAAGTTGTTTTTTTATTATTGTAATATGAAGCCAGCAATAGGATTCGGTTGGAGCCGAGTCCTGCCTATGGTTAGGGCATTAACGAATAAAGAGAATACGAGTGAGAGCGAGTACGGGCGCGATAATAATTATCGTGAGACATCGAGATACCGAGCTAAATCAAAACTAGAACGCTTCGGAAATTTTGATAAAAAACTAATAGAGTCAGCAGGAGTGAAGCTCTCGTCGAGACGAAAAAAGCGAGCAACGAACGTACGCGAAGACAAATGAAGAAAATATTAGTGAAGATATAAATGCGGCGATTAATATGAAAAATCGTAATTTAGTCTTAAGGATTCGAAATTTGGAAGAATCCCTTCCTCCTACGCTCTCCGACGGACTGCTTACTCATATAGAGGAGGGCGGTAGGCGCGAGGAGGATTTTTCCGGTAAACAGTGCAATCTCCACGTAACCAATTGTTAGATTGATTTTTAATGAATGCTAGGAAAGAATAAAAAGAGAGAAAAACCAAGCTCGCGCCGTGAGCGAGTGCGAGAAATTGCATAATTGTGATTCATGTTATCGTTTATATCGGTCCCGATTCCCTATGCGAAACCTCCTTTAGACGTTAAGCTGTTGACGTTATTGCATATATTTCACTCTCGAGTTGCGTAAATATATAAAAATATATATATACAATCGTCGATTTTTACGTTGTTAAAAAACAAAGAAAAAGAAAACAAGCGTGTGTCCAACTTTCTTTCCACTTCCCCTTTTGCTTGCCCGCTATTTATGTCGCGAGAGAGAAAGAGACGAGATCGATCGTGTCGATCGCATAGACACCGTTACCAATGTTAATTATTGTACTATTAATATTATTATATATTATTATTATTATTATTATAACATAATTATTATTATTATTATTATTATTACTATTACGTTTTTATTATTATCATTGCTATTATTGCTATTTTATTGCAAAAACGAGAAAATTGTACAGTAATTATTAATGTTTTATTCATTACTTTACTTGCGATAAGCAAAAGGGCCTAGCCAAAATAAAAGAAGTTAGATAACTCGCCGATATCTTATTTTTCGTTTTTGTATTTCATAAAGAATAAAAGTAAGCGAACACAAATGTAGTCTATACGACGAAAATGCAAAGATAATGCAAATGCGAGCAATCGAAATGTTGTATAAAATAAAATTGTAACGTAGAAATTCGTATCGAAAATTCTGAATTTTCATTATTATCATTGTCATTTGACCATATTACATTATGCATTATAAATTATTATTATTAATTATCATTATCTTAAGGTAAATAAGGAAACACAAAAGATAAACGAAACGGCTTTTAAAGCCGATGTGATAGAGCTTACGCGCTGCGAGAGGCTAAAGGGACAGAAACAGCGGTTCTCAACTACGACGACTTTGTAAAGTTGCGAGGGTCAAATTAACGACCTGCCAGTAATGGAGTAGAAACATACTGAGAACTCCCGAAACGCGAAAGCAGTTTTCTTCTTGAAAACGTCTATATTGTAAATAACTTTGTACATAAAACTGAAAATGAGAATACAGACACAAATACACAACAAAACTTGTATAAAATAAATATTACTCTCTTATCGCAGTTAACTCCGTAATATCGTATATGTCCGCACGCGATAAATAAAGGTAACAAAAATGATATATCGCGATAAACACGGTCGAAAATCTTAGTCGCTTCTAGTAGCAAGGCGATTGAAAGTGCCGCGAGCTATGTCTGATCGAATAATAGCGCCGCGATCGAAAGAATGTGTCGCGCGTGAAAAGAAAATCAGTGTGACTGATCGAGGCAAAATCTTTAACTCCGATATTCTGAATCAAACTAGCGTCTAGCAGATTAATCTACGTTTAATCTTTGATTAAATTAAATTCTAGTCCGCAGTCGCAAGAGAAATAGGGAAAAAGAGAACTTTTTTTTAAAGAAAGTAATGGACTGACTGAAAATAGTACCGATATGATGGGCATTGAAAGTTTGGAAATCGACCGGTGACTATATTTTATTTTATTAATTTTAATCGAATTAGCGCGTCCAGGTTCCCAAATAGAAAAAAAAAAGAAAAAAAAAACAAGTCAAAATTCATCAGAGTATCAGAAGATGTCTACACATAAGTTATGTTTCGTGCATTTTTACTTGACTCTATGTGAAAAGAGCCCGAAAGAAGGAAGAGAATGATTGACGTTTCTTGATAATGAAATGAAAAATTTAGGTAAACGTAGCTCAACTCGAGAACAATTGATCTCTTCTTAATAATTAATTTCTTCATCCGCTCTTAAGGGAGAAGCTCCAAGTTTCACAATTTCCTTATTTTTTTTTTATTTCTACCAATAATTAAATGATCTAAACGTCGTTCAAAATTTTGTCGATTGTACGAGAAGCAGTCCAACCAATAATAGAAAAGATCGAAAAATAATTTTCAGTAATAAAAAAAAAGATTTTTAACAAGATGAAAACAAAGTAAATTAAACGACGTAGGAACTTGAGCAGCTCGTACTATCGACAACCTTCGCGAGAAGTGAGTTACTTTCGTTCCGGAAGTATTCGATCAGCGGCGGACGATGGCCTATGATTTCTCATTCATCGAATCAGTATAACTAGGTTCTTTGTAGATAATGAAATAGAACATAAGTAGCCAATAGCTTAATTATTTAAAGTGAGAGACAGAGAAAAAGAGTAAGGAAGAAGGTATTAGATGAAAGAGATGTGTAATATAAATAAAACAGGAACGATTAATAGAGAGTCAAAGTCTTGGTGAAATTTGCCACCCACGGAAGTCTAAAAAACGAATTTAAAGACATCTTGAGTGCAAACTTCACTAACGATTGGCAAAGACGGCAGGAGAAAAATCATATCGTAAACCTAACAATGAATATTTTACAATATAAAAAATGTAGATAGAACATTACAAAAACAAAGTTATTGAAACACCTCGTTTCCTGAACTTTCCCCCAGATCCTTCCTTTCGTTGTAACAACGACTAGAAGACAATGGAAAAGAGAATGAACAAGACATTTAGAGATAATTGAGAAAAGTTAAAAGTGCAGAAACAAAAGACAAGCGCACTGTTGTCTTTTCCAGTAGTGAAAATAATGTATCAAAGAGAAATCGAGAGCGATTTACCTGCAGTAATAAATAGTTTAATGATTTGTATTTTATTTCGAACTGTATTATATAGCTTAAAGTTATCCTGTACATTGCATACACACTATTGCACTATTGTTTTAAAATTGTACGTTTATGATTATTATACGAAGATTAAAAGAAAAATAAATAAGGTATACAAAATATTGACATACATGAGAGATTTATTGTCTTTAGCTTATACTGCTCTTTGGCAATTTAAGACACTAAAAATAAATTAATAATCTAAGAAACAAGACAAAATGCATTCATATCCTCTTCCAGTAAGGAGCAGAATGAGAAATCATTAATAAAAGCTTGTTTGTGCTTATTGCGAATGCGTTTCTGTCTATAGTCGCAATACGAAGGAAGATATTTGAGGATTCTTTCATTGTATATACGTATACATATAAAATTATATTATTCATATCATTGTCTTCATTGAAAATTTCTAAATTAAAAGCCTGTATTAAAAAATTGAACATTTTTACTTATTATATAGTCCTATCCTATAGTTTTCCGTAAAATTTGTTTGAAGAAATTTTTCTTTTTAAATAATAAAATTTTGTAATTAAAAAACTTTTGAAATTAGATATTTCTAGGATAATATGTAGTTTAAAACTTGCCATTATGCTCTTGTAATATATATATATCATATGTTTCTTAAGAGAATGATCAATACGAATTTGCTTTTACCAACAGAAGGTAAAGAATAAAACTAGCTTTACAGTTAGAGATAATCTAGATATTCTTGACATCATTGATAGGTAAATAAAAACACTTTTTGTTATTTATAATAATATATAGTTTTATTAAAATTGCTTATTGCAATTAATAAGTACTAAAAACTTGAAAACTAAAGCAATCAATGTCTTTTTACTGAATAAATATTACAAAATACTCAAATGTGGAAATAAATTGTCAATGAATTCCAAATGTTATCTCTTGTCATTAAGAAGAAACTATTACAATTAATTTGAATCATAAGAAATCATTTAAAATAGTAAAGACATGAAATTTTTGTTTACTTTCCTAGTTTTTCCCTTATTTCCAAGTTTATCTTCTATTTTAAATTTAATTTCTTTTTACCACATTCTAAATTAAAAAACCATTACAAAATTTTACTCAAGTTCTCATATCATCTGTCAGCAAACTCAAAATTGTAATGTAATAAATCTTACGATTAAAAAAGTAAGGGACTCTTAAAAAATGTATACATTAAGAAAAGTTCATATGTTTAAATTTAATTGACATAATAAATGATAAACAAAGTTTTTAGTTTGCATTATGATCACAAATTCAAATTATTACTGAGAATAATAAAACATTGCTTAAAAATACCTTTCTATTGGAATTTTATAATTTGAGTTACATAAATTGAAACCATGTACAAAGATTTCATTGCGTGTCTTTTCGTTTTAAAAACTGCATTAATTAGATTTTATTATTGTATTATGATATTTTTTTTATGATTCGTTTTTATTTCATTATTTTGGCATCTTGCGAATTGAATAAATATTTGGAAAAGACTAATAAAGTACATACAAGCGCAAAGTTTATCTTTAGTTGTTATTGCATGTGTTTGTAAATTTCTACAGAAAAGTATAAAACATATCATTCTAATTCTTTATAAATTTCTGTAGAAATGTAATCTTTAAAAAAATCCATAAATTCTGTTACAAAAAAATATTCCTGCGTGTTCCTGTTCATTAAATGTTTGTTAATAAAATGTTTTTCTAAGTTTTTAAGTATTTCGGTGCGATATTCTCAGCAAGAATGTCACAAAAAACTTGTATATCTTTGTGTGTTACGAATGATTAATCGACATCGACATGTTCATATTAATCAGTATCGCATAGCATAGTAATTCGTATGTATTTTTCATCACTGGCATTACATTCAACCATTGTTATTTTCACTTCGTTCTTTCGACTTTACAAAAATTTATTTATATTATACGAAAGTAAGAAAATACGAAACGACGCTAAGGAATCATTATCGAGTAATAAACATAAACGAATTATTTTTAAATTACACATTAAAGGGTTTTGAAGATGATCGAGACGGGGAGGAATTTTTGGACGAATATTATGGAAAATAGCGAAAAGGGGCAGGTAAATGGAGGGACGTCAAGTTTACAATAACTATTAATATTAAGGTAGCATTCATACAGATGATTTTTTATATTATGGATAGTCGTAAATTGTTTTCTTATCTGTTTTAGCAATTTTTTAAAAAGTGAGCTGCGCGTGAACTTCCATCTTTCCATTTTCCAGTCAGAGGGGTATCAATACATTGGATGGTTGTAGCCTAGGAGCTCAGAATAATTGCCCATGAGCTTTCGGCTTTTCTTAGCGTAAGGATAAGTGTCAGGCTTTGACCATGTTTTTAGTGGCACTGCTGCTCGTTAGCTTTATGCTTAACTTCGGTTTGTTCTTACAGTGCTTATGGCTTCCCTGAAAAAGAACAATCAGTGTAAAAATATAACTTATTTAAGACATTTCCCATATATTATAGAAACATAAATCTTTTATGGAAACTTTAATTGTGCATATTATATAATTATTTATTATATAATATGCACGATATATCCACGAATTTTTAATTTTTTCATCTGCAAGCACAACTCTAATAATGCTTCTATCAAATTTTATACAAATTATTTACGACACTATTTAGAAAATTAACAAAATGTTAATTTTCTAAACCATATAAATTTACCGTTTTAAAAGATCAAAATCAGCTTATACTAACTTATTTTTTTAAGAACTCCTTTATTTTATTAAATCAAGATTATATTTATTTTATATTTAAGAAAGCCAAAACTCACCAGAATTAAATAAGTCTTTCCATGCAAATATTTCTTCATACCCTACATACATTCTTCTTGGCTTTTTCTGACACACCTAGCCACCTTTCTCTTGAATTCTGTATAGCTTTCCCTCCACTCTTTCTGTAATGATAAAAGGCCCGCAAATAGATAGATTAAGTATTGACATGTTATGTAGAATCTGTCGTAAAAAATTTTAAAAACTTACGGCGGCATCAACATTTGCTGGACTTTCATCATTGGGATCGGCAAGCATGCTAATTACACTGATTAAAATTGTTTCAACAGTGTGAACTGGTAGCCATCGTTCTGATGCTTTTTCATAACCCCATTTGTCATCACCAGGTTCATGCAAGATTGATATGCACACATCACCATTTTTTTCAACTAAAAAAATTATTTTTAACATATATTTATAATATAAATATGTTGCATTATAAATAATATAAAATGTATTTAAATATTTATAATGTGCTTACTATTTGGATGCCATATTTCTGTTATAAATTTCATTCGAGGTGGCCTCAGTGGGTATTCCTTGGGGAACTGTAAATGCGCTTTGAAGAAGCCACCCTCACTGAAAAAATGGTTTTTATGGATTATGTCATTCAATGAAACTCATAATAAGATTTTAAATATTGATTATTCAAAACTTACTACAGTGTATCCGGAGGTCCAATAATAAGCACTTCCCATCGATAAATATCATTGTCGTCTATGAGACCTGCTGAAAACCCTTCAACTGGGTTTTTATTTAATTCTGCAAAAGTTACAAATCCATTAATTTGATTGATGAAATATAATAAATGTTATACACATATATCATATACCTTTCAAAGAAATAGGTTTTTAGTATATTGTGCAATTTTTTGGCATTAAAATTATAAATTTGTTTACATTTTGAATTGATAATTTAACCAATTTCTGTTTCAATAATAAGCTAACTATTTTAGTTTTAAAAGAATATATTTAAATATTATATAAAAATTTATAAAAAATAGCTCTTAAAAACAGACTTATGATTTAAAATAACTATTTAGGAAAAAAAAGCATTGTTGAGTATACATTTCAATATCTTTGATAAGTACAAATACAGCAATTTTAATTTTTCTAATGTTTTAGAATTATTTAAATTATTATTAGATTTTACAGACCAGTCCTTCTTGTTAAATCAACAAATTTAACAAATTTAAAGGGACTAGCCATTGTGCTTGAGTCAGACTCCCTCTTTGCAGCTGCCTAATATGCCGTGTGAAAGAGCGTTTTTGTAAGACTGAAGCCGTGAAAAGCAAGGAGAGGAGCTTCGTCATACTTCGAAAAGAAAACCACCTTGAGTCCCTTTGCGTTATCATGCGAAATTCTCGTCTTACTACTGCTCAAACCACGGTCAGAAATAAATCAGAAACGGTTCTTGAGGTGACTCCCCGACGAGTCCAGGACCTCGCTATCTCCCTCCCGCCGCCTACTCATTGCAACAAGGCGTTTTTTTTTTCTTTTTGCTCGCGATGTCCCTTCGGCGTTGTATTTCGAGGTTATGTTCGCGAGAGCATTGTGCTCCCGGTGAATAAGACATGTCCTAGTAGCCGGCATCAGTGGGCTTTCCTCTCCTTTTTTTTCGCGAGTACAGAAAAGGGGCTGAGTCAGGGCCAAAAGTCGGCGAACTTTGAGCTACGGCTAGCAGGAAAGCATGAAACAGAGGTGAGCCGAGAAAAGGCTGACCTTCGCTCGTCGCCGAGCGCGCGAGAAAGGAGAGAAAGACGCACGCAAAGAGAGACAGACAGAGAGGCGGCGCGCGTTTGTATGTGCGAATTCGAGACGCGCGCCTCGGGCCTATAAATACACAGCCGGTCTTCGACGAGGAGAATGACGGAGTCGAGCTATTATTTTCGGCCTCCTCGGGGACGCACGCGACTTGAAGTCCCGGACACCGTTGATTCAATGTCCTCCGGTCTTGCAAGACACGGCATAATGCTCTCGAGAGAAAGAGACGGAACGAACGAGGGCCAAGCGAAAAGCAGTCGCAAAATCGCTTGTTTTCCGCCCAAGCGATTGCACAAGGCCCGGAGAAGAGCTAGGCTAGTCGAAAAAGAAGCGCCCGATTTGTAGGTTAAAGCCGAGGAAAGAGGAGCCGTGGTCAGAGTCGCTCTCCTCACAGCTCGTGTATTGATTTTCACACGGGGCGATCGGAGAGGACAGAGCAGAGCCCGAGGTTCCTTTGTCGTCGAGGTCGTGGCTGCGAGCTCGGCGAGACTCTGCCCGGGCCTCGAACGGCGATTCTCGGTGCTCAGCATCCACTGGGAGGAAAAAGGTTCGGCGGGGCCACGACTTTTTCTCCGGACACACACATACGAGAGCTTGGCTCTGCCGCTCTCGCGATGCCGCGCACTTTAGCACATTTCTCGCAGCTCAGCGAGCACTTTTAACTGTACCTGCTAATTGTTTTCTTAGTAGAAGCGCGGACTGTGGTTCTGACATTAATAAAAGTTCCGTTAAATAAGACTAAAGTTGAAAAACAATCACTTTTGGTTCGACGGGAAAGATGGCTAGGTAACGTTGCTCGGAAACGTTTACTGCGCTTGCGCCACCTGCTTTAAAACATATGTTCTTCCGTCGGCAGCACTGAGCTACACCGCGAACCTCGCGAACTGACTAGCTAGCAGGCAAGACAGAAACGGAGAGTTTTTTTGCTAACGAGCTGAACGTTGCCGTGCTTCCCAAGCGACTATGGCATTGGCGAGTGTGTCTTGCCGCTGCGACTGCGATTCGTTCGGATACAAATTCGTTTCGCGGGAAATCTGAATATAGTAATTATTGCTAATAATAGAAATAATAGAAATTTAGCTTGAACTGATCTAGAATAATTCAGTATACGTATTGCAGCTCTCGAATTATCTTATTACTCTTATTTTAATTATTTTATCATTATGTAGTTATCGAAACGAATTAATTTACGTAGATGCATAATATGACAAGTATATTCTAACTTATTTTCGCACACATATCCTCAATTTTTTTAAACTTATTTTATTTTATTTTAGAAAAGTAAATATTTGGTAGATGAGTTAACGTAACAATAATTTTAAAACATTACAAAATTTATTAGCATATTTATAATTAAAAAATAATAGTATAGTATATTTTTATTGGCTTAATTTATAGTTACAATGCCCTAATACTAATAATATTAGATAATATTAGATACATTTAAACTGAAATTCGAAAATATACCGACACGATCAGACTGCGACATCTGATGAATGCATGAGAAATCTCTGAAAGCGGTCTCGATTACTAATTTGAACCAGAACTGTCGAACGGTAAAGATGAAATTACGATTATTCATTACTGGTACATTAACAACTACAAATGCTAATAAATCATTTCTTATAAAATTTCTTTTAATAAAAGTGCGATTATATAAATATATTATATTTAAATTAAACTTTTTACTACTTTTAATGCTTAATTAAAGAAGTTAATAACATTTATTATAGCACATCCAATTTAAAACATCAATTAAAAACCAATATTCGTGATTCATTAGCAAACAAATGCATATTAATTCATTAAGAGATTGATGATGGTAAATTTATTATTGATGTTTAAAATTATCAAAAATTAAAAAATTTTTAATATTCTCTTCTTTATACTGTATTTTCGAGAATTATTGTGTTTCATTTTCCTCGGCTTTTACGAAACCCGAATAAATTTAAAATTGTAATAAATTCAAAAGCTCAATTAGTCCAAGTACGAGTAATTTATAAATTTAAATACCTTTTAATTTAAAAACTAAAATTCTTTGTTAATGTAGATATAAATTAGCGCATAATGAATTTCAAATTGAAAAGACGAGATTTTTTCGAAAATTCCAATTTTCCAAGCACAATAAAAATCTTTTCGAAAAAAGGCTTTACTGCCTTCAGATAAAAAGGACAATAAAAAGCAAAATGTGAGTAAATGCACACACTCAATGTGCATACTAAGGCCAGCGATAAAACTCGTCGAAATTTCGGTGCGTTTCGCCGAAAGTTCACCGGTTGCTCGGAGTAAGTACACGCTGTCAATGCATCAGGGCGTTTCCTCGCTGGTACCTAAGGTTTGATCGAGTACATTGCTGGAAAAAGGTTTCCGCGTCTGCGACAATGGCGCGAGAGTGCATAGGCAGGTAGAGCTGTAATTCACCAGAAAGAGGAAAAATATATAACACGCCGCAGCTGTAACGTCCTTCCCATTCCTCTCTGCTTCCTCAGCAATTTCGCGGCGTTACATTTGCGATTTATGACTCGATTTCGATTCCATTTCGCGCCGTGGTTTGTTTACTTATTGGTATCGAAGCGCACGAGTGCGCTGCGCCGCCACTCTTTTTCCCCCGAAAAAGACAGATCGACGTATTTGGTCAGCGTGTCAGGGCTTCTTTTGACATTCGATCCGGCTTTTTTGATAAAAAGCAGCGCGAGTTTAACTAAGCTTTGAGAATCGCTTAAGTCCCAAGTGCTCGTTAATTAATGGATAGTCGGCGCGTATACGTTGCGATCATGTATTCCGACTGATGTTTGGAAATTAAAAGCAAAAGCTCTCTAAAAGGCAACGTTACTCTTTAGTAGAAATTCTCTTTTCAAATTTTCGTTTTAAAGTAAACTTATTCTGAATTATTTAACGAATTATATTCATTTTATTGCATCAATTAACATCATCATTATCGCAGATGGCATAATTCAAGTTGGTTGTAACCATAAAACAGCGACAAAAGCGGGCATACATCAACTGTTAAATATGCGTAAAAAGTCAGTTTGTCAGGCGTCCTCGCTTAAACAAATGCGTTTCGGTACGTTTGTCTCTAATAAAGTGGAAGATAAATCAATAACCAAAGTGAATTTATTGTATTCGCCGATAAATCCGAGCGGGACATAATTTCACGTTAAGTCGCGATAAAATATAATTTCCAGGTAATTAGCGGAGGGCGAAAATCCCGTATAATTAGGAGCTGCGGAAAAAAGAGCGAGAGGGAAAAACAGTTATTGAGGGACGCTCGAAATTCGGCGCCGATAACGCCGCGGTCGCAATTAACGCCCGGCTCGCGGATGTTACGATTTTCAGCGATGGCAGCTTTCTGCGCCGCGGCCTAATGGAAAAGTTGCGACTAAAAGATTAACGATTAGCCGCGTGCGAGCCGGTCGGTCAGCACGACGCATAACGCCGCTGAGCCGATTAATCCTCGCGATCGTTCGGCGTATAATAATCCAGGCCGTAAATTTCGAGGATTACGTTATGCAAGCGACGATCGAGGGCCCCATTACTTTTCGACGCGTCGAGCCCGAGCCTCTCTCCGCACGGCGGAATCGATTGACTCGTCACACTCCCTTCCTCTCTCTCGCTCTTTCGCTTCATATCTATGCGGTGGCGAAAGCGACGCGTTTCGAGTTATGCATGTATAACGGCTGTTCGCTTTTAGCCGCCGTATAATTTTTTCCTTGCTTTTCAGGGCAAGAGGAGAGCAACAATAAAATATTTATGCATCCGAGCGACACGGTTCGTTCGGAGGTTCGCTCGCCCGCCGCTGCCATCATCGCGAGAACGAATATAATGCGTCGCGGGTTTATTGTTACTGCCGGCGCGCGATTCGCTGCCCCGCGCGCAGATCGAGACCCCGCCTGCGGCGAAATTGCTCTTTTTACGAGTTATTCGCGGTTCATTTCGAAACTTTGATTCCGCCGATGAGATTCCCTTCAGCGGAAAAACAAGCCTTTACCCCTTTTTCAAAAGAACGATCGCCGCTTTTATTGCCGATTTGATGGAGAGCCCAATTTATGTACGCCATATAATCATATAGACAATGCTCTGCCCGTTAAACCGTTTATAGTCTTATGTGCTGGGTTCATTCTAATCAGCTGGATGAAAAATTTGCTTTTATTTCTTCAGATTCGTTCAAAATTAAGCAACAAGTTCGTAAATCTTTCATTATTCGATTAAAAATGTCAGTTATTATGAACGGGAGATCTGAATGGTATTTGCATAATGAATATTAACTTATAAAATTGATAACGTATTATGTCTTTCACTGAAGAGCAAAAAGCTTTACTTCCTGTGCGAGTAATTATATTAACCTATTTAATTAAATTAATTTTATCGTACCATTGTATGTGATTGTAAAACAGCTATGTAATAACTGATTACTAATTACTAACGGGTCATTATTTCACTAATGCACTTATCCTGGCAAATGTAATGGAATGGAGATGTAAAAATAATTATTTTTTCGCATTGTTTATATACACTCAAGTTTAATTACAAAGCTGCAGTAATTGTTTTCAATAAAAAAAATTGCCTGAATTAATTAATAAGTAATTAACTCGACATTTTGATTACAATTTGCCTCGACTTGTTTATACATATATTAATGACGAGAATTTACAGGTACATTTACTACAGTTGTTGGCGAGAATGACGACACACATGCAACGGCTTAATTTTGTCAATGCTTTTATTAATTACTTGAAGATATACATTGCTCGACAAACGATTATACAGACGTGTATACAATATTTGTATTTTACACCGGGACGTCGACTTTTAAATAAAGTATATTTACAACATGAAAAGGGATTTCCATTTCTGTGCTTTATTTCGCAAATCTTTTCATATAGGAATACATTTGACGTCGAGGAATAAACGTCACACGCGAATCGAGTCGCAGCCCGATCTTCTTCATCGTGACATTTCCGCGTGGAAATATTTTCCAAGCCACTCGTCATGGCTACGAGCGCGTGCTCTCTCACACACACATATACGCAATGGGTTGCGAAACGTGTATATAAAATATCGATTATCGTTTCCGAGCTCTCGACCGAAGGCTTTTCGACAGCAAAATGTACTGCGATCGCTTTCATTCATCCGTTCGTTACATTTAATTTTCTTCGTCTTTTTTCTTTTTTATCTTTTAATATTTAATCTACCAGACTCACCGCTTTTCTTCCGTACATAAAACGATGAGATTTGATTTTTTTTTTATTTTACTTCAAGTGAAAAATTCACTCTTCCAGAATGGCAAATCGCTCCACTCTTTTTTTTTTATTTTTATTTTTACTTTTTTGGTTTTTTTTAGTGCACGACTCACATTTTAACTGCACTTCTACAAAAATAATGTAAAATCTTAAAATCATTTTTTTTGGAACATTAATTATTTTTTCCTTATTTTTTCCTTTTGATACTTCATTAATACATCATTTTAATTATTTAACGCAATAGGTCTCCTTTTTAGGAAACTGCTTAAATCTGTTACACGAATATCGTGTATTATACAAACAGTATAAAAGTTTACAAAAAATCCAAACGTGTTATAACAAGAAGACTTATAAATTTAAATAAAATCTGCATTATTTTTAACGTTTTTTACAATACTTTTTCGTGGTAGCGGTTTCTGAGACTTTACGTAATGAATTTAGAAATACTTACCGAGGATAAAGCGATACATCATTAAAAAAAGTTTCAGCTTTTTACACCGGTACATTATTATGAATAATTTTAGATTTAAGTCGACGGAAGTAAAAAACAATAATTATATCTTGTTCTTATTAGGATCGCTGTAATTTGTATTTTCTTATTAACGTAAATTATTTTGTCACGGTTTTTTCTTTAGTTATTTATTATTTACATTAAATTTTAGCTCTTAAGTAAATCGACGACGATCGTTTTTATTTCATGAACATTAATTTAGCGCCATCGATCAATGACAAGAGTAAGACAGCATCTTATATACATACGAATTAATTAAAAATATAAATTATCAAGTGCGGAGTTGAACTTGCGAACATTAAAGAAACCAGGTTTTACAAAGAAACTTCGTCAATTCAAAAAATATACTTAATATTCAGCGAGTGAAATGAGTTGTTCGGAAAAGAAGTTCAAAACTTGATACTTTTATATTTTTAATACGACACATCTGGATTTATTTATTTTAGACTAAAGATTGTAAAAAGTTCTTTTCGGAGATTTCTTTTCTCAACAAGACTTACGTATATCAATATTTACGATACAAGTACTTTCTGCAACGGAATTTTCACGTAAAATCGTAAGATTCAGTTTACGTAGCCATAAATTACGAACTTTTGGTTTAAAAGTCGTTTTGAAAAAATGTCATCCATGTATACGTATTAGAGAGACTAATTCAATTGGTCAATTGAACAGTACAATAAAAGCTCAATGGCTCAGGGATACAGCTCGCTCATCCGGGAAGAAAGGTCGAAAAAAGCCGGCTCGCGAGAAAAATATAAAGCAGAAATTGAAGAGAAGAATCCCTTGGAAGTGAACAGTGAAAGGGAATCCTCTGCTTTCTCGTTCCCCTCCGGCCGCCGGTGACTCTAACAATCAGCGGAGAAGCTTCGACGTCGACTCGATTTCTCGAGGAAGCCGCGCCGCGCAGCGCTGCGCTGTAACTTCATTACACAAAGGGGGACCGCCTTCGAGGGAAGAGAGAGTGGGAGGTGACCGGAACCGAGTTCCGAGACGAGGACGCATCCGACGAAGAGAACGAGGAAGCCGGCGGCCGCTCTACGCAGGACTGCAGCACGAAAAACAATTCCCATGGCGTTTGACTTTCATTGGAATTTTCCTCGTAAAATTGCCGGATAAAGTTTTCGAGCGGCGCGCTCGGCCACAGGCCATCTTCCTCCTTCTCCGGACGCGAGCGCGAGAGACTCTCTCATATTTCCCAGGGGAGGCCGGAAGAGAGCGCACGTGGAGGTCCGGTCGACCCCATATACCAATAGAGGAAGAGAAAGCAGAAGTGCGCGCTGCTCTCTTTGGCCCGAGACGGCCAAGATTTTCCGCGGGACCTTAATGAAGAGCGCTACATTCCCGAGCACACCTTCGACTTTCCGCGGAGTTCCTTCTTCAACCTGCCAGCCTCTCTGTCGCCCTGCGCCAAAATCTATTTTACTAGGAGCTTTTCGCGCGCGAGGTGGAAACGCCCCCCAACGCAGACGGATTCTCCCTCAATTGGAAAAGTGCTCGCGCGGAGAAAACAGCTGCGACCGTCTCTCCCTCTCGCTTCTTCGCTCGCTCTCTCTCTCCCTACCCCTCTCTCTCTCTCTCTCTCTCTCTCTCCTCTCCTTAGCTCGACTACTGTAATTAGGACATTAGGGATTGCTCGCTCGCCTCTATCGGTTGCTATTCAGCCAGCGTCGAGTCTCTCCACTTACCGCAAGCTCTTAACAAGGATTTCGCGCAAACGAATACGTACGTCTTGGGAAGGAAGTGAGAGCGATGGGTTCCTATTGAATTAGTGCTCAAACTTAACGTAATGTTACACTCAAAGGAATACGATTCAAACGCAAATACTCGCTTCCTTCCCTTTCCAATAATTTCAAAGATTCTTTCTCAACATCTCCTTTAGCTATTATTCTTATTCAGTTATCTTTTATTACTCTTAGAAGCTACTTTCAGTTCAATATATCTCGACTTAATTTAGCGCCAACAATAATTGCAGCCTCCTGCAACGAATCGTTTCGAAAGAACCGAAAGAAAGAATCAGCTTGGACTGTCTTACTTTGTCTAGAAATTCGCGTTATACTTTTAGTTATTGTTCTCGAGCATAGAGTTTCTGAGCTTGACATGAATCCATTAATAGAGGATGTTAGACGAGTAGGACTAGTCTAAATCGCAGATACATGTATGCGGAGGAGAGCCGGCGAAAGGGGGAGGGGGCGGCAGGAGGGCGAGAGATGGCCTGCTTCACATCTCGGTGTTCTCCTCGTCGATCTCCTCGTCGAGCTGAGGGAGCGTGTAGACTTGCGGCGGCGGCACGGGCCTGAGATGGTCCTCGAGCTTGAGGATGGGCTTGCAGTCGCGCGTCACGTCGACCTGGTTGTACGAATCCTTGAGAATGTTGATTTCGTTCTCGTGGGCAAAGATGCTGGCCGGTGGCTCGCTCATGCAGAGGCTTTCCTCGGTGACGTTGCGGTGGCAGAGGTTGCTACTCGGAAATTGTCACGAGGTCATGGCGAACGGGTCAGCCGAGAGCTCGTCCACGCTCGAGCTCGGCTTCACCGGCTCCTGCTTGTCGGCCTGGTGCGAGAGCCGGTGCACGATCTCGTCGTGCAGGATGTTGAAGCACATGGCGGTCAGCGCCATCCCGGACATTATGTAGCACGAGCAGAACCAGACAGTCGCGTTGCGCGTCTCCAGCGGATTGTAGCTGGGGTATGAGCCCGGCACCATGTCGCCGAACCCGATCGTGCTCAGGCTCATGAAGCAGAAGTAGCTCGCATCTGAAATCAGTTTATACTTTCTTTATATCCTGAAAAAAGAACGGATGATCAAAGTAGGGTCTTCATGGTACATATAACATCTACCACCAAACATGGGCCTCTGAAATTTTGCCATATTGTAGAGCACAAGAAAACATGCTAAAAAAATGTTGACGCGACAACTCTAGAAAATTAAAGTTGAAAAAATTAAATTGTATTATAAAGTACCGATCACAAGGGTCTATAAATGAAAGTTAATCTTATAAGAGCTTCAAAGGGTGTCATTTTTCAGCCCCGAAAAAAATGATGTAAGGTATGCAATTCAACTGATTATTTAGCTAATTTAATATTTTCAGTGACAAAACTTGAATGGTAAGAATTTCAGACAACCTCGTTTGGGGGCACATTTTACATGTACCATGAGGATCCTCCTTTATGCATAAAAAAGTTTGTATATAAACCTATAAAGTCCCAGCCCTCGAGTTTGTAAAGCGTGAAGGCGCCAGCGATAATGTAGCAGAACATGGCGCCGAGGCAGATGCTGATCGGGGCGAGTATCGTGACGTTCGGCCTGTCGCCGGAGCTGAGGCTCGACACCTCGTCCTTGGGGCTGGCCTTGATCTCGACCGAACCGGGGTAAGTCGGAGCGTTCGCCCTCACGTAGAAGGGCTCTTGCAGCTGGAGCTGCTGCTGCTGCTGGGCGAGCTCCTCTTGCTGTCGCCTCTTCCTCATGCGACGCTCCTTCTCCTAAAACACATGCCAGCCGCGAGCCGTCAGTTCTCTCTCTGCCCTAAATTCGCCAGTGGAAATAAGTGTAATCCACCTGTGCCTCGTTTTTCACTCTCAAATTAATCCACCTTGACATCCTTCGCCTCCGTTGCGTGCAAGACGATAAATTATTTTTAGACGCGGCGCGTTTAGTGGATTAATTCGAGAGCCGACTACAGAGCGTCTGTACGAGAAGCGGAGAGAAAAAGTATGTGGCGCTGCCGTTAAGGCGTATATGCCTGTAGCGTGTAAAGGTAGAGTACGGCGGCGCCGTTAAAATTTAAGCAAAGACATTCCCGAGCTCCTACGTGCGCTGCCGCGTGTGTCAGGTGGAGTATCATGTGAAAGGAAAATGCAACACATACGCTCACCTGCATCCGCCTCTCGTCGTAGCAGCAGTAGCCACAGTTGGAGCAGAGGCAGCAGCAGAGCGCCCGCGTGAAGACACCCCGGGCACATCTGGACAGGAGGCCGCCGGCGCTCGACAGGTAGACCAGCGTCAAAGGGATGCCCACGAATGCGTAGCCCATCGTCACCACTTTGCCGAGGCTCGAGCGAGGCGCGATGCTCCCGTAACCTGTGGTCAAAACATGCAAATCATCACCGTATTAGTTCCAGTTCTCGATTACTTGTACTTTATTCTCGACAGCTATGCATTCCCAATTAATCCTTCGATTCTTGCCGCCCAAGCGAATATTCATCACGCCAGAGTTGCTCACTCTGCTGTGACAAGTATTCTAGCATCCCTGTCGGTATACTGCTGGATTTATCGTGAATGCATTATGGCTTTTGTAGCTGATACTCTGCCTAGTTTCTATGCACATTTTCTATTCAAAGTATCATTTGCGAGGGAATCTATTCGGTTTATTTAGACCGATACAAACAGTGGATAACAGTTATTTTTAACACCAGCCCATTCCGTAAGAGAGATATGCCCAACTAAATCGATCGATAATCGGCTTTTCGGTTATTTTGTGCAGCTATAATGTATGAAATAATAAGCTTTTCAATAAGCATATTTACAGCACATTACTCGTAATTAATCAGTCTAAGCTTTAAAATTAGCAGAAATGTAAGCTATTATAAAGGAAAGCAGAGTTAGTGGCTTTGAACAAGCACGAGAACTTTAATACATTGTGAAAAGAATTCTTGAGAGGTTTATATCGTTAAAACTAATGCAGAATATCACAAAAGTAAAGCTTTTTTAAGAAATGTTCTCGAGAGGTCTAAACTGTTTATTGTGAATACAAAAGGGGCGGAGGCCGGTGCGGCGGGGGGAAGTATTATTGGAATAAAAGCAGAAAAGAGTCGCGTCGTTTTTTCCTCAATCTGCCGAGACCTTAATTTTCTGGGGCTCGTATCCTAGTTTCAATTCAAGCAGAACTCATTAGCAAAGTGCATGCATCGCAAGAAGATGACGTCTGGCCGCGCGCGAGTGGCGAAAGGATAAGTGTGTTTCTTCACGTTTCCTCGCTCTGCATGCAGCCACTACGCGCTTACCCGCTCTCAGGTCTACAATTATTGTTCTCATTTGGACTTATAATTAATTTCGTCGCGCGTGCAGCCACACGAGCTCGCTAATTTCGTCTCTCTTCACCGCCTTCTAAGCTGCTGACAGCAGCCGCCTATCAGCAAACAGCTTGAGGACGCTCTCCAATTTCTCGAGGAGCCCTTTTTTATTAAAATTCCCTAGGCTGTGCTAAAACTTTCAAACGGAAAGGTGCATAAAATACGCCGTTTCGTAAGTTGCTCTTATATTATTGAGCTACACATTATAATAAGCCGCAGATTAGTTTTCATTAATGAAATTTAGCCGTAAAGTCGGTCAAAGTCGTCGGGGGGAAAAGGAAATGGCACGAATTAATCGGCTTCCGGCGAAGACGCTGAACAAACACGAAACGAATATATAGAGTCGGGGCAGGATTAGGGCGTCGAAACTGTTTTTGCGAATATGATGGCGCAATACGCGTTTGATCCTCCGCAGTGTATACGTGCGCGAAATGAATATGAGCTGCCGCAGTCGCTTTCGGAAAACGCGAGGCAAATTCCTGCAAGGTTTTTATGACAGCGCTCGTCAAGTCTGTTAACGGCACATAAGCGCGCGCTCGGACGATGAGATCCGTGATCCGTCATAATGAAGACAATAGCTATAACTCGCCGATCGATTGGATAAAAGGCAATGAAGCGTATAGCTACACTTGGAATTCCCGAGCTGAATAACAACAGTCCGCCTCCATAAAGCAGAAAGTTATTCCGCATCTTTGGTCACGGGAAAAAATTGTTTTTCCGCAAAATGAAAAAGTGCTGAAAACTCTAGGAAAACTATTTCTACCTGGCTCAGGTGATAATTCACAAAAGCCGCCCTCCAGAACGTGCTCGTGCGCGGGGGCATTATTTAGATTCAAAAATAAATAACTTTTTCTCGGCTGCGTACTTATTATTACAGTGGCGCGCGAAACTCCCTCTCTCTCTCTCTTTCTCTCACCGCGACCTCCAGCTGACAAACACGTACTTCCTGCGCGACGCTCTGATGCGGCTTGCAGACAGAGACGTATACGAGGGCCGAGAGCAAAAGGGAGAGAATACCTCCGACTTGTCGCTGATTACAGTAGGTATCGCGCACGTGGGACTCGGACTAGAAGCGCGTGGCACTGCGAAACAATGACAAACGAAAAAGCGTAACGTAACGAGGCGACGTCGCCGAGCAAAAAAGCGACGAATTACTATGGCAAAACGAGCGACGAAGCGGAACCGTACTAGCAGTCCGAGCCCGAGCAAATTAATGAGCAGCGAAAAATGAAAGTAAGATAAAGAAGGGAGAGCGGGGAGAGGAAGGGAGAAAAAAGTGGCTCGTGCATCAAGGATTATTTATCTCATCACGACCGCAATCCGTGTGCACTTCCTTCGGCCAACTGCCTGGAAAACGAGAAAAAATTACTTGCACCAAATAATAGGGTCGCCGAGCAAAGTCTGTAACGATTTCGCGCATCCAGAGTTAGTCTGCCTCTGCGAGACGCTCTGCGGGACGTGTGAACGCGCACATAAACTAACGGCCTAAGGAAGCTCGAGAGAACGTAAAGTTGCGCGTTGAAGCGGATAGCGAAAAAGAAATCGGGACGTAAACTGTGACAAACAAGCCACTCTCTTTTGCTCGCTCGACAAAAGCACGCTAAATTTTCAGCTGAACGAACGTCTTCCCCCTCTCTGCGGCAGCTTACTGCTTTACGGCGCTTATTCTCGGCGCGCGGTTTCTATTATGTTGTCCGAGAACGTATGCCCCGGGAGGAAAGCACACAAACACAGCGGCGCGCTGGATATTAACCGAGGAGCTCTAGATAATAAGAAAGTGGCTGCTGGCGGGTCGCGCGACAAAGCGAATTGCGCGAGCCGAAGACGAAGGTGCAGAAAGCGAGAGAATAGCAGAAGGATGGGAGCTCGAGCTTTCAATTCCCCGAATACCGAGAGCGAGAAAGAAAGGCTATTATTCTTCGGGCGAGGAAAAACATCCAGGGATCGCGAGCGTTAAAATGAGGATAAGTAATGTAATTGACATAAATTTCGCGAAATCCGATTTCGCAGCCGTAGCTGGAGAGAAAATTCGCCGGCGGCTGTTTACCCGGCAGCTTGGATTAAAAAATTATTTCCGCGCTTGTGCGAGGGTCCATTCGTTTTCCTTCATCATCCCCTTTGCAAATCAGGTCTCTGTATATCAAGGCGCAGAGAGAGGCGCTTTACTCGTTTGTGATTTTGCCGAGGCGCAAGCTCGCCTCGGGCGCATACTTAGCAATTGAACAATATTTAGCGCGCGCGGGATTTTCATTTCTGCAGCGGCCGAGCCACGAAGCTACGAAGGGGAAGCCGTGCTCTCAAGTTGGCACGACGACGACGACGACGAGGACGATTAGGGCGGCTGTGTATTTACTGCGCGACACGCCGTGTGACAGCTATGCGCTGCAGCATTTAATTAAGCCCTCAAATAATTTGCATAGACGGCGCTACCGCCCTCTCTCTCTCTCTCTCTCTCTCATACGCGCCCAGTCGCCCTCTCGCTCTTGCCGGAATCTCGCAATAACATCTCGAAGATGAGCCCCAAGCCCGAGCTACAGGCGGATGCATGTATCACCCTTGTCGTGAGCCTCTCTCTCGCTCTTCCTTTCGCCCAGCTTCCTTACTTCCTAGCCGGCCTCTTGGTTTATGCGCCCCTGCGGCCTTTGAGGGCTGAAAATTTCTCGGAAAAAAGCTCTGGGCCACGGCTTCGTGCTTGCTTAGGTACGGGAGTAAAAATGCGAAATATTTATTATACTGCAGTAAAAAGAGAAATTAAATACTTTTTAAATCTCGGCATATTTTTCTAATTAAATTTTTTAAGGAAAATTTTTTATCAAAAGTAGTCAAATTTTGTAATTTAAAATCTTCATTCTCACCTTTTTCATTATAAATTAATGTTCATTAACCTTTTCTCATTTGTAAAGAGTTAAACTTTATTTTTATGCGCTGCATACCAGATTAAAATTTTAATTTTCTCTTTTGCGTGTCTTCGAGAACTAAATGTAAAGTTTTTTATTTAATATATTTTTGCGTAATCATGAACGTCCCAAGTGTACCTAAAAATATGCATCTGTAAATGTAAAGCTTAAAGACGTGAAAACATCTTTATATACAGCAAGAGATTACCTACACGAAAAAGCTCTCTTCTGAGCATATATAAAACCGTGAAAGGTGAGCTTACGTTTACGGAAATTTTTCGAAAAATAAGCTTTTAAAGGTGGGGAAATTTTCCGATAAAATAAATTTTGAAACGACGGCGATTTTTCTCAAATTTGGCTTCCACGAAAAGGTTTTTCTTCGCGTATTCAATCCTTCATTTACGTACGCCCACAAGAATTTATGGAAAACTAAAACGTAAATTTCGACTGTTTCTGTAAATCTGTATATTGCTGATGCTAATTCGAACTTTACTAAGTCTTGTAACGAATATCTGTTTTTCGAGACACAGTCAGAGATTCAGCATTTTCGGAGAGAAACGCACTAGTAGTGGCTAATGTCGTTTATGTAAACGTGATCATATCAAGAGCTTTGAGATCGCTGCAACGACCGCTCGTCATTCTCAGATGTGCTGACATCATTGTTAACCCGTTATACCTACCTATAGTCGTGAGAATATACGATCTTAATTTCTGTTGCTTTGATTGGAAATCGAGTGATAATATACAGCAGCAGTCAAAGGAGACTCTTTGTACTGCTGCTCATTAACCTGCGTATCTTAACCGAATCGATTATTAATTAGCATTATTCAATTACCTGCTGAATCAATAATTATTATGTGAGGTTGCATAAAGTCTTGTGCGACTAGCTATTATTATCTTTCGATAAATAACCAGAAATAGATTATTGTTAATATACTAATCAGTAGTAATGGGCAAAATTATTGCCACTATTTTGTTAATTGCTATTGCATTGTTGGAAATTGAATTTTATTTCTAAAATGAGAGTAAAAAGCTTAGTTGAATATGCGAGCAGTATATTTGACGTACATAAATTGCGCATACTTTTTGCAGTCTTTAGCTAAGCACCTAAGTAAGTACGAACACAGTTACGTGAAGAGGTCATGCGAGTAGCGGCGGTAAATCACGCCATATGATACCAACGGTGTCGCCAAAACCAGCCATAATTTGTTGATATTAGAAGCGCAGAATATCAAGTAAAATCTTACGTCTCCATAAAGACGGTATTTATTGCATTAATTTTTGCCCGCTATCTATTTTGAGCCCAAAAATAGAGCTGGCCATATTTCGTTTTTACGGCGGCATGTAAAGCATGTATTTACATAGAATAAGAGAGAAGAAGGAGACAAACTCGAGTACACATTGTTGCTCGCGTATACGTATAAGTGTTTATGTTAGCATCTAAAGCGTCGGAGGGGAGAGGGGAAATTAATATTACGGCGCTTGTGCAAATACAGCCTGCATAATCAAGGCGATATTACGATCCGAAACACCGGGTATATTGTCCCAGGTATCAAAGATGCTATACCTCTCGACCACGAATCATACTAAAGCCGGTGCGCGCGGCGCGCCCAGAAGAGAAGCCTTTATGGAGTATCCTGCATACCCGACCGCCATCAAACGCCGCCTGCGCGAAAGAGGAGAGCGCCTGCAGAGCTCGCCGTCTCCGATACACTAGACGGACTTGGAGAATATTCCTCTTTGTTTATGTATAACCTCCGGCTCCGAAAGCCTCCGCGGACTCGAAAGAGGCTTTCATTCGTCATTGGATTTAGCTCTTGCCCTCTGAGGCTTGCGCCTCTAGCGCTTCCGTTTTCGCTCATTTTCCCAACTTTTTTGCATCTGCGTCTGCCTCGTTCTCAGAAAGCAGAGCAAAGAGCTTCGTAAGCAACAGTTTTCCTTGTTTTCTTTATATTTCCCTCTCTCTCCGCCTGCGACAATCCGCCAAGAATACACTTACTTTAAAGATCATTTTCAGACGCAGCAGTTCTACTTGTACAGGCCGTTACAAAATCTTGCGGCATCAACGTAAAAAGTAAGGCAGATTTCCTTTCTGTTAGGGGAAAAAATTGAAAGGGAAATTTGCATAAAGAATACGCAAACTCTTCGAAAAATTGAATAAAATTGCTCTCGAAGGCCGCGACTGTGAGCTTATACTAGTACCGATAAATTGAGAAAAATCGCGGCTCATAGAAAAGCACTCTGTGAAGCGAATCTAAGGCAAGCTAGAGGGCGAGAGAGAGCCGGTAGTGCCCAACCATAACGGCGGGAACGCGCGCAAGTGGATGCAGGCCGGAGGCCAGGTTCAGGATGAATGAGGGCCGGAGGGAGGAAAGCGAGAGCTGCGGGCCGGGAATTCAGGAGACAGCGAGTACCTTGATGTATGAGATGCCCCGCGTGTCTCTTTTCTCCGCGCCCTTCGCCTTCCTTGCCGCGTCAAGGAAATGTTGCCCCATAAAGTATATCTCGGCCGCGCGCGAAAACCCGACAAGATGTTTCTATTTCGCGGTAAAGCCGGCAGAGTCGAAGCCCAGAGAAAAAAGAAAGGAGCCACTTGAGGCCTGGAAGGCTACTGATAGGCTGCCGCATTAAATCATCTAAAAACCGTACGCCGCGGTAAAGAGTCTTGCTTTCTTGTATACATCAACGTCTCGTCAGCGAAACTTTTCGCCTGCTCCGATCAAGCACTCCTCTCTCGGCCTTTGCGAAAATTTGAAGCGTGCCTTAAATGAAATTTCGTTTAGTCCATATAATTAAAAAACAATTTCCTCTCTCTTTGTGGCGGAAAAATTCAATTGAAGAGGGTTTATTCGTTTATAAAGAGCGCACCGCTGGTGACGTTTTTATAAAAAATTCCGTGGGTGCAGAACTTCGTCTTATAGCTACGAGGAATTTGACGTATTCGAAAAAAATTTGCAGTATGCTACGCGGAAAAATGCAGCTCTCGACGAAAAAATCTATGAAATATTTATTCGGTAAATACTTAACTCTGTTCCTCTCCGACGAGGAGGGTAAAGTTTATTCGATCGGACCTTTGCGTATCAATATTCAAGATAATGAGATTTTTGAAAGAAAAGCAAAGCGCCAAAGTTAAACAAGTGTCCGCGTCGGATTGTTCGTAACGAACTCACCGGAAATTGATTCCCTTGGTGAGTTTGCGCCGGGCTGCGAGCGGTCCGAAAAGGCGAATCTGCGACAAGAACGTTCGTTACTCTTGCGCTCCAATATATCTGCAGCCTCTCATTCTTTCTCCTTGCCGGGCGGGTGGGGAATCGAATTTATCCATCCGCGGATAGGCGAGCGTGTGTATAGCGGGAAAGGGTATCGACAGACCGGAATTAAGGGGAATTACGTTGGAAAATTTATCCGACTGGAGCTGCTTGCTGCTCCTGGAGGCGTGCGGCTACTACCCGGCGAGAGATGGAGCGCAGGTGATTTCTGGGAAGCTCCGCTATCGCATCAGTGAGATTTGCGAAATCGCTCAGTGCTCCGAGCGCTAATGAGGAAGGAGAAACGGACTATTCGACCCTAGATATAGAACGGCGCCGCCGGCAGAAGAGCTGTTTTGTCTTCTAATGGACGGAAAATAATTTCCGCCATTTCTCTTGTTTCTCCTTCGACTGATCTGCCGCTCTTGCTTGCCTATCTTTCTTCTTTCCGGGCTCCCTTTTTCTCTGCATAATTTCAACTTTCAAACTTTATTGGCTTGCTTCGCTTTTATTTCTGAAATCAAATCTTTTCACAACTTTCAATATAAAACTATGTCCAATATTTCTTAAACTTTCTCTCCTTAAGGGAATCTTTAAGGTTATTTAATGTTTAAAAAAATTAAATACTGTTTCGTAGCATTCTAGAAAAAGCAAACAAATGTACTACGAGAACCGGAAGCTGTAATTATAATCGCTAATCTGAAAAAGCTTTTTTGTATTCTGCACCGTTTTTCATTTAAACTCTGGTCTCTAAGGAAGATACAATTTAAGCTTTTATAGCACAATGTACGTTCAAAGCAAAGATTATGCAATTATGCAAATATTTTGTCAGTTTTAATGTTCATCGGACACAAAAGCAGATATTCAAAGTTGAAAGTAAAATATTCAAAATGCAGAGGGAACAAAAGAAAAGTGCTTCGAAAGGAAAATTAGATGTTGTTGAAGGCAAGTACACACCAGTTGATTATTTAGCTTGAGAATAAACGTAAAAGGTAGAGAGGAAATCCGAGTAATGAGATATGTCGAGGAAAGTACAGGCATTTATAAATGCTTATTTGCGTAATTAACTTTTCGAGATTTACATTCGTATAATTTTTTAATATCTGCGAGAACACACGCTAAAGGCACGCTAGATTTAACGAGATTTGGTAGAGGAAGGCGCCCCGAGTTGTAGAGTTAAAGAGCTTGAAACTTTTTGAGAAAGCAGAGCGAGTATAATGCGTGTAGCCCGAAGAAAAACTGAAAAATTGACGGGGAAAAAAGGAGCGGAGAAGATGATCCCTGCGCCTCTTTGCCGCATTACTCTTGCCTTTCTCCCCAGCGGAGCTACGAGTGCTGCGTGTCGCGCGATAAGCGGCGAACTTACGAGGATATCAGACATAAAAGAAGCTCTGGCCAGAGGGGCAGGAGAAGAGCTTAAAGCCGGCGAGCGATTGCGCGCGATGTTTCGCAGAAAATCGAATATCGATGCGGGCCAGATACAGAGAGCTTTCGCGTCTATGTTCCGAGCGTGTATGTACACGAGGATCCTCTCCCTTTTTTCTCGACTCAGTGAGCCGATCGGCACTGACCCCGCACTCGTACTCCGCGTCAAGGAAATCGACGGCCACGAGACCTTCTCCTTCGTAAATCAACGATCAACTGACAAAGGCTGAAGCATCGCTCGGAAAACATAAGGGGAGCCAGATAAGCTTCCGACCTTCTATCCTGCGAGTCTAGCAATTGTAGCTCCGCAGCAAACTCTAAATAAGGCCGGTAAATTTCTTAAGTAGTGGAAATACGGCTTGCAGCTAATTAAAGTATCAAGAAAGTTGGCCAAGTCAAAGATATTGCAATTGGCCCATTACCATTTTGAAAGTTCATTAAAATTATTGAGCTAGCAGAAGGCTGGACGCGGAAAGGGATCGAGTAACGGTTATTGCCTTGCAAATCGTTTCATTCGCACTTTTCTAATTGTTCGACTGCTGGCTACTCTAGCAGATTCTCTCGCGTTTCCCGGCTCGACTTTTTTCTATTTCTTCCTCCCTACGCCATTTCGCCGAACTCGAACTTAAGCACCGAAGCTTCCAGCTACGTGAAATTGATGCGAAAGCGTCGGCGTTGTTTCAACGTTAAATTGAATTCGGAGAGCGAGCGAGCGAGCGAGAGAGAGAGTGAAAGAGAGAGAGAGAGAGAGAGGGAATTGCTCATTCGTAAGGAAAGTATAAAAAAAGCCGATTCGATTGCCCGGAGCGAGATGTTAAAAAACGAAAACACTTTTTCTTAATTTCCCAGAATTCTCCAAGATTACGGAGGAATCTCGTTTATCTCGAGAAAAGTTGAATTATCAATGAAAATGAGCGTACCTTTACGAGCGGAAATATAAAATCGGCCGTTCCCTTTGTCCGATACTCCCCCTTAACCCCCTTAACCGTTATTGAATCAACAAATACTCGATTACGCTACAAAGTAGTTTGTCAAAGAGCACGAGAGCGCGCTTGATTTTCTTCAAACATACGCGTCTTCGAAATCAAAGCCTGCTCTCGAGTAATCGGATAACGCAATCTTCATTTGTCTCCGTAGCGAATCGGACGAAAGGAGGGTGGAAAAGTAAGGCTATAAAAAAAGGAGGACTAACCAGATCGGCATTGCGTCAGCCGTAGCGAAAACTCACTCCCAATGGATAATCCATCGACTGAACAATGCTCACTCGTCCGCGGCGAATTGGCCGAGAGAGAAAAAGGTCGAGCGTGCGGAATCCAGCGGTGCAACGGCTAATACAATTTCGCGAGCGATATCGCCCGATGTCACGCGATCCATTATGCGCGCGCGCGATCCCCTTCTCCAAGTCGGAGCAGGGAGCGTAGACTTGATGGAGCGGCAACGGGCGAGCCGTTTACCGGGCGACGCGCCCTGACTGAAAATCAAACGAGCGGAAACGCCGCGAAAATAAGAGCGGACGAAAGAAGTTTGCGATACTTTGGGAAGTAACAAGTTCGCTGACGAGTCGCGAGCCGGAACGCTGCCGAAGAAGCCCAGCCTCTGGAATCTTTGCCGAGAGCGATTAAACTTTCTTCCCCGGATTTAATAACACGTAATCGTCTAAAACTGACTTTTATTAAATAACGAGCGAGCGCCAGCGAGCTGCTCTTGTATAAACAATAAATCCGGCATTCCGACGGGCAGCTTTTGTTATATATGACCGAATTCCAGGTAATGCAACTTTAGCGCAGATTCGTTGCTCCCGAGCTACGCCACGCCCGCTGCGGCCAATTGAATTAGCGAAATTTTCGCAAACATTGATTTTTCTCCGTAAATATTTCGGCATTATTTGCACGGAAAACTCTATTTATCGAGTTCAATTATGGGTTAATGGATTGACATAATCACTTATTAATGGAATTCCGTGGGCGAAATTAATGAAAACAAAGTTAAGTGCAGCGTTGACCAATTTGGAAATGCTCTTGAGTGTTTGCCCAGCTTCTGAAATCGAGTTGTTGCATTATGATTCTAGAGGGTACTACCGTTAATGTCTAACAAATATACCTGAGCACACATGTTCCGTGGAGCACCTCTGTAAAGCAAGGATAATTAATGCATACTGCGATCGAGTTTGTAAGCACTCCATTCAAAATGATATTAATTTACGAGGTGCCAAATCTAATCCAGCTCCCGAGAAGAAATGACTTAACTTTAATTTTCTTAATTGAGTCGTTTGACGGGCGAACTCAATCATTCTCTCCCCCGTTTCTCGGCAAAAGAAGCGTTTATGTTTATTTCCCGGAGGAACATTAGTCTCCGTCAAAAGTTGCTGCAGCTGCGGCAGTCACGTGTCGATATTATTAATAATAATGTCGGCTCGTGCCGCCCCGAGGTGCGAGCAAGTTAAAACGAGAGTCGACGCGCCAGTCGTTCGTCGATGGCTCGATAACGGCTTAGATGACTTTTCACTCTTCTCGAATATAATGTAAAGCCGCTCGGTGCCGGCCTCGCATTTTCTAGCTTGCTCTTGTGCCCGCCGAGAGAGACTCGTCTGAGGGAAGATCGATAGCGCCTGGGACCAGAAAATATTTACTTTGAGTTTCTGGCCTGTCGAGCTTCCACTCTGTATATCGGTATAGACCCGGAACGACATTATTCGCCTCGCGTTTTAGGAGATCGCGCTCTGCACTTTGTGCCGGAGAGAAATTGCGCAGAGATATATGCAAAATTCTCCTTATACCCTCGCATCAAATCCAGGAATCTGGAATTTTTTTCGAAAAATCTTTTTACTCGCCATTTCTAATTAATCTGATTTTATGAATATATCGTTCGCGTAATAAGAATTTTCCAGGGTATTCACTCGGAAAGGCGGGCCAAACAATTCGAAATGATTTAAAGCGATAATAATCTTTATGATATACTTTAACGTGAAGGGTATAGGGCACTCGGTGATTTCAGAAAGTGAATGGCCCCTCGAAAATAGCATTACCCCCTTATCTCGGGCAAGATAAGTTTCCTCCCTCATTTGTTTTCTACATCATCGGCAAATAAGAGTGGCCGTATCGCGTCGGCCGACTGCTCGCTCTGACTTTAATAATAACGCGCGATTAAGCAGGATATCTAAGGATTCATAAAAAGTAACGAAGGCGAGGCCGTGCTCGGGATAAATCTGCGCGAGAGAGAAGAGCGCGCAGACAGGTACAAGATAAGAAAGCTGGCTGGTTCGCGCCGCGTCGCTGATAAACGAGGCCGTTTCTCAGGCCCAAGTAGTGTTAATAGTCCGGCTCGCGAACGATTACGAGCTCGAACTCTATAGCTACTATGTGCACCTCCAAACTACTCCGGGCTCGCGAATAAACAAAACGGACCGCCTAATCGGACTGACGGAGGACAATCGATGCGAAAGTTGGCTCAGAATATTGCAACGAGGCTGTGTGCTTTTGTCGTCGGCAGCACGCAATCCTTTTACTTAACAATCTCGACCCTTGCTTCAAACCCTTGCTCTCCTTTATCATCTATCTCGGTCGTCTGCTGCGCAGTCAACTGCTCCAGTCTGTAATAGGAACTTTGATAACGCGGAGCGAGTGTCGCAAATCGTGACCGTATCATCGGCTTCTTGTGATGGCCTTGACCTTTACTGTGGATGTAAATAACACTCTACAATTTTCAAATTTCAAGAGTACCAAGTTATCTCGTAGCTATTTACTTTTAAATTTTCTCTGGCGATTTGTTATTTTATAAACGTAAACAAATATTTTCACTAACGATTACGAACTAACTTCTTTGTAATTATTTAGTTTCAATTCCAACTTTCTCACTGGAATAGTTAATCAGAATTTATTTCTCTTTGAACGAGCCAACTTTCAGAATTATGCGAATGAATTAAAATAATTTGGAGTATTCAAATTTCCAGGGAATCTAAATATACTAATTTCGTTAGAGTTTAACGTTATCAGTACCTATTCCGTAATAAGAGCGGAACCGTTTAAAAAATACAATAGAGATAAAGCAAATCCATAACTTTTTAATTTAAGATAAAACAATTTTTGAAACTACTCGTACGTGCTGGATTTTAAAAAACCCAAATATTAAAAAAAGCTTTATCACGAATAACTTGGAGTCCCTTAATAATTAAACGTCTCTTTGTCAATTCAAAACAGAATGTTTCTTTGCCGTTCGTTAGCACGCGATGCGTTGGTTCCTTTTAATCTTTGCACGTTCCGAGTTTTACCGAGGCTGAGGCTGAGCACCATAACAAAAGCTACAACGAGTCTGCGGAATTCATTAACCGAAACAAGTTAAGGCGGCGCCAGTAATAAAGTTAACTATAGCGACGAAAATGGACGGCAACTCAAGTTTCAGTTGCTAAACTCTTGACGGAACGTTCGACTAGATTACAGGGCACCCCTTGCCTTTCATTCTTTTTTCCTGTGCACGGCGACAATCCCTCGTTTGTTCTTTTTGCCCGCATTAGCTGCTATTCCTCTTTATGGGGCTGAACCGAATTTCGCTTTCGCGTGCAATGCAGCGACTGGATGCGCACCGCTCGTTATCATAAACGATGCAGGTTAAGCGGACTTATCCTTCGGACGTTTTAAATCCGCAGCACGCGCACCTCATCGGATTAAAGCTCTATAATAATTAACGATTCTCTACCGGTACACACAGAGGCGACCGCAAAAAATCACGAAACGAACGTACGGCCATCGAATCGTACTTAACGTCCAATGAGCGAAACAAAATTAAGCCTCTTAATACCCACTGCCACTTTCAAGATACATTAAGCTTAAAAAATCAATAACATTACTTTATTCAAAGCTACTTTTAGAGTTACAATTTTTTATTATTCAATGCTTTGAAAAATAAACAGATTCAGAATAAAAGCAGAAATGTAACTTTTAAAAATAATATTTTAACAATTTCTCACGCTCCGAAAGTAATATATAGCTATGAAACTGAGAGTTATAACTTCGTATACGGCTGCAGTTATTGTCACTTTCGAGCCGCTTCAATTTCACTCAAATTTTTTATCTTTCGATGAAACTATTAAAAAAATAAAAGGAAGAAAGAAGTCTAACGATTTTTATATTAATCCATTTCTCGTTAAAGCTCCGAGTAAAAAGATATATCAATTACCACGATTCCTGTTTAATTTAACAGAGAAATTTTTTGCCGGTACCCTTCTGGCAATTTCGCTAAAGAAAACAATATCGGGAGCGTATAAGGAGTAAAGAGAGATTAATAAAGGGCCAACAGGAGAGCAGCCGAAGCTTTGATGACCGAAGCGCGGAGAAAAGTCCGGCGAGGGTCCTCTGATCTGAGAGTTGCGCGCGCGTGTCTCGAAAGTGTCCGCGATCTCGTCGCACGCAGGAGTTTTACAGCCCCGGCCGGGCGCGCGTGCACCAGTTTATATAGACAGACGCCAGCGTAAAGACGGAGGTTATATCCGGCCATCGATATCGTAAAATAAGCTCGCCGTGTAAAGCTAAGCCCATCTCGTTTAGCTCGCCACCGCGTCTTTCCAGTCTCTGTTGCGCCTCGGCGGGATAAAAGCTATGCACCGCTGTCGACATGATTGATATGCGGAAATCCAAGGCGTTTATCTTTCGGCCGCGCGGGAAGGACACAACCGAATCCTGGCTCCGTTTTAATCAAATGCAAATTTGAGGGATTAAGATTTGTCGCAGCGACTTTTGCTCAACGCATCACTCGGCTGCAGTTGCTCCGTGAGAATTCCTTCCTGATGGAGGAGCTATCGGGTACCTCTGCGCTCGAAAGTAAATTCGAAAGCCTTGAAATAATCATTTGCCGCACGACTGGGAAACGGGCGTTTTACATGGCGGAAAAGCTCAAGTACGCATTTCGAGCATAAGAGGGTAAAAAAGAAGCGCGAGCAGCAATGAAAAATTTACTTTATTCCGGGCGAGCATGTTGGACTGAAACTTCTTACAATTCGCGAAAGTCAGGCAAGCAGGCAGGCAGGCAGACCGGCAGGCAAGCAGGCACAAGCAGCGAGAGAATAAGGAGAAAGAAGCGTTGTTCTCTCTTATCGCCGGAAAGGCAGTATACTTTGGTACTAAGGTAAAATGTTGTAAAGCGGTAAGGGGAAAGACAGAGAGAATAAAGAAAGCCTGGAGGAGTGGGGGAAGGTCGAAGGAGAGGCTACCCCGGGAAACAAACAGTTAAGCGGGTAGTTCGAAAGAGCGTAAACTTTTATCGTGCTCCGTCGGGAGAGGGGGGCAAGAGGTACCGCCTCGGTGATACGCGAGAAAAATTCCATAAAACCGGCTTCGTTTCCGCGCTGCTTAGGCGCGGGCCAATCTAAAACGCGGCCCCGCCATCTTTTAATTCTCCAACTTTCTCCATCGATGCTTTTGCTATAATGAATTTTTTCGCGGCCTGATTTAGTGACTTATTGGAATTTGACTCGCGCAGCTTGTATTATATCGCGAGTGTGTACAGTGCCTATAGCTAGCGACTGCTAGCGCCTCCTGTTTTAGGTCACATAGAGTAGGGATTTCAATTTAATTAAGAACGGCATTCAATTTGCGATTCACGCGCATATATATTGCCGCATATTCGCGTAACACCGTTACCTCATTGCAGCACGACGTCTAGGAGGAGGGCTTCAGCGGCGCGCCGGCGTTGTTGCGCACAATAAATTTATGGATATATCGACGCACGCGCCGCGAGCAAGTATCGTAATATTGATAATTTGCAAGATCGGAGCGTCGAGTCGCGCCGCGTTGCAATTTAATCAGCTGCGCTCTTTTTTCGCAGCTCATATTCCGGCTATTCGTTCCGCTGTGCTTTTTGCCTGCACTCCGTTCCGCTGTTTTTCGCTTCTCTCGCGCGCGTTTTAGCCTTAAAAGCCATTGAGATAAATAAAATCGGAGCACAATGCCGCCGCGCGTAAAGCGATATCGGGCAGCGTCCTGGCACCAGAGCTGACAGATTCCAGCAGATGCTCGGGACACTCGCAAAAAATCCAGCCGGCTGAATTATCGATGACGAAGAGTGGCCGATGGGATTCGCGACTCGTGTTTAAAACAAAACAGCCAGAGCTGGAAAACGGTAGGGCGAAAAATGTGAAGGACGGCGAAAAAGACGAGTGAGCGATGCGGAAACGCTCGACGAGCGACGACGTCAAAGAGCGATTTTTAAATACAATGAAGCTGGCACGCAGCGGCCGCCAGGCTGCACACCTGCCGGACAAAGTATTCGGTCGTCGCGTTATGCGCCGATTCGTTTCGAGTAGAGAGAACGCAGGGAATGCAATTTTTTTATACGTCGCGTTGCGTTGGACAGCGTCTGAAAAATGCGACTCTGCAACAGCGAACGCGTACTACACGGATATACGTGGACGTTCGCACGGCTAATTCGACAGATTTTTTCGTCCGGCGAACGGTTGCTCCGCGAGTTTTTTTCCAGACTGGCCTTTAGGCAAATCGCCATTAGTGGCTCTTGTCGCAAACAGACTATTTTTTATGCTTTTAGCGTTGTTGGGATGCCTCCGCTATTTATTTGTTTGTTCGCTCCTGCACTCGGACCTCCGTTTTTTTTTCTTTTGTTTTTTAATCAGTTGTCAATCGGATACGATTGAATGAACCAAAAGAAACGACACATTTTACTTGTCAATCCGAACACCTCCGAGAAGGCCGGAATTCACTTAATTAAGCGTGTTCAATTCATTCCTTTTCTTTTCAACTTCATTTCAGTTTAATTTTTCGATATCTCGCGTAAAACAAAGTGAAACTGCATGACTCATCCTTAATAAGAGCGAGCGCCTTAAACTCAGGGTTTTGTGCTCTAAGATTTTGCAGTTGGCGGAAATAATGGGAGAAATATTTCAGCGGAACAACAAACAATGAAGTGATAGTATTCATCGGCGCTTTGTGCACTGAAAAAGGGCCAATTTGAAAGTCTAATTAGGCGCATTAACACGATAAGGCTTGGAAACTTTTCTCAGAGTGCGGCCAGATTATCTGCTGCACAACGGTGAGAAAAGACGATGACAAAAACGATGGGCTTAAAGGCCAATTAATTAGGGTGCGTAAAGAAAGCACTTGCGGGGCTCTCGGAGTTAATTAAAACGTTTCGTTAAAACGAAGCGGGCGGCTGTGGAATTGGCCGCGTATCCGGAGACCGTGCGGGCCAACTGTCCTTTGACTCGATCTCTCCCTCTCTCGGAGGATGCTGCAGAAACAATGAGCCCCTCATTGTTTCATGACGTCTCGAACAAAGAGAAGCCTCCTCCCTTTCGGATCTTTCCTCTCGTAGCGAGATAAGACCAAAAAAAGCGGGTAACTGAATAGTGCGCGCTGAAAAATTTCCAGCTTAATAAGGCGACGTTTGCAGCGATAAGGAATGAAAAGCCGCATCGATCGAATAAAAAACGAATGTTCTTCATTTCGCATTTAGAATATATTTATCGTTCAGACGTGAGACACTTCTTCGGCAGGCTTTCATCTCTCGGAATTTTTGTCTCTCCAAGATAAGCAGAACATTCCGACGTTATGAACGACAGCAGCAAGCGTTTATAGGAACTCTAATTCAAAAGAAAATGTAAGCGCTGTAACCCAATAGCCACGTTCGTGGCGCCTCGCGCGCATATCGGATATTAAATATTTAAATACGCAAATTCCCATGCATGCCGCGAGCATCCTTAATCCGCGAACGTTCTGATATGAGCCCGACTTGGCTTCCGTCACTTTGGCCTTTCCACTCGTCTGCATGTATATGCGATTCGCGACGGTCAATAAAGGTCTCGCGGCGCGTTTCCCCGAGGTAACCCCTTTCCGCAACGCAGCCGCTCCTCTTGACGTCCCGCCGATTGTCAACTGCGAATTCCATGCCTCCGGCCGCCTCGTTTCCCGTCCTCCCCAAATATAAGCGCGCGTCGCCTCGGGCTTCGGGCAAGGAGATGAGGCCAAGTGTTTACCCTCCGAGGCCGGACTGCCTATATAGAGCGAGAGGCTACCTGCTGCAACATTTTCATTCGAGCGAGGCTCCCAGAGATACGAGTGCGCGCGGATATATACATGCGCGAGGGGGAGAGAGTGCGAGAAATTGCAATCGCATACATGCGCAATCGCAAGCTCCGACCGGCAGCGCTACCTCGTCGCTTCGAATTGTGCTCACTCTAATATTTGCTTTAATATTTGCTCTGGAGGTTAATGATCAATTTATATAGTAGCGCGCGAGGAATCAAAGTCTGCATACTACGCGAGAGCTCGAAATAAATAAGCTGAAGGAGAGGCTGACGCTTTTTTATTCGATTCGCGGGCTGCTACTTTTATCGATCGGTGATTAATTTTTTATTTATTATTTCTCTACCCAAAGCAAGAAGCTTTAGCCTTTCAATTGTGGAGTGCTGCTCTCCCTAGAAAAATGCCTTTCCACGACATTTTTATGCGTGCGCAAATGTTTTTAGAATATTGGCACCCATAAAGCGTAAAAATATTCGGCTTCGGCTTTACTTGCTCTCCTTTTCCCCATAAAAGTTTCATGCAACAATGTGGTATAAATAAGTGCTTACGTAATTGTACCTCTGCCGTGGCTGTAAATATTGTACAAGGCTGTGATAAATGACGGTTTTCTCAATACCCCAAGATTTTTCACCCTCATTCCTTAATAAATATTCAATCGCACTTCTGTTTGCCTTCACGCGTACACTTTTTCTTATAGGGGCGCTAAAGTTTTGATCTAGGACGATATTAATCATGCGATATTTGCTTTAAAGCAGATTTATTTTTATACCGAAATAAAAGAAAGCGCGCATACGAGCTTGATGCCTTATCGATAAAGCTTAGCAAAAATAAATCTCTTTTAATACCCGCTTTTTCGGCAAAGCCTTAAGCGTAGAATTAGCAATTGATCTATCGATCCTTAAAAGCAGATAATAAATTTTTAATGCTAATATTTTCTGAGGTAAAGCAATAATCTCTCAAAAGACTACGTAGCTGAAATGCGTTTACCTCCTGCGGTTTCTTTTGAGAAAAAATCAGAGTAAATTTCAATGAATTTTTTTGTGAATTTTCCGTCCTCAAGGTAATCTACAGCTGTCCCTTCTTTATCTTCCTTTCTACAATATGCGCTGCCTCTAATCCCAACGCCAACGTTTCATAAATTCAAATTCCACGCGTTGGCAGCTCTCGCTAATCCATTATTACTGCGCACACACTAATTTACAGGGTAGCAAACAAACGCGTTTACGCGGGCGATCGAATATTTTTTCGCGACCGGCTTTATTTACACCGGAAATAACGAAGAATTTGACCGAACGAGCAGAGGATAAAAAAACTAGTATAGAGAACACGAGGCGAAATAAAAATGCGCATCAACAATGAAAACGAGGGAGAGATATTCAGTTATTCGCGAGGCACCGTTTTAACGATAGCTCGGGGGAGGACTACCGCATCTGACCTGTATATCTGCCGGCGTATCCATGAAGTATTGTAGAGCGAAGGTTGTAACGGGCAGACTAGAGATTTCCGGGCGATTTCACAGCGTACGTACGATGCAATAATTAAGTCCCGACCTTTAGCCCAGCCGCTCTGTCTGTGTGTACTGCCTGCGGCGGCCGTTTTGTGAACGGCATTAATTTTTATGGTAATTTCGTTGGAGTCTTCCCCTCTCTCTCCCTGTTCCGAGCGCGTGTGGGCAGACACGCCCGTTGCCCAGCAAAGGCGCAGAGGGAGAGAGAGGGAGAGCGCGCGCTTTGATCCTTCCACGATTGCTAGGAGAGAGAGCCCAGCGCAGTTGCAGTATATAGAACCGAAAGCGCTACACTTTTTTAACAATCCCTTTTGGTGCCTTTGCCACCGAGATCTTTAATTTAAAATTGCCGCATTGAACGTTGAAAAAGTTTTGCGATCTTCCTCTCGTGCCCTTTTTTTGCTTATCTATTGGATCATTCTATCTAGACTTTTTCGAGCGAAATTAAAAAAAAAATGAAATTCTATTTAAAAGAAATTTAAAAAAATACGTATATAGTAATTTTGAAAAAATAATTCAAAAAAGTTCTAATGAAATTTCAATATCCTACAATAAAAAAATATTTTAAGCTCAAAGACTATATTTTAAAATCAAAATTCTTTTTATGCCTGCCGGTTTGCTTTTCATGCATTCAATGTCGAATCTAATTGACTATAAAAAAGTAGAAAAATATTTTTATTAAATATAAAATTTTTTTATACATGCCTCCATATTTGGAAAGAAAAGCCTTCAACGTACGTGTAAAAAAAATTTGTAAAAAAATTATTAAATGAAATGAATGAAAAGAATAATAAATTGTTTTAGATAAATATTTTTACAAATCAGGACGGTTCATTTCTCTCTTAAAATTTAAGAAAGAACTGACGGTAAAAACAAAAATTAAATTAAGAGCTTCAAAACAATGTGAAAGAGATTCACCGAGACTGAAGGGAGAAATCTCTTGAAATGTAAAAAAGCGTTAATGGAAGATATGCCGAATGAAGTTAGATTTCGAAAACGAGACAAAAATGTTTCCAGCTTAACGACTTTAGCTGCGCGCGGTATATCGATCATTTCTGCCAGGCCGTTTGGAAATCAGATTACTCGAATGTTGTTAGGAAAATCGTCGGCGCGACAGGAAGCTCGTTCGAAGCGAGGAAACAACTCCGGCAGCGAGGTAACGCATTTATCCGCGCCTACCGTCGCGCCACCAGCCCGGACGTTGCGTCGGGCTGAGGTATTAAATTGCTTCCGGTTACATATAACTCGCAGTCGGCACCCCCCTCCCCCTTCCCCCCTCCTCGCCCCCAAGGAAAGCCTTGTCATTTCGTCGCGAGCGCCGCATTCTTCATTTCCCGCCTAACTTCATTGTTTCTCGAGTATTTCAGCCTAACGACTGATTTTCTAAGGATATTTTAAGTCGAGGAAATCGCATTTCCGACTTGGAGGGTTCAACAAACTTGTTCTACAAGATAGTTATTACGAAACAGTATAATTATTACAAACATTTAAAAGTGCAAGTTTTAAGATACTAAATCATACTGTACTACTACAAAAATTTTTCAGATAGATATCAGATTTGATTGATGTGGCTGATATCATGCAGATGAAATTTGACGATAGTGTTTTACATAATTCAGCAACGAAATTCTAGAATCCGGGAACAGCAACTGTTTCGATAAAAAATTTATTCGTTAATTTGCGTGAAACCTTTTTTATCGTGTCGTGTTTACAATTTTAGGATCGACATTTTTACGCGCGAATTGAGAACAAAAGGAAATTTTTTAATTTTACAGAAATATGATACCTTTTTGAAAAATAATATTATAATAATATTTCTGAATATAAATATAAAATACTATTTTATTATTAGGAAAAAAATTTAGAAAGCACAAAGTTGTGGTGACAATTACTGCCTATTTCAAAATAAGCGAAGGAAATGCAATTTTAAACTCTATATACGGTCCAGGTGAATTCTGATAAATTGAGACTAAGAACTGAGCTTCTGACTACATTGCAGAGGATTGCATTGGGATTCTTACTAGTCCCCTATCTATTCTCTCGTGAGAGCAACATTCATTTTTATTCTTCAAGGAAAAGTCGCAGCTTTCCGAGGGTACTGACTGTGTCGGCAAGATATTATATCATGTCAAAATCTGAAAGTTTTTTGAAATTCAAATATTCTCATGACTATTTAATTTACAGTAGATTTTTCAGTGAAAGCGTATTGGTTCATTTTATAAATACCTTTTCGCCGTATTAAGCTTGCTTTGCGTGCGCTCTTGTTTTCAGTAAAGCATCTAAATTTTGACACTTTTAAAAATATATCCCTCCAAAAAGCCCGTAAAACATAAAAAAAAATAAAAGCGTAAAGTGAAATAGCGACGTGAACGATAGACGGGAAGTTTTTTCCCAGTTTAAATCTATTTCCAGCGTCGTCCGCGCTAATCTCGCATTTAAAATACACAAAGCCGCTTCAGTCGCGTGCTCGCAAACAAGCCTAGCATCCAAACTATTAAGCGAGTGCGAGCTTGAGCGCGTGTAATCCGCCTTGTAAATTTTTTCAGCACCCCACACTCGCGACTAGAATTCATAACGACCCTTTCTCCCTCTCTTCCACTCTCGCGCTTCTCTGTCGCATAATCTTCCAGCGGCGATTACGCGTCTTTCTCGAGGCTTTTTTCTTTCCTCTTTCCTCCCTCGGCGGTCCGGCATATTTCAGCGAGTCTCCGGTGAATTTAGCGCTAACGGAACCGCCAGCCAATGCGATAAGCCGATTAATTTTCATCCAGATGTAGGTGCTAGGTGGATATGTAGGCGAGGATTCCGCAGCCTGGGGATTGCAGTGTGTCGGCGCGGCGCAAAGCGAAAATACGCGCATCGCTGCGGGGCCTGCAGGGCGTCCGATAAAACCGATTTGCCTTGTTTCCTCGCTCGCGCGAACGCCACGGAAGCTGCCAAAGCTTGGAAGACGATGTCCAGGGCAAGGAAGAATCGCTTTTTCAATACTTACGTAAGCGCTTTATTTCGCTCGATCAATAACTTAGCAGTCCGTATCAATATCGAGTTTGCTGAACTTTCTAAGATTACTATTGGTATACGGCTTTCCTTTTATTACGCGTAATCACCTATGGAGCCGAACTAATAAGCACCTCGTCGGTGTGCAACTAATCAATATTCTCTTAAATTTTCTCGGAGGTTTAGTGAAGAAATATTGTGATTTTTTATGGCTCGCTTAGCGACAAAATAAAATTTAAAGAGCTCGTAAAGCTAAAATACTTGAATTGGTTTTCAAGTCTTGTAATTGACAGAATCAGTGTTCCGTGGTAATCCCGCTATTGGAAAAGTTTGGCTTTGAAAGGAAAAAGATCTGGGCAAAGAAAGACTGGTGAAAAGGTAGGCGGGCACTCTCCCGTCCGAAGTGGCGCTAATTATGTCGTTATCCTCGCTCACTAGGCGCCAACTCACGAGCTCACGAGCGAGAGGAAGAGGGCTAAGCTCGGCGCACATCGCTCGAATGATAAGCCGCTCCCTCTTGCGGTGCGGGAGCAATGCACGCTCGGCTAGACTGCTGAGACGTCACGAGGGAGTGCAATTTATGCGAGCGCATCGTTCGAGAGCGGCGCAATAATTAATATACGCGGAGTGCCATCCGTTAAAGCAGCTGCCGAGCAGTTGATTATCGTCGTATTGTTCCCTTCTCCCTTCTCCTCCCTCTTTCTCTCGGCAAGCGGGAGTGCAACAGAGAGAAATCGGCGAGACGGAGCCGGCCGCCTCTGAATTAGTGGCGGACAGCCGCTCGTTTACAGCGAGCGCAATCGACGCGCCGCTTCCGGCGAATATCGATACTGCCCGGCCGGCGAGCGAGTCGAGCTGCAGAGAAACTTTGTCTGGCCCTGCTCGACTCTGTGTGCGCAGCCAAGGGAGCGTAAGAGCTAAAGGCCAGTCGTTGTTACCGGTGTACATGTGCTCGCTTCTGCGAGCATGCCACTTTTTGCCCGTTCTACTTCTCGATAGTCTGCCGATAAGGGCAAACCACGTAAAATATGGAGCTACTTGGAAAACTTCAGGAACGACGAAGCTGTAAACAGGAGCTGGCTAGCCGAAACAAGTAGTTGTCAGTAGATTAGCTGATTCATTACACCGGTCAAGTAAACATCCAGGATAAACTGCAAGACTTGTTATTCATTCAATTTGGAACGGAAAATTGTTTATCCGCTTTTATTAAAAGCTTTCTCTCAGAATTAAGCTGCCAAAATTCAGATGCAAAGGCTTTATTGCAAAACATATCTTTTAATTACGCGGCACTCGGCAGCGAAATGAATGAGAACCATAAAGATGCGGCGCGAGTAAAAACGGGGGAGCTGCGAAGCATCGTCTTTGCTAGGAAAGACGGCCGCGTCATGTATAAATATGGAAGAGCTCGAGGACATACGTGCAATAGGAACCGCTCAAAGCGTCGTCGCGGTAAATGGCAAGTTGCCGGCGGACAGTTTACCGCGGCGAATATTGCCAAGTGTGTTGCAATTTCATCGTGGCAGCCATCGTATACATATCTTCTCTATACATGGGCGTCAGGCAGCGCAGAAATGTTCAGTCCCCCCCTTTGACGGCCCCCAGGTTAGGGAGAAAACCTACGACGGCCTCTAGCTCACTCTCTCGCTCTCTCTTCTAGCGGTGTCGTGAAAGCGAAGAGGATTATTTCGCTGCGGCATCCTTCGAGGTTTAATAACAGAGCGGCAGACTCTTGCTCTCCTCCGCTGTGCTCCGCGCGCCATAAACAACGTATAAGGAGATGTGCGCGCGGAAGCGCGACCGATAGTTCAGACGGAACGTCGCGCCGCGTTTGTCGTGAGCAAATATTCCGCGCGTTTCCCCCATCCGCACGCCCCTATTTTCCCTTCCCCGCTCTTGACAGCCCGCAAATCTAGCGTCTTCAAAGGAGCTTGCGCATAAAACAAAGAGAAGACGCTAAGAGCCGAGCTATCGGTTGAGTAAGCAATAATAAGCAGAACGGAAAATCCTGCTCCCCGGAAACAAAATTGTCCTAGATTTTTTGTTTAGAATAGGCGAGATGGAAATCATAATTATTCTGCATTACTCATGGTTCCTCGAAAGTTAATTAAAAATTTTATCCAAAAAATCATAAAAGCGAGACAAACATTATGCAAATCCCAGCGCAGGGTAGTTTTTACGGAAACGCGCATTACGGCAAAGGATGTAATTTATTTAAGAAAGTTATTTAAGCTAAGACGCAGCTGCAACGCCGCTAGTAAATAAAGAAGACCCGGCGTTTTTGAGCCAGATTTCATTTTGATTTAGTGTAATAGTTGTTGCAAACGAATGTACACGCAGGCAGAGCCGTAGAAAGTCAGACAGGCGGATAGACAGTCGGGACAGAGTCGCTTTGCGGGGAGCTGTTTGTCTTGACCAAGTGCATTTATCAGAGGCAATAAAAAATATTTAACGGCGCAGAAATATAGAGAGACAGTGACGAATGAGCTCGGAGGCAGAAAGAGAAAAGAGCAGCCGGGAGATAGCGTTGGTTTTATGGTCGGAGATAACGGGCGTGTCGGGCAGAAAAGGATTATCGACAAATTCGCGGCCGTGTGTGACGAGCAATAAGCTCGTCAAGCAAGTGCGCCCCTACGAAGTCTCCTCTGACGCGTAGCCGCTGCAATGCTTGCGCGTCCGATATTTGATAATCGACGGTATAAATTAATTCGACGTTAATTAAACCCAGCGGCCGTGATCGCTTATTGTCGAAGCGCGCGCGATGTAATTAACTCGGGCCGCCCGCTATAAATGCTCCGCAGCAAGTTTGCGGCGCAAACCACTGCGCGTTGTATTTGCGGCTAGGACCCGGCCGCTCCTCCTGAATGATGGAATCGCTAAATGGAAAGTTCCTGCAGTCCATTAATAACTCGAAAGTTATTTTAATTTCAAAGCCGATGGCTCGCGAGCTGCGCACAAGCAGCTCCCGCTGTGCGTGCGAGTGTATAACGCTGTTTTTAGAACCTCCCGGGCTCCATATCAAAGCTTCAAACTTTAATTAAACTTTTCATAACCTAATGAACTTCGCTGAGGAATATATATCTCGCGCGCCAAATCTTTGCAAATTTTACTCTTTTTTCCGTAGGAGTCGGATGCTCCGCCTTTTTTTTCTAAAACTTAATGCCACCGGCTGAGATTAATGCGAAACTTACAAATTACAAATTTCGAACTTTTCGCAGCTTTCCTGAAAAAAAAAGCCGTCTTCGTAAACGCGTAAACTTTTTTAACGATCAGTTCTCGAAATACGGCAGGGTACTTTAATGTTGCGAGCTAAAAACTTTCCGATAATCGAATGATTACGAACGCTTTTAAAAAGTAAATTTCATTTCGCAAGAAGATGGATGGTGTGTCCGTGAATGAGTAATGCTTAAAAGGGTCCGCTTTTTAAAAACTTTCTTCCCTATTACATTCAAACAATTTAGCTCGCCGGTGCTAGAGCACTTTCCGCCAGAATTCATGGGATTGCGAGATGGGTGAAAAGAAGCGAAGAGAGCGCGCGCAGCTTAATCGTCAAAGGTCCCGAAATAACAATGAGCCAAGCTGGCTCGGAGATTAGGGCATTGTGAGACTTGGCGGCCCGCAGAGTGCTGGACCTTGCGCAAGACAGACGAGAAGCTCCACAGCCGCTGACCCGAGGTGAGCTGCAGTTCCTCTCCGGCGCTGCACGTGAAATAATATAGGAAGGTCCTTCCGAGATAGCACCGACACTGAATTCCCCTTACCCACCTTCACAATTGGAATTCGTCGATCCCTCTCTCGCCCGGTTCACTCTGCACATTTACGCGAATATACAGAGATGCTGCGGCCTCCGGAGGGGCGAGAACAGCGCGCGAGCCGCGTGATATATGAGACTATGGGAGCGGGCTGTGTACGCCGGACTCACCACCACTGCCACACCGGCGGCGCAACTGTGTGTTACGCGCCAAACAAAGCTGGAAACCATAACTCATCGCAGTTATATGACTGTGGAAACATTTCCCATCCGCGTATGAGACCGTGGCAGTTGCTCTCTCCTTCCTCTGCTCGAGCGGCTAAGGGACATCTTAATCGAAAAAGGATTCGCATAGGTTTCATGGCGGCCGCCGCCGCCGCCGCGGCCTTCTCGCACTTGTTTATTGCTCGTAAAAAATCTGCGAATCCAAGCCGGAGTGCCTTTTGACCTCTCTCTCTAAATATGACTCTTTTACGACAATAAACTCGCGCGCTAATCTGCATGTGATCGTCCCCAACGCCACTACCGCCTTTTACTGCAAATACAAAATTGGCTTTTCATGTCGAAAAATTTTATGACGCCGATCTTCGCGTGATTGCGCATAAGCAATTACGTTTGTCTGATCGAATAATTTACCGGCATACATTGTTATATGAGCTTTTTATCGCTCGTTATTGATTGTTCATGACTTTGCAATGTCGAATAAAATATTAATGATGCTCGGCGTATGAATATTGCTCCGGGAAATAAAGAGGCCATTTTTACCCTTGAAATCATTATTTTAATAAACAAGTTTATGGCACAAAATGAAGTTTACTGGGGTATACGACGTCAGCTGCAAGTGCGTAATATTACAAAAACATAAGCCCAGTTAAATAAAACATTGCCCGCTTCTAGTCGCGTTAAGCGAGAAATGCATTCGCAGTTTTACGCGCGTAAAGTTTGCAGATAAAGCTCTTAAGTAGTATAGCTCCGCTTTGGTCAGGCAAACGCTTTACAAGATACACTCGACTGGATGTTTTCCCGAGCTCTCTCACGGAAATAATTAATGAATAGCACGCATTTTATTAAAAGGAGGCGGCTTCATTAAATGCAAGTTGTGTCGCGTGTTTATCGCCGGATTGCAAGACTGTTCCCTGGCTCGAGCTGGCGGAAATTTCGTGTACACTTAATACAGACGCGCCTGGAAGCAGCTCCGACGTCGCCTTAACAGAATCGAGTTTTCCCGAGCCGGCAGCAGCTCTACCTAAGCGTGCAGCTCTTCCGCCTCGACGACGTGCGCGACATTGATTTTGTATCGGACAGGTAATTATAGGAGGAATCGCCATGCGGCAATCCGCGACGTGCCAGGAATTATTGAAGCTCCTTTTTTCGAGGTCTAAAGCGATTTGGCCGACGTCTGACCAGCCCCAGCTCGACTTTAGAAATATCCTCCTCCATAATTCGCTTCGTTTCGCTTCTACTTCCGCCGCATCACACCGGAGAATTGCATTCAGAAAGGGGCCGGGGCCATATAAGGAAAATATAAAGAAAAAGCTCGCGGAAGCCAAGTGCCGCTCGCTTTTATTTCCAGCGCGCGCAACGATAACTCGGAGCTCCCAGCTATATCTCTGCATTAAGAAAGCATTTCGCGGAAGTTTATCGCGGCCAGCCGGGAAGCAGTGTGTGCCACATTTGATTTTCCAGCTCTGACGGTCGTTTCCCGCGGGGCCGAAGCGGAGATTATCGGAAAATCGTGGGCGCGGCTGCGAAATTCAGAGTCCGTGAAAACGGGCCGCGTCTATTTACTCGCGAGCCGACCCTCGCATGCATCCTCGATCTCTCGACTTTTGATGTCGCGCCGACGCCGGACGCTGATACCTTGATTTACAGCGCCGGATTACAGACAGTTAATGATCCGCCGTATAAGAGATTTACGATGGCAATTCAAAACTTGAAATATCCGTCCAAGAAGGCCGATTGTTACCGAACCAATAGCCACACTAAAAGCCTTCGAACGCAGTTACAATTCTTTATCGCATACGCGTGTTTATGATCCTCGCTATATTCATTGCTCTTTCTCACCCCTTTTCTTTTACTTGCAGGCCGCGTTCGAAAAAAAGTATGACTCTCTCTCTCTCCCTATTTTTTTTATCTCCGACCAGAGAGTCCTTTTTAACGCGATGCTGTATAAAACCTTATCGACTAATCGAGATGATTTACTCCCTCGATTTTACGCACTTGGCGTCGCAGCAGCGGCCGCATTTTCCGCGACCGGCTGCCGCTTTACTCCGGTTTTATATTCAGACAGCGTAGGCGGAGAGCGAGTTTGGAGATTAAGTTCAGCGCGCGCGCCCGGAAAAATAATAAACAGCATCGAGTGAATTTTTAAAGGCAACGCCGACAGATGTTTCCGAGGTCCACGAACGCATGCGCGCGAGGATGAATTTTTATTATCGCCCCCCTCCCCCCCGCCGTCGCCTGTTCGAACGTGAAATTAATTTGAATCGAGCGGCCGCGCAGAGAAAATCGAGCCGTTATAACGTATCCCCGTCACGTGTGCGTTCTATGGCGCGCTGCAGCCGTAAAAATATAATCGTCACTAGGTCGCGGTTATACGAGTCAAGTGCGTGAGAGAGCTCTAACAGGCGGATTTTCTCACTCGAGCACTGCCGAGAAATAGGGAAAAATTAAAAATGGCTCGGCCGTTGCCGTCGCAGCCGCGAAAAGTGGAATTTTCGTCAGCTTGATGGGGAAAAAGAGAGACGGCGAGAGAAAAGCAGCCGGCAGCTTCTGCACAAAGTGTTATGTAAAAAAGTTCTCTTCTCCGCGAATACTAAAGTGCACATTTAAAATTGTAATAAAAGAGGTATTAAGATTTCGCTCGAACTATTACGAAAGTTAGGGGGCGAAAGGTGATTGAAACAATTTTTTACAAGAGACCGAATAAAATAAGGGCTCGCCCGGCGTTTGAATGTTTAAAAAATCGCGCGAGTAATCGAGTTTCCTCTTCGTTCTCGAGGGCTGCCTGACGTAAGAAATTCCATTAGTGCTTGGCGTACGCGAGAGAACGTAATAAGGCGCCGGGGCAGGGCCGGGTTGTTGGCTGGGGGCATCGATCTAAATTAATCGCGTCGTTAATATCCGCGAACTAATTGCAATATTCGCGCGAGCGCCCCGCCGAAACTGCAGCAATTTGTCGCCCTCTCGGTCTTGCATGTCTGTACGCGACAACACACAGACACGTCGCTCGCTGCTGGCAGCTCTTCCGCGAAAAAAGGCCGAAGCAGGCGGCTCATAAAGGCTCGGAAAGCCTACGGCGCAGAGTCGTTACCTAAAGACCATGAGACTTTTTTATGCTCCAGTAAACGTTACCCGGAGGGAGGGGGTGGGCGCCAATACCGGTGGCCCTTTTTTCTTTACGACGGAATATACAGAGCCGCATATACGTAATACGCAGACAGGTTTGTATACCAGGAGAGCCACGTGTGCAGCTCCGTCAGAGAGATTACGCGGCGATGTATTCCCGCGAGGCTACAACTTGCTCCTGACACGAGGAACTTGCCGTTCGACCGCCCGTTCCTATCGCCTTGGCCTCTTCCTATCCCTCATCCCGCGGCGACGACGCCCATCATGTAAATGGCGCCTCTCTCTCTCTCTCTCTCTCTCTCTCTCTCTCTCTCTCTCTCTCTCTCTCTCTCTCTCTCTCTCTCTCTCTCTCTCGCTCTCTTTCTCCTCTCTCGGCAAAGTGGCATTAAGATTAACGGACGGACCCGCCGCGATAACTTTTCAGCAACTGCGTTCGCCTGCTCTCGTTCGTTTCATTGTTTGGACGTTGAATGTGTGCGAATAACTAAATAATTTCGGGGACGGCGAAACAACTTTGCCGAGACTTTTGAATGCGCACGCTCGACGAATTTATAATGCAGGCGCGGAGAGGATGGGGTGCGAGTGCTACTAGCATTAATCGAGTAAACTTCGCGATCGCTTTATAACTGTGTACTTTGCAAAATTAATAGCTGAGTTTGATTTTGTCCGTCCTGTTTATTATGTGTTATTTGAAATAATTCAGGCGCTGATTCGTTTTAAAATGACCTCCCGCTGGGATTAATGGGCTTACACTGCCCTGACGAAGCGTGTTCCCGTAATTACGTTACAATAAATTTGCACAAAATAATAAATGCTTGCGGTACGATTAATAGAATTATCGCTTTAGTGGCTTCCGTAACTACTTTCAATTAAAACGACATTTACTCTCCAACTAAAACAAGAAAAAAGTTGTACTTGCTGGAGTTTTATTGCATAAAAGTAGATTGCAATTTTCAGTACGCAATTATCTCGGCAGGATCAAAGAATGAATTATGAATATTCAAATGTTGATTTTACGATTCAGCTTCGTAAATCAGTTTTCAAAGGTCGTGCAAAATCGAATCCAGAGTTGAATTTACAGAGGGACGAGTTAGAGCAATATACGTGTACATAATCACTTTCCCGGAGGTATAAGATATTTGCCGTTTGGGACGAGCGGACCTCGGAGAAATCATAGCTGATGAGCAAAAGCAGGACGAGTACGATTGACGCGGGATTCCAAAGGAGGATTTCTTTCTTCAGTGGCGATATGCATTCATTGTATTTTGGCTGCTGCTTTTATTTGGTCGGGGTAGCCGGTAAAAAATTCTCGGAATCAGAATCAGCCGCGACGGGGAGGCTCGCTTTTGCCGTTCGTCTTGCGAGTCCTGCATATTCAGGGACTTTTGCACGAAATGCCAGGGACATTGTTATGCTAAGATCGCGAGAAGACTAGCTGCTCTTAGCATATTTTGACGATATTTTCGCTCGCCAGACTACAGCCGGTTCTGGTGTACCACCTTTCGCTCGCTCGACGATTCTCCTTCCATTCTGTCCCCGACTTCCGGCTCCCCTCTCCCGCGCACTCCTTTTTTCATCTCGCATTTGCATCTACGACTTTAATTAACTTGGCCGTTATTTCACTCGAGGAGGGAGCCGAGAGGCCCGAGCAATTTTCGGCCGAGAGCCTCCAGAAATCGCTCGATGGACTTCTCAATGAAGTGCGCATTCGCTGTTTTCCGTGCTGTTAAAAATCTGCAATTAACTCGGGCTGCGCGAAATTTAGTATAATTTATACAAGCAGCGAGTTCATAAAAGAGCTGCTCAGCTTTCGATGGAAATGGAAAAATTTTATTCTGTCGGAAGAATGAATCTTTGAATAAGACTCAAAATGAGGAAAAATAAACGAGCAATTCGAGCGCAATTCGGGTACATACCCTGCGCGACGATATGCAGGCTTCCGCTTTAAGCATTCATATAGAGGTGACACGATGCCGGAACGTTTCGAGCGGTCCAGCACTACACCTTGGCCAGAAACAAGAGCAGAGGGAAACTTATTAAAATTTCAGCGTGGTCGTCGCACTAATCCTCCACGGCAAAACGCTAGGAAGTCATGCTCTTGCTCTCGTTCTCCTTTTTCATCGTTGACGCATTCATTCTTTCCTGCTAGACTGCCCTCCGGCTCCTTTATAAGGATGTAACCACAAAGGACGAATTTAGGGACTGGAATAAAAATTTCCACATCAGTCGCGGTCGCTACAACTTTTAAATTGCATTCAAAAAATAATGAAAAAACTTTCCTTCGCGTGTACCTCGCAATTATTAAACATTTTTAATTATGCTCCTACGTACGCTTTGAGCGTGCGTACCAAGTGTGTCCTTTCAAATCAAAATTACGCGCGTCCTTATTGTGCGAATAAACTTGCAAAATTGACTAAATTACACTTTTAGCACAACCTCAAAATAAATGTCTTGCACAAACAATGGCGAGAATTATTCTCGCGAGTCTTTAATTTAAACCTAAAATTTCATCTAGAAAATTAGAGGATCGATCGCAACGAGCCGGAGCGAATGAGTGGGAGAAGTAATAACATTACGCGAAAATAACGGATGGGCATAACGCGCGATCGATCTTCATATCATATCTCGCATACATGTGTGTAACTGGAAAGCAGGCGCGGGGAAGGGAAAATCCATCTTTTGGGACCGAACGGTTGACGTGCGACGAGTGGAAGCCCATAAGCACGATATAAAAGGGTCTCGGGGCAAGAATCTCAGGGGATGTGAAAATTTTCGAGTCGAGCCCGCGGTCTGGAAAAACGTCGCGAATTGCCGCTCTATATCTCTATACACCATTACTTTTTTATTTTTTCCTCGCGACCTTTTAAAATAAACTTATCAATAAACGCTACCTACGCGTAAGAAACTTTTTCATTTACTCGTTGGGATAAAAAATCGGTCATTCGAATATTTATAGTAATTAATTTGTCGTTTACGTTCAAATAAAATTGGTATGGGCTTTAAAACTAGTGTCAATAGGAGTAGTTGATTTACGCGAATAAATGGTCCAGTACCTCGCGACTCGTTTTAATTATTATGGAAATACATGTGACCTAAATTTGTCTTCAATTTCTCGATAACAAATAAGTCATGTTGTTATTTAGGACGCGGGACGGGTCGCTATTTCAGTAAACAAAAGAAATAACTCTTAATCAATAAACAGTTTTCGAAATGCCATTTCATCAACAGTTTGGTTTTACAAAAGTATAAATATCAATTCCATTTGTAATTAAAAAAACTCGTGCACGTATTCGGTAAACATTATTGATCGCCTAAAACACGGATTTGCGACTCGCCTATATAAAAGAAAGTGACCGATCAGGACTTTGGGATATTGCGAGTTTGAGGAATTTGAAAAGGACGCTGATGCAGAGCAATACAACACCCCAGAGACGACAGCATAAGAAAAGAAAAGAGCTGAAAATTCTGACGAGAAATGAACGACAGGCATTATTCGAGCTCTAAGAACAGAATTGGTTTTTGTACCGGAATCGAAACCTTTTGACACGTTTTTTGAAAACCAATATCTTATAGAGTCTAGTTGCATTTTAATGCTTTTCCACTGATTATTTGAATAGATCTTTTGCGAGTAATAACATAATTATGCAATGAATCTTGAAGCACAATATAAAAGAAGGGCGTGGTTAGGAAAATTAATGGGTCATAAATAAAGGTTCAGTTATCGACCAGGCATTAAATTTTGAAGCTCGCAAAGTTATTTCCACCGTCCCTTTATTTATAAACTAAGAAGATTTTTTAGTCGAGAAAGTATACGTATTATCGGAGGCAGTCGAAACTTTAAACTCTTCCATTGGCATTTCTCGGGAATTTATATTTCAGCGCAAGTATAAAATAAGGGAGCTGAGAGCAATAGAAGGAGAGAAAGACGGGGAGCGGCAACAGCGTTGCTTTTGGCACCTGCTCGCTTTTATTTTTCTCAATTTGTCTTCGTCTCGCTCCAGTAGTTTTCGCCTCGGTTATTTCGCGCGCCGCACAGATTCTCTCTCCGCCCGAACGATCGAGCTTCGAGTCTCGGCGGGTGATCAGTGTTTTCCTGGATCGCTGAGATGCGACGAGTTTTTTCATCTCTTATTTTAGAGTTTCTTTTGCCAATGATTGAGTAGACGCCGACGACAAGAGGACGGACGAGTCGCGAGTACCAAGTGCCGAGTGCTTTAAACGCAAAGCGAGCATTTATTTGCCGCGCGCGCAGCCTTTCTCGCCGATGATAAATCTAAATTGATAGACAGCTTTTATTCCACCTCCGTATGAAATCTCCGTCAATTGACAGAAATTGCGTATAAATCATTTCTGCCTTTAAAAAGACTTGAGGGAAGCCTTTATACTCGCAGAAATATTTTTAAATCATTTATGTCAAATAGATGCTTAAAAGTCGCGTGTAAGGTTATTCATGAAATGCATAAAGTAATTTAAACGTTAATTCGAAATATAGACGGAATGTTAAGTTTGCCCATTTGCTTGAAAAAGATCAACGTCGCACGGGGAGACCTCAAACGCAAGCCGGGTAAAGAGGCAACAGCAGCAGCAGCAGCAGCGGATAGAAGGAGAAGCGAGATTCGCAAAGTTCCAGAGTTGCACAGGGTTGAAGGGCGACAAATTGCGATTAGGCGTCAGCCGACGAGGCGAGCGCCTCGGCTAGCAATCCATTAGAGAACCAGACGTCTTTTACAGATGTAGAGAAATGGAAGGGCGCGAGAGGGAAAAGAGAAGGCGCGACTGCGCTCGGATATCTCCTGATTAAAAATTTTCCCGAATCGTCTCCATCCAGCTTTTCCTCCCCATTGACGTATCTTTTTTCGTGCGCGCAGCTGCGCACACACACGAGTCACTCCGGCTTGTTGCTTTCTTCGCAAGGCGTCGCAAGAAAGTCGAGAAGAAGCTGAAAAGAAAGTAGACTCCGACAAGCAAAGTCTCGGCAAGGCTTTCGCTCTTTCTTTCTGCGACTTCGGCGGTATGCAAGGGCCAGCTGACGCAAAAACAAGGCCGAGATTACGCGCGTGGGAGTAAGCCCGCAAGCCGGATGATTAATGGACTCTTAGCCGCAATCATTCTTTGCTAGTGGAGCATAAAGCTCGGCTGCCACGATGGAAATTCAATTCTTTATTGTGTAAAGGAGAGATAAACTTTAGAAAGTAGGCATAATGCCGAGGGTTAATGGGCGTCGCTGAGTGTGTGTGAGAGAGAAACTCCCGAGAAACAAGATCTTAATGAGATGATTATAATTAAGTGAGGGCGAGAGGGATTTCAAATTCTTTTTAATACATATAGTCATCCCTCTCATCGTCGGTGGATAATAGCAAAAAAAGCTTCGCAAATTTTAATTACATGGAGTAAATGAAAATTTCTGACTCGACCTTATGAAACTTTATAATACAAAGAAGGATTATTTTAGCCATCTTTTTTCTGAAAGAACGGATTGAATATAAATGAAAAATCGAAATTCTCGAGCAACTCGGGATTGAATCTGCGGAATGCTTTATAGGAAGTTTAAAAGTTTCACGGATAAAAATGCCGGATTCGATATCGCAGTTGAGTAAACGACCAGATTAAGAAGAATCAAAGGCCTAGATTCCGAAAATTAAAAGAAGTTTTCCAATTTTCAGCCATTAGCGATTTTCATTTTGGTATTTTAACCATCTGAATTTCAACTTTCGTTCTCTCTGGGATTTAAACTCCATTGGCGTTTTTCATAGCGGTGTTCTCATTCCGTTAAAGCACTGTTATTCGCAGAATGCCTTGAGTTGAAAAAATTTTAAAAATCTGCGAAAATTTACATCCTTTATTCAATGTGTATTATAAAGTAAAATCGACAAAGTGATTTCAAGCGAGCTTGCAATAAAACGCCGTACAAAATCAAGATGAAAAACGAGTATGAGATTACATTGCAGCGCGCAGCGCGACGCTAAAGGTGCACTCTTTTTTATCGGGGCGTAATATCAAAAAACAATTCTATAAAAGAAAATAGCCCGGAGGTAAGTGCGCGAAGTTGGATATTGGAAGTCGAGCGTAAAACAGCTTAGTAAACGCATTCGTTTGAGTAATGGAGGTGGAGAAAGAGAGTCGGAGCTCGTGAAAGCAGTCGGAGGTATTAGGGCTCTTATCGACGTAATATTCGATGACACGTTGAGCGAGGAGTTTCAGTGTGCGAGGCACATTCCTCAGTTTTAACGCGCGCTAATCTCGAAAGGGGCAAAAAAGCAGGAACAAAAAAAGGCGATAAAAGACGCCGAGGAAAAATTTGCGCGAACGCGGCTCTTCCGGGCGGAGCGAGAAAAAAATTTAGTTGCCCGTTCGTTAGGGGCGCCTAGGCTCGCGCAATATTTACGAAAGCAAAAAAGCCAAGCGCGATCGAGGCGCGCCCGCGTTATTTCACTTTCTTGGTGTGCGTCCAGGGAGGCAGTGCTGAACCGCGGTGCTGCTCGCCAGCTGCAGAGGTCGGCAGTTCGCCAAATATTCATGTGACCCCGTATCCCGGAAAAATGCACCGGCTCGTCGGGAGCCTCTCGGCACGTTGGATATTTTTATAATAAAATTATTGCTGTGCATTAAAAAAAGATTATCCTTGCGCCAGAAAGAATAGCCTTTGCAACTTTTATTAATGAGGCCAAACAAAAATCTTTCAGTGCGACTATTTTCTTTTATTTAAAGACTAACTCGAACGTTTAGATCTCGAGCGTGTTGATGTAACTTTTTGTTTCGTGCAGAAAAATAAACATTTTATCTGCTTTACGTACTTTTGTGCTTTATATTAGAGAAATAATTTTAACGAGTTCCAAAAAGTGAATAATCTGTCCAAGTAAAAGCTGCAAGTAAAAGCTGCAAGTAAAAGCTGTGCTACTATAATAGTAATAAAAATAGTAGTAAAACATTTTTAAAGAGATAAAATTTTACACCCTTTGTGACATTTTTAAAGCGTTTACTATTAAAAATGAATGTTCTTTTACTAAATAACAATCCAATTTCGTCGAAATTTAAAAAAATCAATTATAAGAGATTTATGTAGCCTAAAGTTATAAAATACTAAATTGGTATTATGGACATTTTAAAACTACAGCCGTAGTAAATACAATACGCTTGAAAAGTCTAGAGTTTTAAAACTCCATTAAATATTGTTTAAAAAAATTGATTTAAATTTTCAATTTTCGACGAATAAAACTGATAATAATTAACACAAACCACGAATATGTATAATAGCAAGAATGAGCCAATTTCGAAATTGATTCTCTTCTGCATTTACGGATTTAAAAAGTGAGTTTCAGCTTGATGTCGAGCTTATTTCTCGCCATGCATTTAACGCAAGGTTGGTTTCTCTTTGAAGGAGCGGTGCTCAATGATTATCCAAGGTGAGCTTTTGACTCTTGATGAGAATGCGGCTGGACGGACGAAAAAATCGGATCTCGGACTGGTGAAAATTCGCGTTAGCGACGAACTGCAGTTGGGCGTCAAAGCGGCTACGTCGACGACGAGCCGCAGGGTGTTTGCATATCTTACCCTGGTTCGTGTCTGCCCGTTTTTCTTTCTCCGCCTCTCTTGCCTTCTTCACTTTTTTCGATTCACGGCCCGCCCTTTTCCATTTTCCGCACGTCTTTTTATCTGTCGGTTTTCCCTGTACCGAGAGCTGCGAATCTGCAAGATGGGGCGAGGAGGAAAGATGAAACGCTTGAACAAGTCGATCTTCCTTCGTGGGAGTCCTCGTTTCTTTTATTTCTCTTTTTTATCTTCCTTCGTTGACGCTTTTTTTCTGAAGCTGGCAAAAGGATCTTTGCACTTCGTATAAAATCATGAAAAATTCTCTAACGCGCGGGGCTCGCTCACAATGACCATCGAATTGATGTCGATTCATCTTACGAGAGCTTAATATGGCAAGAAATTAAAAGCGAAACTCGATTAAAAGCGAAACTTTCGAATCAATGGTTTTCTATTTGACACAAGCTTTAAACAGTTTTTATAATTCATTCTAGTAGTGTTGTATTCTAGCTCCTTGTATTTATAGCTTATGTTTTACTTTTATTTAATTTTATAAACCTTTATAGATCCACTAAATGTTAATGAAAAAAAAGATTTGTTAAAAAATTAGTGTAATTAAATTAAATTATTTAACGAAACATAAACCCAATTGATTTTGCGTACAATCATTTTTTCTTTCGAAAACTTCTGATACCCGCACTTTTTGGGAGAAATAAAATTCTATAAAATCCCCAACAACAAAATCAAAAACAAGTGAATTAATGACGCAAGGAAAGAAGCAAACGGCTTTGGTGTATTTTATTAAAGCTTCAGTTTTCTCGCCAAGATTACTACACTGAGAGAATTTTTTCTGAAAATTTACAATTAAATTAACCGGAAAAATTACCGTTACGAATCGCAAACGTGG
>JAWWML010000012.1:12541448-12567421 GCA_035047165.1 Ormyrus rosae | reverse complement strand
GAATGTCATGACTATTGAGTTAGATGACTATTGAGAGGACTTTCCAAACTTCAAATCTTATATTCTAGTCCATTCTCCAATGTGCATCTTCTGCAGAGCTAAGTATCCAATTTATAGTTTTAAATTTTCTATATTCATTGCCCCAAAGTAATTTAAAATTTTCATTTTATTTAATACTTATTTTTGTAGTCTTTCATTACAAATTTTATGTATATAACAATTAAGTAGCTTTTAAACAACGGATTATTTAAAAAATTTCTTAACAGTTATGAAAAAACAGGTTGAAAATATTTTTTTAAAGATTTATTTAAAATTTAAAATCTAGATATTACTATGATAGTATAACAAATTATTCAATTGACTTAAAAATACTTCTATTTATTAATCTGCTTTGTTTTCTTTTATTGCATCATTTTTTTCTATCTTTTCATTAGTAATATATTTTTTACAGAGAATTTCCTGGGCTGATGCTGCGGCTGTGGATATCTCATGTTAGATGACTACTGAGAGGACTTTCGAAACATCAAATCTTATTCTAGTCCGTCTTCAATGTGCAGCTTCTACACAGCTAAGTATCCAATTTATATAAGATGACTGAAATTGTAGTATTACATTAGTTTTAAATTTCCTATCTTCGTTGCTCCAAAGTGATTCTAAATTTTCATTTTATTTAATACCTATTTTTGCAGTTTTGTGTTACAAATTTTTACAACAATTTTGTATATATATATAATAATTAAGTAGCTTTTAAACGGATTATTTTAGAAATTTCTTACATTTATGAAAAAATGTACTAAAAATATTTTTTAAAGATTTATTTTAAAATTTAAATTCTAGATATACCATGATTGTATAAAAAATAATTCAATGCACTTAAAAATACTTCTATTTATTAATCTGCTTTGTTTTCTTTTATTGCATCATTTTTTTTCTATCTTTTCATTATTAATATATTTTTTTACAGAGAATTTCCTGGGCTGATGCTGCCGTTGAAAATATCTCATGTTAGAGGACTATTGAGAGAACGTTCAAAGACATCAAATCATATATTGTTTTATTATTATTATTAATGTGTTTTTCTGCTATTATTACAAAAATTTTAAATAATTTTAAAATTGAAAAATTATTTAAAATGACTTTATTCTCAATTTTATGTAATTGTATGTAATTGTATTTTATTATTTTTATGAAATTGTATTTTAATATTTTTTTAATAAAAAATCTATTATAAAAATCTTTTTATTTATTATTTATTTATTAGTATTTGGGATTTATATAAAAAAAGCATGCATGCGTGCCTGTAATTTGTTAATTATATGGCGACACATTGGCGACTTGCATGGAGCATGCCATGTTCCATACATGCTGCATGCATGCTATCACAACGAATTTTTCGCCTCAGCACGCATGCCGACGCTATGCCGGTCAGGTGCGGCTGTATCTGGACGTCCATATGCCGAAGTGCACGACGCATGCTCGTCAGCACTATGCCGAACATGTGCTAACCCGATGTTTGCTGGGTATCTACTGCATGCGCCAGTGCGCATGTGGGAAATGCAACTCCGCAAGGCGCGTTTACAATGGGCAACGAATTAAAACGCCGTCCATGCTCGTTTGTTTCCATGCATGATACGGTTGTTTCTTTGAAATTCGAATGATATACTTTTGTCGATTGTACGCAATGAAGAGGTGAGAGAAAAATCTTCTTTTTTTTGCCCTTGAAGATACTTTTTTGTTTCTCGATTAATGCCATTTACCCTACTTCACAGCTGCAGGTCCTAAAATAATATGGAGGCCGGTATGTAAGCGGCTTTACGTAGTGGTTTTTATACGTCATCTAAAACGTAGAGTAAACGTTGAATTAGTTTAATTTAATAATTGATCATACTGCAAAAGTTACCATACTCTTTGATGCTATTCTTTTTTAAAAAGTACGCGAACGTGTTGGCGTTTTTTAATTTAAAATATATCTGAATTGAATAATCGACGTTGAAATCAGCCATTTTAAGAACATAGCCAATAAAAGTACAGGCGCCAGTTTTAAATTAAACAAAAAACTATTTTTTTTATTATTCACTTTTAACTGATAATGAAAAGAATGAAATACATTAATTTACAGAAATAATATTAATGTAATAAATTTTTAGTAAAAAAATTTTGTTTCTTATCATAATCGTTTGTTATAGTGTAGTTTAACATATATACGTATTTTTACTGTAATTTAAAGAATATTCTCCTTGCAATATGTAAATAATAAATATTTATAACCTAATACGGTTATATATTCATACTTGTAAAAAATTTTGAAAATATTTTATTTTTAAAATAAAAACAATTTGTTCATTTAAATTTTGTAGATGCAAAAGCAGCCGTTATACTATTACATCTGTAAGCTACTGCCTCTGGTGGCAAAGTTTCTCACAGATAACTGTTTAAACTTTAAACCTTGCGCTCGTATAAAATTCATAATCATTACACTTATTTGATCATTTATTATTAGTCCTCGCCTGAAGTGCACTAATAAAATAAAACAAATAAACAAAATAAAAACGTGTTGTATCAACTTAACACAGCTTTCTGCAATAAATTTTGAAATTTTTCTCATTTTAGAACGAATGCAAATAATCTACGATCTACTTGATGCTAAATATAAAAAAACAAAAAATTTCATTCCAGTTACAGAGAAAATTTCAAAAGCACGCTAAAAAGCAGCCTTTGATCGCTGCCCCATCAATCGGCCGCAGGACAGCCTTACCTCGCGCCGCCTTTGTTTTCCTGTCGGTCAGGCCTCAAAGGCGTCGTGCAGCGGCAGTTTTTTCCGCTTTGCGTTTTGCATTCCTTCGCGTGTAAACGGAGCGTAGGAGAGAGAGAGAGAGAGAGAAAGACATTTTTTATTCGCGCGCGGCAGGTAGTTTTTTTCCAGGTGGGTTCGCGTGCGCGACGCGAGTTTGTCTTGCTCCTTTATTTTCGCAGCGAGCCTCCCCGCAATGGATGCGATGAATTTTTGCCTTTTTTTTTTCTTCCCTCTCGTTCCTTGGGCGCGCTCGGCGCATCGCGCTGTCGTTGATTAATCGAAACTTTCTTTCTCCCTCCGGCCTCCGGCGGACTTTTATACCCCCGCGCTTTCTTCATTTTGTTGCCGCTGCGCCGCTGCTCGTTGTGCTGCTCTCTCTCTCGGATGCATTTCGAAATGGTATCATTAAGCATTCGTCGTAAAGCGTGATTTTATTTCTCGCCCGCGGAACGTTATTTATCGCGGAATTACTTCTTTATTTGCTGTTCCCTTGGAAATTACGATTTCGGAGAAATAAATCTTGGCTGAGATTCTAACTGGGATTGCGTATGTCCAGATGTATTCGAAATGTATTTCATTTTGTTAATTATACATGCAAATACGATTGCTTTTATCACTCAGGGGTCATTTCGTGTAATAGTTACAAATTGTTGAATAAACGATTATACGACCCCTTAGCTTTTTTTTCTAATTTCAGGGGTGTTGAAAGTAGCCGAGTTTTTCAATTATTTGATTTTGTACTATTAATGATTTTTTTATTAAAGTTTCAAAGCGATTCCTGGTTCGGAATTCTGCTTCTTCCCAGTGCTAACTAAAAGCTAATTAACATTGCTTAAAGTTAAATATTCTTCATTTACAGTGCAAAATATTAAATTTCCGAATAATTAAAGCACTCAAGTTTCAAAGATTATTACATTTTTAGAAAATTAATTTTTTTCAATAAAGCCCCAATCCATTTTGCACAAATTGTTTTGTCTTGCTCGACGAGGATCAATTAACTGCAACTACGTAAGACAGTCGGACACAAGTTAGAATGTTCGATGAATTCGTACACGGAAGAGTGATTTTCGTACGACTACTTTCGAAACTTGTCTTACTAGCTAGTTGGATCATAACTATCGGTCACGCTTTCCGAAACTTTGTTGATGCCTCGGACTAATAGTACAAGAAACAAGATATAAACTCCCTTTGACGCATTTATTTGTTTTGCAAATCTTTCAACGATTTCAAATAAACGACGTTTTATTGGTAGAAAATATTTTTCAGAGCTTGCAAACTTGACGCTCGTTCATTTTTAAATCTTTGTTGGCTTTGCACATGTGTTAATTCTCTACGATTTCTATTGTCGGTAAAGGATAAAAAAAAAATTTTAACTGGAATAGTCGCGAGTTGATTTGATTGTCTTTTGATTCCGTCAATATACACATAGGAACAATTTTTTGTCTCCGTAAATTGTTTGCTCACTCAGTCAGCGCATAAAATAAAATTCAAACATTTTTTGCTTCCCTTTCGAATATATATAGAAAGGGAATCGACAATATTATTTTTTCCAGCTTTCAGAAGCAGTTAATGCAGGATATATTTCGCGCGCACGCATTTGAGTAATGCGAAAATAGCGGGGGGGTATTCGAGCTCGGCCGAGAAATTCTTCTGTATAATGGCAAGATCAAATTCCCATAAAATGCATGCGAGAGCCTGCTTTGGTGCAGAAACCTTAGGTCGATCCTACTTGTTTCCATTACATTTTGCATACGTGCGATGAAAGCGTAAATATAACCCCCCTTTCGTGCTATATTTTCATAAACATGCATTACGAGTGTTGCGCACGAGAATTAGGAAGGGCGTAAAAAAATAATTATAATATTTTTATGAAACAGTTTTGTTAAGCTTCGGAACATTCTGCAGATTGATTTTTAAGTCAAATTGAATGGCAGCCGTAACGGCGACAATGTTAATTTTCAATATCGTTCTATTTACCTGGAGGAAGCTTATGATAGTAATTTTTGGAGTTGTTCGAAAAACCTGTTCGAAAAAACTTTATCCTCTTGTATTGAACGTAATTTTTTGATACGACTTGTACAAAGCTTGATTTAGTGCATGATTTTTATTCAAGCTGACGCGAAATCGAGCTTTGTGCAAGGAATTTAAAAAATTCTGTTTTTTAGAATTTTAAATATTCCAATAACAAGTTTTATTTAAATTTTGTTTGCTGTTCTATAATAATACAAAAATAAATAATTAATTAAATATAGAATATTTTGACATCAATTTTGTTGAAATCGATTGTTTTAATGAATTTCGGAAATATTATTGGAATGATAAATTAGTTAGGAGGAAACTAAGTGCCAATGAATTGGCAGCGGTTTTTTCAACAGTTTCGATCAAATTAACGTATCGGAGGGCTGAAATGTTCACATGTTTAAACCCTTTCGGAAGTTTTAAAAGGTAAGCAAGTTGCCTAAGTACAAAAACGCTTTAACAGACCGAAAAAAAAAGAAAATAGAGCATTTCCCGCCGCCAACTTTTCAGTAGCCCTCTTGAAATTTTCAATTCCGGTGAAGCTCCTTTAAGTTTACCTCTAAGCTCCGCCGGAAAAGCAAACGTCGCGCTTAAAAAAGCAGGTGGAACATTTTTCCCGGGCGCGCAGTTTTCGGAAAAGTAGCCACCACCGTCGACCGACGAAAAGGACAAAGTGACGCGAGATAGTCGAGTCGGACAAGTGGTAATGCCGTCGTTCGGTCGGCCGTTGCGGTCCCCTCGATCGCGAGAGAGGAAAAACGGTCCGCGCGGCGCCTAAAACGAGCGCGGAAAAGCGCCGGGAGGTAGGGACTGGGCTGGTGTGTGCGGTGGTAGTAGGTGGTCCGCCACAGCGCTTATCGATTCGGCGGCAGCGCGCGCGCCTCTCTCCCTCTCTTTGTCTTTGCCGCCGCCGCCGCCGCCGCCGCCGCTGCTGCTTCTGTATCTTCGGTCGCCGCTGCGGGGGACGATGCACGGACGCGCCAAAAATTCACGGCGCAAAGCACGCTCGAAAAGAGGAGTGCGCGAATGGCCGCGGCATCGGGGGAGATTGAGAGACGGCCGGGAATATCGGCGTCGGTGACGGGAGAGCGGCGAGAGCTTTTATTTTCGAGCGGGATGGCTTCTTTTGGCCCCCGCTGAAAGTGGAGCGCGCGGTTTTGAATTTTTTCTGGCCCGCTATTGAAAACTCGTTGCATGGCGCTTTGGAAAATTTGGCGCTCGGTTAGTTTGCTCGCTCTCGGGGCTGCCGGGGGACCGGAGCTTTCGATTTTCGTACGGCTGGTTTCACTGTTATGCGCGGCTTTGTGAAAAGTGGAGCTTTTAACGTATAGCTGGAGGGATTAATGAGATCGTTTTTAAAGCATCGGCTGTTAGTTGTAGACTAACGGCAGTTTTGAAAAGAATCGTTACGATATATTAATCATTAGACGCGGCTTTTTGTCCTTTTTGCTTTTGTCCCTGTTTTACCTAAATCCCCCTTTTGTTTTACGTCTTGCGTAAAGCCTGATTCGAACATTTTTATTTTTCAGTTCCGTTACATAATGCCCGCCATGAATTTTCTTTCGCAAGTACGACAATAATATATAGAATTCATTAGTCAAACAACTTTTTTATCTCTTATTCGTCCCCTTATTTTTTATTCTCTTTTTGTCCCTGCCCTCCCTTCTCCGGGATATCGGTGAATCGATCTTGTACGTTATACTTTTGTTGTTAACGTAGTTTTCAACTTTTCTACTCTGCGATAAATTTCTATCTTAAAAAATGGTACCATTTTATTTTTAATTATGATCATTGTCTGTACGAAATGGAAACCAATTGTTCTTCACCGCAGTTTGAATTGCTTTGAATAGACGATCCCGTCGCTATTATCCAAAGCAGAAGCGATTCTTATTTTTATTATTCTACGGAAGGAAAAGAGTTTTGCATTACATGAATAGAGATGCGGCACAGAAGAACAATATTATTTTTTCCAACGAGAAAATTTCCAATTCAAAATAATTTGAAATTTCAAAAAGTCCGTAATCAACTTTTCACGAAGCAAAGTCAAGGTGTAAAGTCATAATATTTGCGCTCTTCCGCAGCTCAGTCGGGATTAACATTTCAAAACTAACGAAATTCCGGCCTCGAAGCACCGCGTAACAAAACCAATTGTTCATTACATCTAATGACCTTCTCTCCGTGGAAAACACGGCGCCGAAGCCGCTCAGCATCACGTCTCCAAGCGGAGCCGAAACTCGAGCGAACGGGCCAAAAGTGTCTCTCTCTCTCTCTCGGGCGCATGCATAATTACGGTTTTCGCAGCGGAGCAGTGGCGCGCGTGGATGGAAACTAAAAAAAAAGAGAGCTCCTCTCTCTCTCTCTCTAATTACATGCAGTTCTCTTCTCGCCTTATTCTCCTCGCATCGTCCCTCTGACCGCGTGCCTCTTTAATCCACTCGGTCGAGGAGGGAATTTTCTTTGAAACGGGCCGCGACGCCGGTCTTTTCTGCAGGCGCGTCACGCGCATAAAGTAGAGCAATACTTCGGCTTTAAGTCGAGCTTGACGGCGGCGGTGGCTTTTGTGTTCTCGAGCGCGCGGGAATTCCGCGCGACCGACTCGCACACTGCTCTAATTATCGTTACTTTATACGGGACGCATAGTTTGCTAAAGAGTAACTTAAGCAGAGGAATGCGCCGCTCTGCGTACAGCGATCGAAGCTGCAGCGAGCTCTCGCGCTGTCTTTGCTTTGCTCCGCGCAGCGAGCGCAGCTGAGTCGCGCTCTGCTCTTTCCAAGGCATCGAGAGAGAGAGATGGCTTAATTTACGGAGAGTGCTTTTAGAGGAGGAGCGGGGGAAAAAACGGTTATTAAGCTTTTAAACCAATTTCGCTAGTTTGTTTTCTGAATGGAGCGACGAGTTAAAAGTAAGGAGAGGAAGCTTGCGCTAAAATTACTCGAGTAACGGTAAATGTTACGTTAAAAATTTACGCTCGTATAATAAATGGCGTGCGGTTTTGTTTATTAGGGTAACGAATTTCGAGTGCCTCTTGGTCAAAGAGAAAATTAAAATTAAATTGCTCCAACAGTTTATGTTTATTATCGAGCTTTAAAGATTGTGTCGCGAGGCTTTTTAAAAATTTATTCGTACAATAATTTCGTTAAATACTGATTTGGAAACTTTTGCGACGCGATGTAATAAAAAAATTTATCTCCAAGTGCACAAACTGTGAGTTATAAACACGAAGCAGCGTGAAAACGAGAAACTCGCAGCGTTCGCTGGTGATATTCTGCATCTATTCTTTGCGTCAAACATCGCGAATCTTCTGCAAGTTAATAAAATTTAGTTTTTCTTAATTCTAGTTTATTAAATAAAAGCCTTTTTGAGCTGCAGGAAGTAAAAAGAAATTATTACAAGCAAAAAGGAGGATTTATCGTTATTGAAGTCTCGTATTAGATAATAGCATGCAGAGATTTCTTTTATGAATAAAAATTTACTGCAATAAAAGGAAACTACTCCGGTTATAAAAGAATGAAAAAATTCGAAGTTTGTCCTTTAAAGAATGCCCCTGACATATAGTGTATTTGACCCTCGGGGAAAATCTCTGAAACTTATTCTATTTTTTACAGCGCAAGGGGACTTTCCGTTTAAAAGAAATTTGACCCTTTTAACCGACGGGAAGGAAGAAATTCGAATATATTTCACGAGGCAACATGGATTATGCGTCTGTGCACTCTGGTAAGTAGATAAAGTCGCGTTCGGCGAGACGCGCCTGAAACTGACACCTGGTTTTTTGTTACAAATACGTAAAATACCTTATTCAATTACCTATCGTTCGACAACAAATTTAGTTGCAATAATTAATAAGACACCTCGAACTACCTAACGACTTTTAGCTTCCACTTCAATATTAAAAGCAATCATTCTTTCATCACCGACTGGCGCAGCCAGACAAACGAACAAAAAACGTGTCCCGCCAATTCATCACACACTCGGCAAAACTTTCGACAAGCCGTCGAATAATTAATTTCTCAAGCCGACGCGTCCCGCCCCTTCCTCGTGCTTTATTAACTATAATATCCGATCCATCTCGCGCGAAGTGTAAACAACAACCCAAACAGTCCAGGGGGCCGATGAAAAAAGCCGATACGCGTAGCGAGTTCCTCGCGGCTGTTCCCGCTTCGCGCGCACTAAATATTGAGGATATGTTTATGGGGATTGCTTTTTTCGGAAGGCAACTGTACGCAAAATCACGTGGGGGGGAAGGCGGCGAAAATCGAAGCCGCGCCGCGCGCGCGCGAGCATGTAAATGCGGCGCGGCACGTTTCTGCTGCAGCTGTTTTTACTTTCGACGACGTGCTGTTGCTCTCGCTCGGAATTCTTTTGTCGGATGCTGGAGTATAGATCGGCGAGAGAGAGGGAGGGAGAGAGCGTCGCTACGATATCCTACTTGTTTTTATCAGCGGGCTTTTGCGGGAAATAAGGGGCTCGATTTCCTCGGGCCAGGAGAATTAAAGGTCGAGCTTTTCGTTTTAAAAAGATACGCTCCGCCGGGAATTTTTGCCGAGCATTGCGACTCTTTTAATTTGGGGGGATTTTTGAGAATTCGAGTTTTCGGTAATTCCGTTGTTTACGGGATCAATTACGGGAGCTTAATTTACGATCGGGGGCGCAGATGCGAGCTTAGATTGCATTTTCGGATGAAGTTTCATTTGAATACGGCGCGTCTAACGCAAGATATTGATTAATGCTTAGTGGGGGCCATGTTCGGATGCAAACTAGTATTGATTGAATATTGCTTCTAAATTCCTTGGATTAATCCACTACCGCTCGACGTCGGTTTTGAATTTTTGATTCACCGACCGCAATGCAAATGCGCCTCATCAGGCCACGGTAATTGACAAGATTTTACTGCGTCGTTAATATACCCTCCGTAAACGGTCTCGCGCATTGTCGCGAAATAACTCGCGCGCGTTACACGCCCCCTGGAAAACATTCTTACATAATGCACACAGTGCAAAACAAAAACAAAAGCCGGAGAGAGAGAGAGAGAGCCGGAGCGAGCGTTTCAGCTGACCTAGAATCGTGCGCGACTATAATATTCACAATAGCGTCGAAGCGCACGCTACTACGGAATATCTCGCGCTTAATCTCCTTCCTCCTTTCATCCCGCTCGAGAGAGGCGGCCGCGTAGGGGGAGAAAAAAGGCAAGCTCTCCCCCCACCTCCCCCCCGCGCGTTCGAATCCAATATATATATACATATATATTTCGCGGCTTGGAAATTGTAAAATATCTCGAGAGCGCGCGTCTGGGATCGTGGGGGGGAAGAGCGCGGAATCTCGGTATCCGCGGGGTAACACGGCTCCAAAGCCGACAATCCGCGAGAGAACGACAGCCCAAATTCCTCTCTCCGCCTTTCTCCATCCCCGAGATTATCTTCGCGCCTTCGCCGACGTACGTGAGTTTTGATCCCCCCAAGACAGCCGCTTTTCCCTCGACATTTTTCTCTCTCTGCCGCGCATGTGTGCGCGAACCCCGGGGAGAGAGAGGGAGAGAGAGCGCAAAAAGAATCGAGCGATAAAAGAGAGCCGTACTATACGCGTACAAGGGGGGGAGAAGGGAGCGAGAAGAAATGGGCCACGGTAATGAGAGAGGAAGAAAAACAGTCGCTGCACGGAGCCGCCCCCGAGTGTGTCCCTGTACACAGAGGACAAAGGACGGAAGGACGTCTGCCTCGGTAAACACGCGAGGAAAATCACCGGATAAGAGGAAATCCAGCAAACTAGCCGAGTAGTAAGCCGCAGGAAATTCCGCCTAACTCACCTCGGATAGAAGATGCGAGCTTTCGAGGGTGCTCCCATATATATACGAATCGCGAGGAAAAAATATAACGCAGAGTGCTCCTGAAATTAAGAGAACCGGTCGTCGTCGTCGCGCGGCGGCTGAATAAAATTCCCGAGCTATGAAAGGGAAGAGGGAGGGAAATTCATAAAGGTTCCCTTTCTTTGAGGAAGAGGCTTGCGCGGCACTGCCTCTCCGCGGGAGCTTGTCATTTTAGCCGAGAATACATTTACCTACCCGGCGCCCGACTCTGCCTTTTTATACGCGCGCGCGAGAGAGAGAGAGAGAGGCGAGCTCCTTTTTCAAGCCCGGAATTAGGGACTTTTGCGCCGCCACCGCGGCCTCTTTTTTCCTTCCTCCTCTCGCGGAGGTGTGGATTTTTGTTTGCGCCCCCCACAAGTAGTTGCAGACGTGCAAATTTTTCCGCGCTCCGTAGCTAAACTGCCTCGAGTGGCGCGTATTTAATATTGCAGAGCCGATGTAACTTTGCCTTTGCTCGAAAGAGAAATATTTCCGTACCCGTCATAGGGAACTTCCTGATGTACGAGGTAACAGTGCTGCGAGCGAAGCGACGGTGTTCAAATAAAAAGGGTCCCCCGTCAAATATTTAATTTGCGAATCGCTTACAAAGTCCTCGCTGGTTAAAGCTAACTAATCCTAACGATCGCAAAGTTAACTCGCGATTCGCAAAGCGTACGGCAGCCCGCCGCCGCCGCTGCGGAACGTCCTGCTCTCGGTACAGTAATTTGAATCGTCGATTTCAGAAACTGCAGCCCCTACCTTCTTATTCAAATGCATGGAAAACTCAATATACCGCGGCTCCTCCGCTAAAAATGTATGACTCCCGCGCGCAATTTCCATACAAGTGCAGCCACCGAGCCTCGATTCCTACAGTAGCCGCAGAGAGAGACAACGACGAGTATGCGTCTCGAGAAAAGGCGAGCGCGCGGCGCGGCGCGAACCATGAATAGCAGGAACGACAGGCGGATAAATCGCAGGTGTGTGCGTGCGATAATTCGGAAAAAGGAAGCGGGAGAGCGAGCAGGAGAGAGAGAGAGAGGGAGAGAGCAGCGGCCTCGGAGGGGCGCCTGCGCGAACGCGTAGTACTACTACTACCGCCGGCGGCGGCTCGGCGCGTGAGCCCTCCGGAGTACACGCGCACACAGACACGGGCGCTCGCGCAAAAGTGGGGGAGGCAGGCAGGGGCTGACGAACGAAGGAGAGGTTATGATACTCGGTAGTACGTCGCGGAAGCTCGCAGCGCACGGCCGCCGCTGCGCCCGTGCTCGCGTGTGTGCGCGTGAGAAGCCTCTTCTCTCCTGGCCCCCTGCCTCCTCTCTCTCTCTCTCTCCGACGCTGCCTCTCGTCGCGCTGACATACCATCCTCCTCGTGCACAAATCGTCGAGCGGCCGATCGGCCGAGAGGAAATTATTCGGCCAGCGGCCAGCCTCCAGGAGGAGGCCACTCCGCTACGGAGCGAGGCCAGAGCCTCGAGCGCAGCAGCCGAGACGAGGGGAGAGCGCTGCGGCCTACTAACCCGACCTTGGCTCCGACAGACCAGGTAAGGAACGCTCGAGCCTGGCGCCCTGCACGACCGCCTCCTGGCCGAGTCCTGCGACCTGTGTGCGTGAGCAGGCACCGAGAGCTCGCGATAAGGAGGGGGTGGCCTTTTTGGAGGGAAACCGTCTCTGCCGCCAGCCGCGATTCACGTGCGCATGGAAATTGGGTTGCCGCCGGAGCGAGGAGAGCTCGTTCGCCGAGGAATTAGGGGATTGTTACTGCAATTACCGCGCATTCGGCTGCGGGCCAATTGTTTTTAGTCGCGCTTTTCGAGGAAATGCGCGCCGAGAGATAGCCGGGGGTTATTTTGGCTGCCTGGCAAGCCTTTTGCGGGAGGAGGAGCTTTCGCTAGATTGAAAAGGTGCGCGCGAATTATTGAAAGCTCCGACGGTGGCTTTCGAGAGCTTGAATTAAGGCAGGCCCAGGCGGGCCCAGGGCCTGTTTGCTCTTACACCCGCGGGATTTAATGAATGCGCTGCGCGCGGAATGTGTTTAGGGATTTCTTTTGTCCGTCATTGCAGTCCATTATTTAGTTCGGACGTGGTTTAATGAAGGTAATTAATTACTCTTTGGGAATGACGGAAGAGAGTGACGATTGAGCTTCGAGTCGTTGAAATAAATAAAAGTTGCTAAAAACCAGTGCCACTTTGAGTAACAAGTTTTTATTATTTAAACTCTGTGAACGTTATTTTTGTATTCAAGTTCAATCGATCGTAGTCTCTTTAATTGATGATTATACTATTTCCTGCTCATTTTCAAAAGTCTTTTCATGAAACTGTTTTAATGAATGAAACTTTGTTTGAACAAGCTTTCATTGCTTATACTATTCGTGTTTATTTAAAAAATTGACGTTTCACTTTTCTAAATGTTAAAACGTTTAAAAGTTTAAACGAGATAAACTGATATACATTTTTTATTGCGTCGACCTTTATAATGCTCAACTAACTTCTATTTTTTTTATTAGAAGCAGTTGCTTAGATTGCGTGGTCTCGTCGAACGTTTGTCACTCTGACACTCGAACTGAATGAATAGCATGAAACTCGATGTTGTTAAAGCCATTGACATTAAAAGAATACATAAACTTGTAGCATTTTTCCTAGCGTTCAGGGTAACACTCGCATTTAAAAAAGTTTTACCTTTATAAGAATGAAATGAAGTATTATTGAAAATATTTTTAAGCTGTTTACATTGAACTTTTCAAAGGAAAGTGTGCTTCAGGCAACTTTTTCAAGCAAAAAATAGGCAAAGTAAAAATTGGTCTGCATCGATGCTCGTGCAAATGCGATCTTTTTTCGTTCATGTATAGACGTTGAGTTTGACAGATTTATAGAGAAATATCGCAGGAAGAAATTCTTTTTTTAAGTGGAATTTCTTGATCGATCAAGTCAGTTTTCATTGGTTCAGGGTGTTTCTTTTTTACCGGTAAGGATTATAAAAAATGTACATATCGTTCGTCGTTCTTCCTAAGAAAAGCACTGAAGCACCAGGCTTTTGTATTAAAAATATAATAGCCCCGCTGTTCTCGCTTCACATCAGAATCTTACAATATAATAAAATGCAAATCTATACCGCGCATTTTTATTCAATATGGAAAAGAAGTTTTCCAGCGAAGGTGTAATTTTTAAATCGAATTCTCCGTCCCGAAAACTTTTCGGGGATTGCATTCTTCAAAGCGACTGATGATAAGTCGGAAGCCGCAAAAATTGTTATTCAAGTGCGGAAAAACTTTATTTCCCGGAAACTTTCGCTATGCAATTATATGCGGTGGAGTACTGGTATATACTGTATGCAGAGCAATTTTATACAACCCATTTACGGTGGATCCAGAAAGCCGTTATCAAACGCTTCCCGAGTATTGGTTCAAGGTATTGACAAAATCAAACTTTGATCCGAACTTCCAAACGAATGTACAAACATTTTTCGATAAAGCGGCAATTTGAAGATTGATGCAGTCTGTGCGTAAGTTTGTTTCTCGAGCGTTTCCGTTTGATTAAATTGTAAATATATTTTATCTGTTGAATACAATGTAAACATTTTCTTGGTTAGCGTTCGGGAAAGTTCTTTTTATAATTTATTGCTTAGCGATGCTTTGTAGAGAAAGTAGGATAAATTTTCTTACTTGTAAAAAAAGAGTAAAAGCAGTAAAGGCTTATTAATAGTTTCAGTATAAATAACACTTTCTTTAGGATATTATCGATTTTGAAATTTCTAATAAATGTTATACTCATTATTAGTGCAGAAAATAATGATAAGTATTTTCTATTCTTATCCACTTCCTTTTCTACTAAATCAATTGAAAGGATTTGAGAAATAAGACTATTACGTAAAGCAATTGCACTGAAGCAGAAATGAGAGGAACTGCAGCTAAAATTAGTTAACAGCTTAGTCTTGACATCTAAGTAATTTCCAGATATAAGCTCTTCTCGGAACTCCAGTACTCTACGTTTAAATAATTATTATTAAAAATAACGCAATGAAAGCAGTAAAATGGATATATACATATATTTTTTTTAATGTGAATTAAGCTAATTACTTTTTACGCTGTTTAACGCAACGCTAAAAGTGAACTACACAAAAGCACAATGAAAGAAGATGCAACATATCTACTTTAACATCACAAAAGCACTCTTCTGCGCGAAAAAGAATAATCCCAGATCCGATTAGCCTTTGATAATAAACTGCGCTGAATTAGTAGCTAGAGGATTCATATTCTCTGCAACATTTTATGTTCTCCGCGATAGCTTTATTAAAACTTTACGCAATTTCGATTCAAGAACGTAGAAACTGATGCATTTATTGTTTAGTCTGACCACACCTAACTTTTTCTACTCTCGCATCCACAAATGGTAAACCTGACTTTGAAGCAGTCAAAAGATATTCTCCTTCTAATTACCAGTGTAAAACTGGTTCGGACTTGCACGAAATAAACTCGCGAACTATTCCCAAATAAAATCAGCGCCAGCTTGTTTTTCCTCCATTTTAATACACGAGTTCATTCGTTCTCCGGTCTTTAACGGAGCGCTAACAAAGAGGATTAGTTTACGAGCTAACGAAGATAAACTTTCAGTCCAAGGACGGACCCGCAGTAGCAGCGCCAGCAGCGTAGCAGAGGGCCGGCAAAACCAACTCCTTCCTCGGAAGGCCGGCCTCCCCCCCTTCTGACGGCCTGCCTCTTTTTTCCACTCTTTATTTGCTTGAATTCGGATTGTTTGACTAGGAGGTGTCGGGCTTTTGTCACGTCGCCGGCCGTCCGGCCGGAGTCTCTGACGAGCCCCGGGATTTTACGACTGGCTTTTATGCCCCGGCCCACTGGATGGGCGGGATTTTACAGACGTCACATGTTCGCGAACGTGATACGGATCCGCGCGCACCCCTTTTTTGTCGGCGCCGCTGCTGCTGCTGCTTTGTCGCGTTTAATTTGTACGAACTAATAAAGTTCGCGTGCCGGCCGAGAGGCTGTTATTAATGACGAGCCCGCTGAGATGGAGGGGAGATTATGCGCGGCGCCCAAATTTTTCGAGTATCCGCGCGTGAACAGGACTAAGCGCGGCTCTCGATGAGTCCCGCTATTTTTTTTCGGGGAAATGCCGAAGCTTCTTTTCCGCTCGAATTGATCGATGGGGATTTTAATGGCGGTAATGGTCGGGGTATTTGAATACTTGATTTGACTTTGTTTATGTGCCAGAACTGTCGTTTCAGCTCTGCTTCAATTATGCATGAATTGCCGCCGGCATAATTAATGCACTACAGTGAATATTAACGTTGCGCAGACTGACTTTGCGCATTTACATGAAATAAGCATTAATATCTAATGGACTTGTGTACCAAGTGCAAGAAAGTTTATACATAAAATATAGCGGCGTTCTCCGCGAAAACCATCATAACCATCCCTTACCTGGAACGGGGCTTTCAATGGTCATCTCGTAATCAACTGTCATTAAAAGGGCTGGAAACAGTTTTTCATCGCGGCAACTTTCCGACGAACTTAAAAAAGACAGTCCATAATTCCGGAATATTTTTATTTCCACCGGCAGCTCGAGGGAAGAAAATTTCCTCCGGTCGAGAGAGAGAGAGAGAAAAAGAGAAGAAAAATGCACCCGATAATGCAACGTAACGCCGCGTTATCGTAAAGTCCGAGAGAGAGTTTTTCCGATAGTTTCCTTCTTCAATGCGTCGAACTTCCCCGGATAAAAGCCTCCTAAACACGTGAAAAAAGGATTCCCGCGGAACTCTCGCGGCCTCCTATTAATCTCGCCTCCGAGAGCCGTATTTTCGTTTTGTTTCGGGCGCGATTTGAATATAGAATGAATTTTTTTAATTAAAAATTTTCACACGCCGAGGAGGTACGGAGAGAGGAGGAGGTGGAGGGAGGGAGAGAGAGAGAGAGAGAGAGAAAAACTTTAATTGACCTAAGTTTAATTGCGCAAGCACGTCCGGCGCTTTAATTACCGGCGGCCAGACGCGCGAGTAGTGCCTGTGAACTTTGCTTCAAAATGCACTAGACTGTCGTCTTGTCCGGACGGCAGAAAATTTTGGTCCCCGCAGGAAATTCAAAACTATTAGCAGAGGCCAAGTCCGCGTGAAACTGCGCGGGATGACATTTTTTTAAGTAGGGGTGGAATTTTTTTTTTTTCGGGCTCAGAGATTACGGTAATTAGGTAAGAGGGGAAAGACGACTGTGGTGGCTAAATTTTAAAGGGGAGTAAAATTTTACGCTGTGCGAATCGATTGTTGAGGCGCGCCTTTTTATTTTTAAAAAATGAGTGAGTGAAAAGTGAGGCAGAAATGGGCAATGCGTCAATTTGACAGGCGTCGCTGAAAATATTTTACGAGAAGATATTTTAGCATCGCCAATGTTCGAAATACCTTCTGACTCGGTAAATTCGATTTGGCTTTAATATTTAAAGAGTAAAATAAATGCATTTGTATTTTATTCCAAATTGTTTGTTTAATCACCTATTTGAAAAATATCGCAGCTCTGCTCTCTCATTTTTTTTCTTTTAATTCGTTTGCTAATGGAAAATTTCGGATTTACATGAATATTTTGAAATCGTCGTAAGTTTTTACGTAAAATATTTAACCAAAGTATAATAAATTTTCTCAATTTTTCAACTCCCGCAAATATTTGCGGAATATAAAACATCCAAGTTGTGCGTTTCAGTAAGTCATTTATAAGCCTAGCAGAAATAAAGCATGATATGCAGTTGTTCTTATAATAGTTATAGCGATAAAACATTTTATTTTCAGAAATAAATGGTTCTGCTCGATACAATTTCGCAGCGTGATTTGTGCAAGCGAGAGAATAAAAATTGATGGACCCTAATAAAACCTGTTATTCTACAAGTGGTCAATTAAAAAAGATCCATATCACAATTTCGATTGCAATTCTAATATATTGGCAAGGAGAAAAATAAAATGATCTATTTTTGTATTGATATTCCATCGATCGATTTTGGTGCTGGTCAAAAGCAGTATACATAAGACCTTCCGTGATTGGGAAGTTTTTAACTAAATTAAATTTATCGTTTGCGGTAAATTGAGTCCAATTTAATTATTTATGCTTTTAAGACCGAGAGTTTAAATGAATTGCAAAAATAATAAAGTGTTTCATTTTAAATTCTTCATATAAGAAATTTAATTTCTTACGTTAATAAATGAACAGAAATATTAAATTCATTTTAATTAAAATGTAATTACTTTATCCGCACAGTGAGAGTGAAACGTTCAATTTTATTTTTCTTAGGGGCACTTACTGAAACTTTCAGAATTTGCAATTAAATTAGATTAAAAATGCATTTAAATAAGCTTCTCGGGTGATTTTATTCTAGAAATTTCGATTCAAAGTACTTATGGATTTCACGTTAAAATTTTGGTTCAAAAGGCCAATATTTATTACCCTTTATTAAAAACTAGCAAAATTACTGATCATTGCAATGCAGCAATAACAGTAATTAAAGGCAAACATTACTCAATTTTTCGAAATTGCACCGCATGCGCAATGACTATAATATGAATTAAGCTGCAAGTGCATAGCAGCTCAGCGCTCACTTCGTTAAGACAATGATGCAGAGTTTCGCGAGTAGGTAGCCTGTAATCAATATAATTGCTGCTCTGGCTGGACCGTGGCGAGGCTCCTCGCGAGTTGTCATTTTCTCGTTAAGTGCATTAAAAGCGGCGGTCTAACTTTAGAGAGGAAGTAATAACTTCTTTGTAATGCGACGTTCGCGGCGATACTTTCAGATAACAAAGGAAAGACAAGTGGGCGTTCCAGGGGGATCCAAGTCATATTGTTAGATTTAATATTTTTAAAGTTGAATGACGATCAATCAAGAAGTTAAGTTGATTTTGCGAAAAGTATTATGGAAGGAACAAAAATAAATAAAATTCGACATTTCTTGTAAGTAATTAAATTCTTTTCCCACGTTTATTTAACATTAGGCGTTTAAATTCAATTAGTTAATGTGTATAAAACCTATTTGAAGTTTTATTTAAATTTCATCAATAAATAAGGAGAAAGAACTGCAACGAGGGCAAGATAAAAGTTTTATATTTCAATTTAGCCGATTAGAAACATTACTTTGCATCAATTTAGTACTAAAGTAGTCAGTTATTTTATGCAGTGCGCCATGCTCTACTTTAATATGAACAGTAATCAGAACTTCGAATGTTGTTTGTTATTTTTAAAAGGGTCAAGTGAAATAGGATACTTTCCCTGGAACGAAATGAAAATCTTTTCTCTGTTGAAATGAAGCTTCTAAATTAATAAATGGAAATGTAACGCCAAAACAGTCTAGTAATACGGTTTACTTAGACTCGGTATGTGTATACCTCGCCTTTACTCTCCAAGTAAGTAAACTGTAGAAAAAGCGTTTATTTTGTTCCACCCTCGGTTTTTTCTCCATTACGAGAAAATCGCATTCGGCTGGAATTTTAGAATTTAATTTTCAACCTCTTCCTGGAGAAGTGTGAAAATAATGAAAATTCAAAATTTTAATGTTTCTTGGAATAAACATTTTATTTCGCCAAAGTTTGCCAAATTTTACAAAGGTCACGTGTTAGTATAATAGTGCATTATATTTTCAAACAACGCACCTTTCTCTTTCTATACTTTTAAATCATTTTTCAGGCGATACTTGTAATAAATTCAGTCGAACCGCGATAACAAAGTTTCTCAAGGGGAACCTTTAGAGAGAAGCCTCCCGCACCTATACATCTGAGAATAGTGCGTGAACTCGACTAATTGCAAGTTGAAGCTCGGGCGTAAGGATGAATCGACGAGAGGCTCCGCGGTTCTCCGCGAATAATTACGCGACTCTCTCCCGTTCTTTCTCCTTCTTTCTCCGGGGCAACTTTGCCGAGAGCGGGGGAACTTTCGCGGCGTAATATCAATTAGCGCCGGACGATGTCGCGTCTACGACAAAGCTAATAGAAACTTCTTTTGCCCGACTCGTCTTCGCTCGCTCCTTTGATGCCTCCTTGCGCGCGGAGCGCTCAAAAAGAAGCGGCGAACGTCCGAGAGAGGAAAGTAAATAATTGGACAAGTTCAAGCCTCCTCTCCCTCCGCGCCGGTGAAATTAATCGAGATTAATGTGTAAGCTTGCATAAGTCGAGATCTGGCCGCGAGACGTGTCAATTTGATAAGCTTTAATGAAATTTCGGGGAGCTACGTTGCGTCCGGTGATTAATTTTCGTTTGGGATGATGTATTCGTTTGAGTATTTCTTTTTACGCGACGGTTTTCTGTCGTCGGCCAGCCACGTGGTTTGTTAATATAGAATGCGCGAAAAGCACGTCGGTCTTAATTTCATTAATTTATATGTTCAAAGTCTGCCAGGTTTTGCTTTCTCCTAGAGGAAGCTTTGTGATAGTAATTTTTGGAGTTGTTCGAAAAATCTGATTGTTTACATTAGTTTCAGCAATATAGTTCACATTTTTATTTAAATCTTGTTTGCTGTTTTATTCTAAAATAAAATAATTAATTAATTAATTAAATAGCGCAGAATAGTTTAAAATTATGTTGTTGAAATCGATTATTTTTAATGAATTTCGGAGATAATATTGGAATGATAAATTAATTAGGAGGAAGGTAAATGAATTGGCAGCAGTTTTATAGCGCGATAAGCCGATTTTATTTAAAAATACACTATCTGATTCGAATATACTTTTCGTCAAGTAATTGGATTAGTAACCGACTGGATGGATTGCGCTTAAATTTAATTATAAATTAATTACAATAATTCGTCAACGAAAACGAATTTTTTTATTTATATTAACAAGTGCATTTTACTGGAAAACGAAATGAAAATTTTATTCTCAGAAAAAAGCGGGCAATAAATATTTGAAAATGACTGGAGGAAAATGTACATTCAGATTGAAGCTACCGATAGTCGAATTTTTAATACCCACCAAGCTGCTTTAAGCAATTTTTTGTCAAAAATAAGCACTTGCAGAACGGTCGGATTACCATTTCCAAGAGGCTAATAAATTTCCGACAACGACTTTTACATTGCGCGCAAAAAAGTGAATTTTTGAGCAAAAGTCACGCGAGTACAAGACACAAGACCATATAACGGTCCGGGCAACTCCCCCGTAATTTTATGCACATCTTAAGAACCCGCGATGTAAATTTCACATTGTCACCCGGCTCTATCTCGCGTCGATTAATGAAATAAATTTGAATTTTAAACCCCTCCCGGCGTTATACGTATACATACGCCTCGTCGCACACGAACGGCAGCCCCTCAGTCGTCGTGTACGTGCGCCGTAATGTCTGAGGAGCAATATGAGCGGTTATCTCGGGAGCTTAGACTAAGTGAATTTCAATGGGGGGTCACGGCTCGCGCGCATAAACAGCCCTGCGTGATACGCTTTAATTTCCCGTCGATAATTACCAACTCCGCGCCGCGGCCTTAAGTATCTCCCCGCGCGGCCCGTCGCCGAATGACGGGTTTAAACCCGTGCTATATAGCAATGCGCGCATACTTTTCCCCGCGGTTGAAAGTGCTCCGTATATATATAACGCGAGCCGCCGCCTGCGTTTTATATATTCGCGCGAGCACGGAACAGCCGGACCGTGCCGGGATTTAGAGCCGTACAAAGCGAGAGTCGCCGATAAAATTAAACGTGCTTTGTGCTTCGGCGGATAAAGGAATTGCGGCTGAACGGGGGGGGGGGGGCGTTATGGGTGTACCGCGGCTGACTAAACGCGATTTGTGCCACTTACCCGCATTTGCATATGTAATCGGCATAAACAATTGGCAATCAATAACCGGCGAGTTTACGCCGCCGAATATTTCGCTCTCGCTCTTTGTGCATTAAATGCCCGGTTGCTCAAAGCAAACTTTTAAGTCCCCGCTAATTATACACCGCGCCGGCACTCGAAATCGTTCGGCAGGCGCGAAGGGAGAGCGACTCCGCGGCTTTCAAACGACGAGATCCCCAACCAAAAGCGTCGCGCTTTGTAACGAAAATCCACTTTACATTCGAATCGCTCTCTCTCTCTCTCTGTCTCTCTTGCCATCGGATTCGAGTGCACTCGTTTAAAATCCGAGCTAACGAGCCGCGCGCGAGGCCGATGTTATTTCCGCGCCGACGAGACAATGGTTCTTCGCGCGCGCAAACACGACCAATTAGTCCGCGCGCGCGCGCGCGAGAACGCAATATTTGGAGGTCGCCGCGCTCGCCGAGCTGGTTTATGTAGGTCCGCGCCGATTTGCGCTTCCGCTTTCTCTGGGAGCGTCGAGTGTTTGCGAGAGACTCGATGGCCGCATTGTTTTGCCCTTTCTTTGGCGGACTGTGGACTCTGCAGGGGAGATGCTGTTCTTTTAGCCGCTTCCCTCTTGGGGTAATGGCTTTGATTGGGAATCGATTGTTTCCTTCGAATTTGCGTTGAGGATGAGGGAATGCCACACTTTTAACTTAAACCTATATGTATTTCTACTGGAATATAATTATTATATAATTACGGAAAATGTAGCTAGTTTTGTTTGAGTTGAAAAGTGTCTGAATATCTTTCTCGAAATAATTGACAAGTTGTTAAGCAGAAATAAAAAGTACATAAACTGCACGAGTGGCTGCAGTTTAGTAACTATAAATAAGAAAACATCAATACTCTAGTTTCTGAAAAGTATCGTAAAACTACTGATAATCAGGTTAACAAGAAGAAAAATTAGCATTCCCTTACACCGTTAAAGTTTTAAAAGTTTTCAAGATAATAATTCAGAAATTCAATAAGGTACAATTAAGCTTGATAAAGCTGTTTTACGTGTCTAAATCAAGGCACTTAGATTTGACAAATCAATATTACATATTTGAGTAAGAAATTATTTTGTTCGAGATAAAGGTGAGTGTTAAATTGCTATAATTAGGTAATTTGATGCTTATCACAATCAGTTTTTAAATAGCTTTGCTTTAAAATTACATTTTACAAGAAAAAGTATTAATCTAGTTTATTATATTTATTTTTATTTCGACGTGCCAAATTAAGGAGATCTAAAAAGTTTCAAAATCCAGCCCGATAAATACCTGATCCCTCGGCGTGAAAATTAATAAACTTTCTATTTGCATAATATCAGCGCAAAATTTTCCCAAAACAAATAATCGGAAACCTCGATTTACCCCCATTAAACTTTCAATTTCTCCTGGCAGCGTAGTTTTTATTTAAAAACAGGTAACGATCTCGTAAACCAGCCATTACTATAATTCTTCAAAAAAAATAGGTAAAACCATAGACACGCTCCGCTCCTAAAAAGCAATAAAGCACGCTCGAAACGGCTCCATATACTCGGGGAGAGAGCCAACCCCCCCCGCTTATTATCGCAACGTCCGCCGCATATAATAAACACCCACCCACACACACACGTGGCGCGGGTTCGCGAGCGTGTATTACCAGCGGAAGAGAAAAAAAAAGGCAGCCGTAAACCGGGTAATTCATAAAGCATAATATTCCAATAGCCCCTTTTTCCGTGGGGTAATCGCGTGTGTAAGCCGCCGTCTGCCCGTATTTACGAGCAGCTACTTAACGAAATTCCAAACTCGCAATTAACCGCGACTCGACGGCGACTCGGGGGGGATGAATATTCAATCGGCCGCGCGATTATCGAGTCCGCCCTTCCGCTTCTCTCGACGTCTGCATGTACGCGCGGGCAGGACAATACGTGGGAGCTTTTCGGGGGACGACGACGTCTCGGGAGGGAGAGAAGAGGTGGAAATTACGAACGTCCGCGACGTGTTCTGCCTCGGCGAGCCGCTCTGCTGGCTCCGTCAGTGGGTCAGCGCGGCGATCGGAATGGTAATGGGAGCCTGGAAGGGGGGATAGCTCCTCTGCGTGCGTATAAATATGGAGATTGTTTAACGAGTTTAATTTATGACCGACGATGAGCGAGCTCGCGGAATCGCGAGATTTTTCGTGGAAAGTTGGTAAGGAACGAAAGGGCGATATTTATTGCTGGCAAAGTCGGTCTTCCGTGAGTAACGAGGGCGGGTGGAAATTGTAAACGTTTGAAGGTATTAGGCAAAGTTAGAGCTGCATTATGCTCTTCGGTAATAAACTGTAACAAGAATTTTACTCCAATTATTCCTCGGTTCTGCAAACTAGTCGAGCATGATTTTTACAAGTTGCAGAAATTTTAAGATTTACTAACCGATAAAATACTACTTACTCGGCGAGCCTCGAATTAATTACGTTACATCGAGAGGCACGTAGGGCAAATAATAATAAAAATCGAAATTACGTGCGCGGACTCCCCCTCCCCGCGTTTATCTTGGCTCGTTTTCTAATTTTTCTTCGAAATTATAACCCGCGCCCCCCGCGCCTTCATTCCCGCCGGCAAAACTTTTTGCCCCAAATCTCTCTCTCTCTCTCTCTCGCAGTTACTCCGTAATGAATGTCTGCGCGGGCGATCGATTTTTACTTAAAATTCCAAGAACCCTCCCCGATACAGCAATTATCCCATAAACTAAACCTCATTAGTCGACTTAACGGGGATGTGGGCGTGCGAGCGCGAGGTATATGTGTTTCGCGTTTTAAAAAAAAAAAAAAAAACCAAGCACGCTCGTAGGACTCGCTGCGCGGTTTTGCAACTTTAACGAGCCTACGTACGCGCCCGAAGACAGCTGGGGAAAATTGCGGCGCTCCGCGAATAAGAATATCACGTGAACGGCGGTTATAGGGACGAACTTTCGGCCGAGTTAATTCCGCAGACACGGTTCGCTCATAATTACTCGGCGAAACTTGGCCCCGAGACCGCATGCCGACTGCGTGTGCCAGCAATTTCGAATAATTGATACGGCTTGTTTCGTACCAAGGATACAAAGCATCGATTCGCCGCGGCCGCTCTCTGTGTGTATATATATATATATATATAACCGAAAAGCTCGCTGCGTTTTCTATCGCAGCTCCGGGCGACGTTTCTCCCTTTTCCGCACGTGCTCGGCATTCGGCGCTCCCTTCCCCGGAGGGGGGAGAAAAATGTGCGCGGATGTTATTACGAGGGCCGGGCCTCGCTGGATTTCGATTCGAGTGTCAACCGTAGGAGATACATTGACAAGGAAAAAAGTCTTTTTAATCCCGCGCCGCTGTGTTTCTTTGTGGCCAGATGACAGAGTGATTTTCTTCCGTCGACGTGAAATATCGATGTGTTTACTGGCACCTCTGTCGCGCTGCGATCGAATTATTGGTTTGGGCGAGAATCGGACGACGCTTCGACGGGTCTCGCTTTTTTTGTTTTTTATTTCGAGCCGTGGCTCCGATGGGTTGGTGTTGTTATTTTTTTTTTTGTTTTTTATTATAAAACGACCTTTTCGCGTTGAATTTCGCATGCGAGTTGAAGGCTCGCCTAACGAGGCGTTTCCTAAAAAAAAATGTGTGTAAACAACGCAATTACTCTAATTAAGTGAATTTAAACGGCGGGGGAGTAGTTACGTCGAGGCTTTACGCGTATAAACATACGATTTTATAGAAGTGCACTAAGAACAAATTGCTTATACAAGTATAATAGTACACACCAAATTTTTTAGAGTAAAAAATGCTTTTTTCTCTGGAAGTAAACCTGCGAAAATATAAATACGTTCGCAGAAGCGCTCGTTAAAGAAATTGCACGAAAATTTGTATACTCTCTCAGAGTAGAAAAATCCTTGTAACTTAAAAAAAAGGCCGTCCCGTAAAGCTTACGCTTGATTCAGATGTTTTGCCTCGCTGAAAACATTTTATGCGCTACTCGCGTTAATTAATTACGTCAATCAGGTCTCTATTGTGCTTTCTCAGATTTAAAAACACGAGGATTTTTCGTTAAATTGCGGAATTCTCGTAAAATAAATAAAAGGAACGCTCCCTTTGTCACCGTCGCGCAAACAAACCAAAGGCATTCGCGCGGAATAATTGAAAATCCACACTTTATGCCAAAACGCACTGCTACGAATATCCGCGTTAAACAATACTACCCCGCTCGCCGAATTTACCGATCCATTACGATAAATTCCGGTCGAAAGCAAAGCGCGCAACTCTTCAAAAAGGTCAATTAAAAATCATTTCCCCTCCCTTCGCGCGCCGCGAATCCGTTATCAGCGAATATTGCTCGCGCAAATTCCCGGCAATCTTTTTCTCCGCGTACATAAAAGCCACTATCTCCCGCGCGACTGCAAGGCAGAGCTCGCCTGGGGGCCGCCGCCGCCGCCGCCTCTGATATACCCGCTCTCTCTCTCTCTCTCTCCATCCAGGCAATGAAGTTTTGGGACTCTCTGCCAGATTCAGTCAAATCCGCGCCTACTACCGTCACTTTCAAA
>JAWWML010000012.1:12520687-12541000 GCA_035047165.1 Ormyrus rosae | reverse complement strand
TCTCCATCCAGGCAATGAAGTTTTGGGACTCTCTGCCAGATTCAGTCAAATCCGCGCCTACTACCGTCACTTTCAAAGCTGCTGTACATAAATATTTATTTGAAAAGTATTGCGAATAAATTCGGTCATTTCATTCTTATTGTATACCGCTTTAACATGTTTTACCTATCTTCGTCAACTCTGTAATAAACTATGTGCGCTTTACTTTGCTTTTTACCTCGTCAATTGTATGTTTGTCCGTTAAGTCTCGTAATGTCATATTACTGCTTGTATTCAACGGCAAATCGCACACTGTTTGCGTCGCTGCGTCGAATAATTTTATTGTAAATAATTGTAAAATTAGGATTAATCCGGATAACCTTACAGTCATAGCCCCATTGTTAATCGAGCGTTCAATGCGTGTGCTTACTTAGATTATTTTATTTCATCGCTCAACTAGTCATGCGTTGTAATCTAATATAATTCTTAGAAAAATTGTTTTAATATGTTAAATTTACGAAATCAATTGTTAATTCTTGCGCCTACTTATACTTTGTTTTGCAAAATCATGTACATTATTTATCGTTATCATTTATATGTATTTTGTATTTATTTTCTTAAGCTATACGGTTAGATTTTAACCTTAGCTAATAAATCTAATTCAATCAATCAATCTCTCTCGGCAAAGGGGGAGGAAAGGAGATAAGGCAATCCCGGCCACGTTCTCGCTGTTCTTTACTCCGAGATGCCTCTGAAAAATTTCGTAACGCGGAGATTTCGAAAGCTGATGAGATGCGCCGGGCTTCCGCAACAAGGCACGTATCGGCTGGAACCTATCGGGATTTTGGCCTTATCGCCCCGGATTTTTTTTTTTTTTTTTTTTTTTATCTTTCGCTTTGTATGGCCGGACTGGTTTAGTTATTTTTGCTGGATCGGATTAATCGCTCATTTTGGGCGATCGTATTTGGATGCTGAGGGATCAGAGGGAGGAGGTTCGACTATTTTTGGGATGGTTTTCATGAAAATTAAAAATGTGTATTGACGATGGGAAGGAAAAATCAGATTCGTGTAAAAATATACCATTTATTTTTAGAAGCGCATCAGGTGAATTGTAATTTTAATTTCGTTTTTTTTTTTAATATTGCGTATTCTGCAAATCATGCACTTTTGACCTAGAAAGCTATATAAAGTTTGGAAACTGAATCTTTTGAAATACACTCTTTTGTAATAAAATCATTTAGATTTAAAGTGCTTTGAATTTATATTTGAATGGTAAAACAGCATTTTAACATTTTTCAAAAATGTCATTTCGAATGGATCATTTAAATTGTTGTACAAAAAAGTAACTGTTCCTTTTTTTACACCCAAATAAAATACTGCTGCGAACGTAAAGCAAAGTGCAACATTCGAAAAAATATGCGCCAATAAACTCTGTAAAAAAAAAATATATAAAATGTTTAAAAATTAGAGTCATAAGTTCAAGATATAACCCACTAGAAATAGCATGAATGAAAGCAATGCCAGTCATAACCGTCAAAGGGTTATGAAAGAGGCTCGGAATAAAAAAAAAAAAAAACGCGCGGAAGAACAGTGAAAAGTTGGTCTCTTGAAAAGCACTTGAGTTTACGCGCACAATTTAACTTAGCTCCGACGCCGCCACGTCGGCGGTATCGATCTCCACGAGCGAATGCAGTCGTAATCGTAACATAAACTCAACGCCACGGCGGAAGATAAGCAAATATTCATTCATCCCCGGTGCGCTTATTGTATTCCTTACGAGTTCCCGTATACAGAATACGACCAGTGTAACGCCCGTCTTTATACGCCTCTCGTATTTTCCTCAAAGTTGTCTTGATATCATCGCCCTTTACGGCTTTTTCCTCAATATTGCTGAAAACTCGAAAGTGCTATTGCTATTTTATCTTTGGATTTTAAGGGGATCGTTCTGTGCTTTTTTTCAAGATTCAAGCTCCACTTGAAGGCGCAGGATTAGAGGTTTCGAAAAGAGATGCCGTTAAATATTGTCGGTAGATTTTCAAATAATTTTCTAATTTTATTAATTCAATGATTTATTCTAATCGGCTAATTGAAATGTATTTATTTTAATTTATTTAAACTATCCTCGCCATTTTCCGCGTTAATTGTGTTGTATTGAAATGTTAATGTAAACATTCATCTGTTATGAGCTAACGAGAAATCCAGTACGGTCTGACCAATAACGTCTGCTACTACTGTTGAAGTTTCAAGAGGTTCTATAGAACTTAATTGTTAATTACGGCGTTGAAACTGTTGTAATTGCATCTTGTGTAACAGATGATATAATTAAACTAAGCATTTCGTATTCCAATAAACATTAACAAATAATAAATGGTAATTTTGGTCAGGCTCTATTAATTATTCTGTTTCTGTTACCTGTTTACTAGTACATTACAATCATCACTTTAGATTTACGTAATTTAAATCAACGTCTCGTTTCCTGTCGTTTATTTTTAGAAGCTGTAAAATACTGCATTACTGATCTATTATTGCTACAACAACAAACAGTAAAAGAATAACGAGGCAGATCCACTAATGTTTTAAAAGCAAATTCCGTCGACTAAATAATCACTATTCGGAAATATTACCAAATCAAAAGAGCGATCCTCAAAGAAGAAACCCCAAAAATCACAAAAGTGCCATAGATCCACATAGCTGCGCAGTTTCCAACAAAAGCTTTCAATCTCCTCCAATTATCCAAACGACCCATTTAACCGGATCTCACCCCGGGAAAGTTTTTCTTTCCAACAATAGTTCGCCGCAAAGTTGACCGGTCGCTCACCAATTCAAATTCAAACTCGTCGGGCGCGTGCGTAATAGCTCGAATTATACGATAGAGCGAGCGCGAGAGAGAGGGACAGAAAGAGCACGTAAGCGGCAAACTTTGAACTTCTCGCTTCGCCATTATATAATCGATTCGCGGCGCGTACGGAAACAGAGAGATAAAGGCGCGCGCGCCGCCGCGTCGCGTATCTTCGGAATTGAACGACGCGGGACAGTTTGAAGCCCGCGGCTGAATCCCATTGACCTCCCCGCGTTGTGCGCGAGCGCTATAATACTCCCCCACGTATACTCTCTCTTTCGCTCGAGGAGTTCTTAATCATCCTTGACCCCGTTCTCGTCGGGCCAGCATCTTCGCCGCCGCCGGCGCACCTTTGCAACGCGTCACTTGTCCTCGTCACCCACCCCCTCCCTCCCTCCCTGTGTCCCCTTCTCCGCTGGTTTACCTGTTTTTGTGTCCTCCGCGCCGCCGCCGGGCTTGTTACGCCGCGACGAGAGGATTTTTAAGGGCCGCTTTCGCGCCTGCTGCTTTTTCGACGCCCCTCTCCTCGAAATATCACCCCCGGTGAATGCGGCAGACCTCTTGGCAGCGTATTAGCTGAGACCCTCTGTTTTTTCGCGAGTTTTTTTTTTTGGGGTCGGATCGGTTACGCGAACCTGCAGCACGTAAATATTTCTCCGGGGTTTTTAATCTTAATTTATCATTTCCGCGAAAGAGTAACGATCATTTATACGTTTGCAGCTCGCGAGGATTAAATTCTTAATTTGTACCCGTGTCCGCAGTGAAACTTTGCTGTTCCAGTTTGAAATTCATATGAATTTAATTACACCTTTGCCGGAACTATTTAAAAGCACATTTAAACGCAAGGACGAACGCGGGCGCGCTTCCGATTTTTGAAAACGAATTAATAATATATGATTTTCAATATATTCACCATTAGCCGTGCTTTCGTTATAATAGAATATACGAATCGAGAGGGCAAATCGTTAATTAATTAACGTCAGCCGTAATTGGATCCGCATTGATTAAAAGTTATATATCGACGGCCCTGCTAAGTATTATAATAAAGTCATTTGAATTCGATATAGAATCGGTCATTCGAGGGTTTCGCCTCGAAGCTATTGGCGCTAATTCAGTTCTCTCCCCCTTGCTGAATTAATTCGTCGGCGGGGAGGGAGGGGGCAGGTCAAGATTTCCCAGACCCCTTTGACCCTTCGCTTTCCGTGAGCGTCGAGGAGGAGGGGGGAGAAAAACATCCTTGCCGTTTGAACGTCCGGATGTACGGGCTGTACTGATTGTTCGCCCGATTAATTAACTGTTCTGCAACGGCTGAGCTCGATGCTTCCCTGATCGCTTCTTAACTCTCTGATTGTTCATTAAAAGTTGAAGTATTCGAATGCACTGCGGAGGATTATTTTTATGCCCAAGTATACGGGCTGCCTGCTTTATTACACTCGGAGAACTAGTGCGATATTTGTTCGGGATCCTGGCGGCAAAACTTTTTTCAAGAAATCCAGCGCCGATAAAAGCCCGAAAAGTAGTATGAAGTCGGGCATTTTCACAACTCGCCGTTAACTCGTTCTTAAAACTCTTAACCTACTGAATTCTCGAACTTTATCATCGAGTCGCTTAAAAATACTTAAATGATCGTCTTGCAATTTTTCTTAACTGGAGAAAGTCCCGGTTCTCGCGCGATCTGCCGAGCAATGCAGCTTGGTAAATAGCAGCCGCGGACAAATTGACTGAACTTTGGCGATCGCCCAGCTGGGGGAGTTGAAGAGTCCTTAAGGCGTTCTTAAAATGTTGTGAATACAAGGTTAAGCGCTGGAATGTGGATCAAAATTTATCCGGCCGCTGTAAATATTGGCACCAATATTTTCCGCCGTTTGCGATTTTAAATCGTTTAGTTTTGGGAAAAATTGCAAAATGTTTAACTGCTTTTAGATGAGCGAATAATGAAACGCGGCGCTTTAAAGGCGGCGAAATAAACTCTTCTTTTATTCATAAAATAAAATGTAGAATGCAGATTGCATATCATTCCTGCAGAAAAACACCTTAAAGTATTAAATATTCATTGAATCGAATCGCTCGGCGACGTCGAATCGTTTTTCGTTGTTGTCGCGTTAAAATAAATTTATTCCACTGCGACTGAACGACCATTTTATTTTCTATCTACTTAGCATCTTAAAATGTGCGCTGAATGCTCCTCTTTTTGGCACGTGATTTCGAACACGAAGCGCGATAAAAACGTACATAAATTTTCATTATCCCTTTTTATGATTTAATTTTTATTTTTAACTTCATTAATATACACCTTTTTATAGAGGCGTAAATAAAGCTCTACATACAATGTACATTTGTCAAGTTTAATGCACCCGCTTTTTATCGGCTCGCAATCAATAGCTGTCTCTAATTTTACTAAAAACTACGTAAAATAATAAAACACGGATTACATCGTACTATTTTGTTGAAAGCACCTCATTTTAAATAACCATCAAGTAAAATATTGATAACATCATTAATTCACCCAACTCAACGTTTCAACTCCTTTAATAAAACAAACCCTCGGCAAAAACCTCTTTTAAACAGTTCATTCGCCCCTCGAAACAAACAAATAAATGGCTCGAATGGTTCCGCGCAGACAGAAGCGCAGAGCGGCACAGCAGCTCACATGTACAACAGAAACAAAAGCTGCCGCTCGTCTCCTTCGTCATTGTCTTGCCGGCGGGCCTCTCATTGTTGCATTATCGCCGGCGAAACATCTCTCCTCTTTTGCAGCATCCGGGTATATTCAGGGCTCCGGAGAGAGACAATAGGCGGAACGAAATCGAATCTCGCATCGGCACTCGCGGCGGCCGGACTCTGTTTGTCCGTTCGCATTATGTAATCTCGGCGCTTCCCAGTCCAGAGAGCCCTCAATTTCGAGCCTTTTGTCATCTCCGCGACGGGCGATAATTGTTTGATTTTCGTTAGAAAGAAATGGCGAATCGTTCGGGGGTCGACGCGATTGCTTGCTTTTCATTACGGCGCCGCGGAAAAATTGCGACCGGGAGCCGCCCTGGACTGGGATAACTTTTTTATTCGCCAGCTGCATTATGTCGTTCGACTATTTGCTCTCCGCGACGGATGTCGAATGAGCGGAGCGCAGTTTCTCTCTCCCCTCGACAGCGACCGAATGCTAGCCATGCGCTTGATATTTCTAGCGCCGTTCGTCGTTTATTTGCTGGGACGATATTGCCCACCACTGCGCGCCCAAAGCTGTAATCTTTCGAAAAATTGCCAATTACGAGTCGCCCTCCGCGCGCACGTGCGCACACCTTTTTATGCGGATGGCGTTTTTATAGCTTTGTAAATTAGACGTTTCGATATTAATCTTGATAAGGGACGAGGGAGGAGGACTTTATGGATTCTCCACGCGTGACTTTGTCTAGGTGGTGTATTTGGTTTACTGCTACTGCGGATTTTAATAATATTTTTACTTCTGTCGTTTATTGACGGACGGAGAGGAAGGGAGAACTGATAATTCGATTAAAAATCTTTCTGCACGGTATCGGAAAATTAATTAATGCTTTATTTCATTGTTCCGTATAATAGAGTAATTTATTACTTGCATAATATATATATATAATTAATGTATGAATTCATGCATATTTCATTTAGCGACTTCTTTTGTTTCAAGTCGCACTTGACAGCGATACATAATTATTTCGTTAATCTTATTATTAGTGCTGCTTTTTCTCGCAAAGAATAATTGTCCCCGGCAGAAAAACTAATTTGAATAAAACGCGCCCTAAAAACCGCGTTCCGCAAAAAAGGAAATTCGAAAAATAATTCGACAACAAAGCCCGCGAGCAATTTCAGTTTCACCTACTTCCGTTCTTTTTTTAATTAACCGAGCCTACGCAGTCGAGCCTTCCCTTCGCACTCCGCGCCACTCATCTTACGCCGGCAGCGTAATAAACAGCGTGTCGTACAGAGAGAAAAAGCGCGGCAACCTCAAGCCCATCAACGCCGGCACACAAATTCGTCACCGAAGCTCCGCCATCAGATTGCGATCTTTCGAGGGTCTGCCCCACTCGTTCGTCTCCCGCACTCGGTAAAAAAAAAAGCTCCAGAAGCAGCGAGTAAGGTAGAGAGAGAGAGAGAGCGAGTCTTTCGCGCAAATTGCCCGCTCTATTATTCACGCGGCCGGTAAAAGCGTTGTAAACTTCGACGTCTGATGGGTCGGCGCGACAAGGAGCTGTGCCGGTCGCGCAAGCCTGAGCTAGACGCGATCTTTGCCGCGCGCCGGCGCGGCCTCTGCAGGCCGGCGACCCCTTAAGAGCCGTCTAGCTTCGCTCTTTAGAACGCGCCTATACGCGCGCCGCGCGGCTTTTACGACTTTTTAGCCCCTCGAACGCAGATTGAGAAGGCGCGCGCGGAGATGTATGTATCCTCGAGTCGCAGCTTTTTATTGTTTTTTATTTGGAACACGGGGGAGGAGGGGGTCGTCGTGGTTGTTTATTCAGAAGCGAGGGCGAATCGAATGGGGGAGTCGAAGGTCGAGGTTGTCGTGAATCTTTTATTTCGGGGGGCTGCCGCGGTGGTGTATAAAAAAGATGCGAATTCTGCGATTCTCCACATCGCGGCTCGGTCGAAAAAGGTGGCCCGCTGCTTTATTATGGAGATTTCGGGTACTTGTGCGCGTCGGGGTTTTCTCCTTTGGTTTTTAGGTTGGATGGAATTTTGATTTCGAGCTGAAATGTGGATATGATAAAAAGTAACGTTAAAATCTCGCGGAAATTATACGCGAAGGAACAATTTATTCCGTAAATCCGGGATAATTTTCGTGAACTTTAAGACATTATCAAAGTTTTAAGTGACATAAAGAAGATTTAAATTTAATCATTTTAACATAATCTAACGCTATGCCAAAATAGACCTTGAGAAACTTTTCTTGCTTTACATTCGCACCCTGGTCGTTTTTAAGGAAACGTTGTTTTAAAACAATTAAAACCAAGCTTGTAATTCAAAAAAAATTTTTTAAAAAAACAAAACAAGTTAAATATAGATGTAAAATCAATCCATCAAAAGATTTACAACATAAATGACACATCGAAGTTAAAAATACTTTCTACTCCCGATTCTAAACTTGTTTCCATCATCCAGTATTTTAAAACAAACACATTTTATTTTTCTAAATAAAGGTAAAAAAAAAAGCACGCGGCAGCGACGAAAAAAAAAACATATAGCAAACAATTCTCCTATTCCATATTTGCCAAAAAAAAAAGAACAAAAAAACTCGCGCGCAGCGCGAATAAACAGCAAAAAGCTCCGCGTCGGCGGCGTAATTAAACGAGAGCCATAAGAAATAAATCTCTCGCTCCGAAATCAGCGGAATTGAATGAATCCATTAAGGTCGCTGAGAAAATCTATCGCCGGGCATAAAAAACGCCGGCCGCCGTCGGGCCGCGGGCGCATCGATTACGCAAACTCGTTCGTTCTCGAATCGTAAATTAGCGCGGTCGTCTTGGTCGTCCCTATATATTTTACGGCGGCCGCGTCTAAATGAATCCTTACAATACTCTTAGCTTGGGCCGCCGATACAAAAGCCGTCTCGCGCGCAACAAACCCCGCGTACATAATAAAATATGGAAAATCGATTTTCAATACCGGCAGCGAGAAGTCTGCGCAGCCGAGCGAGAGAGAGAGAGAGAGAGAGCTTGCGAAAGGGGGTTTGTGCACCGCTCCGAGAGATCGATGGAGCGATGAACTATTCAACGCGGACGCACGATCTCGATCTCTATTGTTCTCCGGCGCGTTACTCCGAGTGTATACGCTACGTCGTACACGCTCGCGGATAAAGGGGAATGCAGTTTTCCGCGCCGAGAGCGACTGTGTAGAGAGGTTTTACGCGAGGTAGGCGAGAGTCGGTGCTTTGATTGTAAAATGTAAGGAATGTATAAGGTGCTTTGTACTAGATTAATTCGAGGGTAGCGAGTGACACATTTTGTCTTCTTGTGGGTAAAGAAATTGAAAACGCTGTTTGTCGATGGAGGAATGCTTCTGTGGTTTTGATCAAGAGTACTCGAATGATCAATTTTCGAAGCGTTTATTCGTGAAAACTACTCTTATTTCGTGAGGTATCATATTAAAACTAAATATAAGTAGATGCAACAAGTTTCTTTAAAAGAATAAAAATAGTCTTTTAAGCTTCAATTGATTTTTAATTATTAAATTACACTTAAAAAATTTCTTACTTTACTATTTGAGGGATGAATCCTTTATTTGTCATTTTACATTTTATTTATTTAGACCCAAACAAACGTCATTCTTAATCAAACGCTATCGAAAACTTCATCTTCTCAAACTTTTAATTCGCACTCGGCAGCAATAAATCATTCAACCTCCATCTTGGGCGAAAAATCAAAAATCGAAAAACGTCAAGCTCCACTTCCCGCGCACTCAGCCTAATACCATGCAAAGACCCGCTCGAGATCCGCTCTCCGGCAAAGCCTAAGTAAGCCAGCCAGCGCTACTCGGCCCAATTCGTAAAAACTGTAATCCGCGGCGAGGCGTGTAGAGAGGCTCGACGCGGTGTATATAGCCTCGAGTCGAGCAGTAGAAGCAGTCGCGGTACGGTCGGACCTTGGCTCGTTGACCGTCGTGTCTTCGAGGGCTTGTATATATACGTGTTGCGAGGCGTCTGCACACATTGTCGCGTCGCACTTATCGCGTATAGGCAGCTTGAATTATTTGAAGAAGGGGGCGATAGTTTCTGGGTAAGCGTGTTAGTGGACGTTTGCAATAATCGGACCGACCGGTTCTTCGGAAACGATAAGTTGTTTCGTGCACAGCTAGTTTGTGCTTATTTTTAGCGGGGGATAATCGGTTCTTCCAAGATACGAAAATAGTTTCCTATTTGTGCAGTCGTTACATCGATCGGCAGCTACCGAGATAAATACGCGAAGCTCATTGAAGACACTCCTATCGACCCATTATCAGCATCGTGAGACGTGCAATTTCATTAGCCGAGCCCCGTCCACATAATTCCGCGATTTTCGCGGCTAATTACAGCCGAGCTAACACAAAAGTCACGCGCGCAACTACATCGCAACGCAAGCTCTAACGCGCCCTCGGTCATCCGGAAGATCGGTCTCCCTTTTCCCGCTCGCGCCGCCGCTCTCGTCAATGAAACGGCCGTGAGCCGAGCGAATTAATCTCCCTCCGCTAACCACCTCTCTTTCTCTCTTCCTTTTTGTCCTCGATCAGTATGGACACGTGTCGCCGAGGAGGAGAGAGCAAAGCGGTCTCGAGACTGCGGCGTGTGCAGTAAAAAAAAAAGAAAAATTCAATTATACGAAACGAGGATCGAGATTTTAATCGACGGTCAATTTCTCTCGGCGTTATAGACACGAACTCGGACGCCTACGCGCGAATATGCATAGGACATCGTCAATGCTGTATATATGCATGCGGATACGTGGGCCGTTGCTAAATAGCGCCGAGAGCGGCGTGGGAGTCGGTAATTTATCGCCGAATTCGGAGGAACGCCGGAGTGCTGGGGGATTTCATAACCCGTTCGTTTAAATATCGCGCCCACGCTCTCGGCTCCTGGATAAGCAGTCCTTCTGCCTTGCCGATCGAAATTTTATTCGCCTCTCGATTCGCGGCAGGGCTACGTTCGAATTTCGATTCGATTAAAAATATTTCACAAGCTAAAATACTGATTTTAATTCGTAAAAGCGTTAAAGTATCGAACGGCTGCCCTAAAAAATCACGGCTAAACGAGGCCGCCGCGCGCGCCCGTAAAACAGTCGAAATTCCGCGAAGCACTTGAATATATACCGCTCGGCGGGCATGCACGCAATAAAGCAGCAACAGTTCGTGGAAAACGGGCCGACGTTCGAGGATGTCGTCAAGTTCTGGCTAGGCGCGCGTAATCTCTCCTCGCATAGAGAGAGGCTCCGGGGCCGGCAAGAATGAACCTTCGCCGGGGGCGCAGTCGCCTCCGCGCACGTGCATCCACACACAGGTACACGTACACACGTACGTAGGCGTCGAGCGAGCGTACTCTCTCGCTCTCCCTCGCGTGAGCGCGCGTCGATCGATCGCCAGGCCGGCGTACGCCGAGAGCCGTGCCCGAGGATCAAGACGTGATTGACTCGTCCTTTGGCCTTTGCACTTGTATCGAGCGCGACAATGCGCCCCGCGCCGAGCGCCGGAGTTCCAAGAGCGAGAATTAAATAAAGGAATGTCATTTTTGGGAGAAAAATTTTTTTTTTCTTTAAGTTGGACGATGTAAAGTACTCGAGAAACTTGAAGATTCTTGTCCATTCCTTTATAAATGCTGGCATTGTTGAAAGTTACGAAGAAGTGTTTCAATGGGCTTGCGGATTTTATTGAGGAAGCGTAAAATTACTTTATTTCGATGGTTGTTGAAGTAAAAACTGAGAGAGTCGTTTAAAACTATATTCATTTTGTGAAAAGTTTTACAGCGGATTGTTAGAAAAAAAAACAAGCATAAATCTTTTTGAAGCTTATGAAAAAAACTATTCACTGATTTTAGTAATATAAAACATGACCAAGCAGTCTTGTTCTTAAAATTAAACTGTCAATTCCAAAGTTATTTAATGCTAATTTAACCTTTAATTAAAACTTAGCCCAAAATTCTCATCAACCCGAAAAACTATTTTTCGGTAACCGCATAAGCCCAATCCACTTTTCCAAAGTGCGCCGAAACTTTCAATATCGGCAGATATCGCTTCGAAAATTTTTCAAAAAAACGAATTCCAAGACGCGGCGCGGGCGCTTAGCCTCCCTCGCAACTTTTCAGCGTTATAGCGGCGGGCAAAAAATGCAAATCGATACAGCGCCTAGGGGACCGATTCCTCGAGTCGTTTGACCCGAATCCCATACACTTTTAATGACTAAAAATAATCGCCCGTTTCGCCTCACCCGGCCCGAGCAGCAGCAGCAGCGAGAAAAGTCACGAAAGCGACGCACTCGAAAATTCACGCGCCCCATTGACTGGCTCGTTCAATTTATTCGCCAGCACTCGTAAATAATCCCCGGCCGGCTTTTGTGATTGATGACCGGCTGCGCGTTAAATTTTTTACCCAGATATATACACGCCGGCAGATCGCATCCTGCATTCATGCCTCCCTCACTTATTCAACTTGTATACGCTTGCGTACAACTTACTCGAACGAACGGCGGCCCTCCTTTTCCCGGAAAAGAAATTTAATTACAAGGGCTCGTTAAAGCACACACAGACCGGCGGGCGCATCAATTTTCATTCATCAATCACGACGGCCGCTCTATGTACACATAAAGCTCTCTCTCCCTCTCTCTCTCGCGGTTGGCATAAATCCCGGGCGCACTTTAACGGAACGTGTTCCAGAGCTCGTTAATGAATCTTAATCTCAATCTAAATCTCAATCTCTGGCCGCACTAATCCACGAGAGCCCTGTGGCACCCCCGCCTCCCTCCCTCTTTCGCGGTTGCCTTATACATCCGCGCCTAATGCCGAGGGAGAGAGAGAGAGTTTCGCGGCTCAAGGCGCGAGAGTACATCCACCCGGTTTCGGGCTCGATCGACGCCTGTCTGACGGCTTGCGGAGAGTGCGAGAGAGAGAGAGAGAGAGAGAGCGAGCTGTGCGTGCTCTCGGGGATGATGAATTTAGTCCGTGCTGGGAATTGCTTCGCGCCGGGCTTCAAGAATGCCGGGGCTGATGGAATTGCTGTCTGGTCTCGGCCGTGATTGTGCCCCGGTGATGGAGAGTTCAAACCGCGCCGACGGAGAGAGTTTAATTGATTGCGCGGCCTTTTTTTTTTTTTGACTTCGAGTATTGCTTACTTTGGTCTCTGTTTCCAGGTTGCGAAGGGTAAACGCGCAAAGTATATACGGGTGTTCGTTTGGAATTTTGGTAATTAACTTTCGTGCAAATATTTCAATTTGATGGAAACTCTTCTTTTGATGCTATAAACGTTTAATGCCTATTCATGATGGAGTTTAATACTATTTACTCGTCGTGTGTGCAAATTATAGAATCCATAAGTTATGCATGAGAGATTGAACCACCGTAAGCATATTTTAAACAAATTGAAATTACATTTTAGTTCCAATATTAATATGTAAATAAAAAGAGCAGATTTTCCTGGATGGGACTATCGATGAACTTTAAATTGTTTTCTAAAATTAGAATATTATTTTTGGTTACAAAGAACACTAAAATTTCAATCCCAACATCAGCTTTTTACAACCGCACTTTTAATCTACTTTACTTCCCGTCCTGTCGAGTCTAATATTTCATAGGTAAGAAGTTACACCATTACTCATACCACGAAAATCTGAAGGTCATCTAAGTGTTAGCTTGATTACGAACAGGTAGGTACTAAATAACAAAGTCGTAAGTTTTTTTTAGCAAGAAGTGACACAAGCTGTTGTCGCAATTAATCATTCTGACGTTACCGCGTGATACATTACATAATTACATTCCATTTTCGGCCACTCTTACTCGAGAGTCCTTCTTCCCTCGCAGCTCGCCGCCAGTCGAAGAATTAAAAACTAATCTTCAGGCCCTAAGGCATGCATTATGCATATTCGATCGTACCTCTTACCCGAAGGAACTCTCCCGCGTTTCATTAAGTTTTTTTTCCACGTCGTTAGGCACAACTTTATCCGAGCGAAATATCTCGAGAGAACGAGAAGCGAACTAATCTCGTTCCGTAATCTAAACAAACAAGTACACGATACCGAGCGTAAATTCTCATTGGAATACATTTCCATAAACAAGCGTTCGCTCCCGCTGCCTGGCTCTCCAAAAGTCGCCCCCTCCTCCTTTTCAATTCACTCGGCTAATCAACTCCAGGATCCAATGACCAAATAATTAAAGAACCCGGAGACAGAGAGAGACAGAGAGGGGGGCAACAGCATCGCGATTCCTCCTGCCGGCTTTATCTCGACGACAGAATCTAGACTCCGCCGGCGGCCAGTACGTCTATATTCCCCCCGCCGGTTTATCGATTCCGATGCGGCCTTGTTATTTCACTGCCTGCCTCGGAAACACGGCCAAGCACAAAAGCGGAGCCCAGTCAGATGCAGAAACACGGACGCGAGGAAGCGGTTTAAGGGTTTATAACCGATCGACTTCGGTTAAAGGTCTATTCCGGCGATGGAGCTGGGCCACGGACTCTCTGCGCTTGAAGGATCGAAGGTTGCATTACTTGCCCGGCTGAAAAATTAAGAGGAGAGCCTTTTGTCCGCGGTGAAGAAAGGCAAGGCTGCAGGCTTCGATTTATTATTTGGACGGGCGGTTGATTGACAGCATTCTTTGGAAAAATTGTTTGGCACGCGGCTTTGTGGGATGTAAAAAGATTTTCAGCGTTGCTGAAAGTACATTTTAAAAATACATTTTTTTTTGTCCAACTAATGTTGCGAAAATTATTATTTTATAGTGCCTTTGTTCAAGAAATTGGGCTGAGAGATAATTTAGCCCAAACAACCCTTCAATGAATAAGCAGTTTGTCTGTCCTGTTGATAAAAGGGAGCGTAACCTCAATTATTGTCTAATATGACTTGCATCGCCCTAGAAAAAGAAAAAAACACTTTAGCAAGATATTCGATATCGAAAATGCTTTGCGTTCTTCTGCTCTTCTCTATACTCTATACGAGCTTCAATGTAATTTTCTCACTTTCGCGAAACTTACCGTTATTCGAAACACGCAATTAATCTTCTCATACGTCCGCCGAAATTACAACGTCACTTCATTAACGCACACATTTTTAATCCAACATACACACACACACACGTCCAGCTCGAAATCTAAATTAGACGCCGGCGCGTAAAAAAAAAGAAATTCCCGCCCTTACCCGCACGAGCCATTATCTCTCCGGAGCGAACTCGACGGGGGCAAAAAATTTCTGAAATTTAAAAAGACCGCGCGTCGCCGAGATAGAGTTTAAATATATAATTTTCAGCGCGGCAACGGGAGCGGGAGAGATAAAACGTACCGGCACACTGCAATCGCTTTTCGCCCGTACGGAACGCCCATCTATTATTAAGCCGGATAAGCTCCTGTTTATATTAAGTCGACTCGTGCCCGAACGAAGTTGTCTGCCTTGAGCTTCTGTCGGTGACACGTGAAAAGGACGCAGACGAGTCTCCTTCAGCTGCTGCTGGCTTCACTTTTTTTTTGTCCCTTCCCTCGGCTGATTCGGTATAATCGTTTTGCTGTCTGTCTGACTGTCTGTCCTCTTTCGTCGCCCAGACTTTCTCTCCTCCTTTTCTTGTACTCCTTCCCCGAGTGCAGATGGGAGAGTAGTGCAGTCGCTCGTAAAAGTGAATCATCAAGTAATTGAAATGTTCTTGCTCTTAAAAACGTTCCGTCCGATAGGAAAGCTTTTAAAATAGACGTGGAAAATTATGTTTCCACTGTCGGCGAGGGTTAAATGTGAAAAGGAAGAGTGACATTTTGCCCATTGATTTTTTTTCGTCGACTCTCTTCTCATCTTGGCGAAAACTTGCTTTTTAATAAATTCAATGCCGAGGTACTTTAAAACTTGATACAAATGCTAATTTCCATTTATCAATCAAGACCAAAAGTTTCGCGCGAGCTTTCGCAACTTCTATTTGTCAAGTAAAGTTTCGCAGAACAGTAGAGAGCAGTTATATTTCTTCCCAAACGAAACTTTCCCCGCATAATTGATTAACGCAATAAAAGAAGATCCCGCGGAGAATGAGGAATTAATTAACTTGCCACCTCGAGGAGCGAGCGCCAATTGGCAAAATCCGCGGAGACGCGGGTTATATACTGAATTTTCCAGAGTGCAAACAGTAAAAACGAAAAAGGAGGAGAGAGAAAAAGAAAAGGGGGTTGAAGAGCCACGCGTTGTTACTCAGCTATTCCATTAACGCTGTACGGCCAGTCGTTAAGTAGTAACAGTCCGTACGATCGGACGTAAGTAGTAAAAGCCGCCGCGGTCGCAGCCGCGCGATCCGCCGCCTCGTGAAAGCGAGAGACTTTTTCGTCTGAATAATCCAAAGCCGTCTCCCCCTCTCCGAGGCTGGTTGTCGCGGCTAATGACTCAATTTAACTAATAAACGTCCGGGTGCATAATTACACCGCTGTCGGATTAATCCCATCGGCTGACTCACAGTTGTTTTCGTTTTTATTTCGCAGGTGTTCCGGCACTAGGAATGTGAGGCAAATGCCGGGCAAGGCTTGGTCTCGTCACGAGTGGCCTCCCCAATTCCCTCTAGATGTCTTGTGAGTATAACTGGTCTTTTTTTCTCTCTCTCTTCCTCTCTCTCCCACCCTTCTCGTGCAAAGCGCGGTAATTAACCTAATGCATCGGCAGATGTGTGTAGTGGCTGAAATTTAATTTAACGTCCTTGTACGGGGCAGGTCGTTTGGCACTCGCCACCAAGCCGTGTAATTATTTCGTTATCTGGGAACGCAAGCCGGTGGTAATTATGCTTCGACTCCCCCCTCCTACCAACAAGTGCTGAGAAAAATTAGCCTATTTTTTTGCTCCGCGCTTGCAATATCTGATAAAGCGTATTGATTTTTTTTAGGGGGGATGGTGTCGAGAAAGCGCTTAACGCGACACTTTGCCGGCTCGTTGCTTTTTAATTATTCTAGGCTGCGTTCGAGTGTGTCGCTGCTTTGTTAGATTGGCGCGATAAAAATTGTAATTTTAAAGGCGTCGCATTGATTGAGACGAGCGGTAATGGATGGGAATTGTTATTTGGGTGATTTAATTGGCTGTTGATTGGAGGGCGAAATTGAATTGGCAGGGTTTCCGCTCATAATCGCGCTGTAAAGAAAAATGATTCGTTACATATGGTAATTGATTTATCAATCAGTCAAACAAATTGTTGATGTAATTTTAAATTAACTTTGTAAAAAGTAAAATTTAGTAATACGATTGCTCGGTGCTTGTAAACGGTATTGACATTCGGATTTGCGCAGACATTTTTCCTCGTTACGATATTCGATTTCGAATGATTACATTGCATGCGTACGTATTATGAATTAAGCCGCAGTGTGCTATACTAATTTCAAAATCAGTGTTTGTTACCGCGAACAGAGGAATTTATTAGATAAGCCTATGATTAGAGGTAATAAAATTGCGAATGAAATATTGATTGATGTGTAAGTAACCGATGCGACATGTTCGGCAATTTGCTGATCCATTAGAAATAATCCCGATTTATTCGTATCGCAATCACTCAATCAATTTTCTGCTTTAAAAAATTCTACCGCACTCGTACAAATTTTATGTATTCCAATAAGTTCATAAAATTTTACGATTTGCACGACAATAAACCAGAGTTAAAAAGTGCATTTATTTGGAGGAATCTGCTTTTTTTATGGATTTCCGGCGCAATGACTGAAATTATTATTACTTTTCATAAAATAAAATGTGTAATCGGATCAAGGCTTGATATAAATAACCGATACTTTTGTATTGTCATATAAACGTACTTCTTATACTCTTTTTAAATAAAATAATTTTGATTTTTTTAATTACATTTTTTTCTGGCAGAATAGCGGCCGAATATTTTAGACGCTTATGCAGATGATTTATAAAATTTATACTCCAAAAAATTTCTCTTTTTTAGAACGAGTTTCAAGCTTTTGTACATTTTTTAAAAAATAAGGGAGCAGTATTATATAGTCTATTTATGTAATCTTGAAAACACTTATAATTTTTCAAAATGTAAATAAGCAAATTTGCATTTAAAATGCGAATAACTTTTTTCTAAGAAAGACCATTTGCATAAGCAATATTTTATGAATTTTGCTTTTTATCTAATTGTAAATAAATTGCAACACAATATCTTTAAATACATTTAAATTTACTGCGATAATGTAAAAACGTGCATTGCATTTCAATGCTATTTCACGCGACGATTTAGAATTTACATATGCAACTGCAATAAACGTAACTTAAAAATTGATCAACAAAATCGAAACGCGGCAAAAACACCCAATTAACATTCCTCATTACCGAGGAAACCAGAAAGCGCCGCGCCTCAGCTTCCCTCAATTTCCAGATTGCGGTCTTCCGCCGCGTTCCCGCCTCTCGCCGGAGGCAGCGATCAAAGCAATATTCGATCCAAACTTGATCAATGCTCGGCAATCGCGCAGCCCTTAATTGCAGTCTCTTTGATTCGCCACGGCGCCTCCTCGGTTTGCGTCTTCGTCGTTTCTCTCTCTCTCTCTCTCTCTCTCGCGTTCTCGATCACACGCAGAGAGGCTCTAATCTCCCCTCGGCGCGAGAGACTCGACTCGAGTAGCCGCTCAAAGGAGGAGACGCCCGATGACGACGACGACGGCGGCGGTGTGCCATTAACTAATTAAAGTTTCGTCGGCGCGCCGCGCGGGAGCATGACGAGAAAATCGCTGCTTTCCGCGGCGGCTGCGGCGGCGACGGCTCGCGAGCCAGTAATTGAGGCGATTTACGGCGGATAAGCTCTTCAATTTTAGCGCAGAAAACACGGCGCCCAGTCACGAAGGGCCCCGAAACTCTGCACTGCACTGCACTGCACGCCGCCGCGCGCAGACTGCGGTTTTCCAGACCTTCTTTCGTTCTCTCTCTCTCTCGCGAAAGGGGCCAATTAACGGCGGCGTAACGATCGCCGCGAGGCCTTCGACGAGAGTCTCGGGTGTGTATTATGATATGCGCCGGGGGAGGGCGAGAGAGACGTGTTATTAGGCGGCGCGCTTTCCGCCCTTGGCGGGGATCGCGCGTACTGATATTTTAATTAAATGCGGGGGTGGATGGACTGCGGTTCTGCTTCTTTTTTCGTTTTACGCTGTAATTCGAGCTTTATTGCGGTTTCGAATTTTACGAGGGAATGGAAATGATGCATTCGCCTACGCTCCGCGGGGATTTTCAACGTTTTCGTTTATTTTTACATTAACGGAGTGGCATCGACATTGACTTCTTCGTTAAACATTTTAATTTTAAATCAATATAATAATTATTGAATTCATTTCGAAGTTTACTTTATTTAATGCAGCGATTTTTAATGAACGAAATAAATAAATTTCGCGGATAATACGTTGAGTTCTGTTAAGCTGCTATAGTAAAAGATAGATCGAAAAACGGTTCGTAAGAGCCAACTTAGGTTTTATGTGTGAAATCATGCAGCAACAGATGCAAATATTTGACGCTCCAAGCTTTGAGCGTCATCGCTGCAGCCGCGAATCCACTAATTACTCTCTTTAATCTTTTCCGTCGCGTGCGATCGCTCCCCCCCTGTCGGATTTCTTCTCCACGATGCAAAGTTGAAATGAAATCTGCCGAAATCATTTCAAAGACTCCACCAATTCAGCGGGCCAAATAAATATTTGGCATTTCGCCGGGAGCTATTGCAAATATTTGTCCCAAATACGGGGGGAGGGGGGAGAAAAGGAGGCTCGAAAAGGGCTGCCGACCAGGTTTTTAGCGTTTGTCGCGCTTTATCGCATCTGCAATTTGCCGCTTCGACGGAGAATAATTTCGATGCGCGGTCGGGTAACGAACGGCGCGCTGCTCCGGGGAGAGACAAGTGTTTATAATGAACTTGCGGAGAAATAATTTCGACTGTGAAACCGTTAAATAATGGCTGTTTTGAGATTTGGACCGCGTTTAAATATGCGATGGACTTGTGATTTAATTGTTAACTTACTGCAGCTGCAATGAACAGATGAAAAGGTGTAGATGGGAATTTTAAATGGTAGCAGTTTGCTAATTGTGTTTTCAATTAAAAACCGTCACACAAAATGAATAACAAAAATAGAAAATTACGTGCTATCGTCGAAACGAGCACTCAATTTTATTAGAGTATTTTTAAACATTTATGCCTTAAATTGCAGTTAACCATCACTCTTGACGGTGTAATTCAATTTGAATTTATCGTCCATTAAATAATTCATTTCAAAACCTCGTATTTTTGTAGCGTTTTTAGGTACGCTGAAAGCGTAGCTAAAGGCAATCCATTAAAATTTCATTACAGCTTTTAGAAACGAAAGCGAAAAATTATCTACTCCTTTAAAATTCTTTACCAATTAATGTACCCATCGATTTCTAGTAAGTATCTCGAGCAATTACTTTCGCGTAAAACGTTAAAAAGAAAAAGCAAAAAAAAACAAAAATTTTTACCCATTACCGTACCTCCTCAAAACGTCAACCAAAAAGCACAGTCTAAAAGTTTGAAAACCCGCTCCTAAAAGATTACCTCACGGGGCAGCAGCAGCAGCAGCAGCAGGAGTAGCTGCTCCGTAGGAAAGCAATCCAGCAATAAGCAAGACAAATGCCGACTCGTCGCGGCTCGTAGCCCCGCGCGCAGGTCATTTATATCCCTCTACGTCTAAGTTCATCAATTGGGAGCGAGCTCGCTCTTTCGCTGCGGCCGATCGTGATGCACGAAAATCCGACAAGTCGATAAAGACGGCCATTCGTTATTTCTGCGGCCACCCATTTCTCGCGTGAGAATCCCCCGGAGGCCGTCCCGGCGCTGCATCTCTCTCTCTCTCTCTCTC
>JAWWML010000012.1:12466878-12520587 GCA_035047165.1 Ormyrus rosae | reverse complement strand
TTCTGCGGCCACCCATTTCTCGCGTGAGAATCCCCCGGAGGCCGTCCCGGCGCTGCATCTCTCTCTCTCTCTCTCTCCTTGGCCGCTCGTCGCAAGCGCCGCCCTGAGTTATGGCACCCAACAGGAGCAACGAAAGTCGGAGCCGGGCCTCCGCGCCTGTATATCCTAGTCTCTTTCCAGCGCTGCGCGACATACGTCTCTTTTTTGCTTCTTCTTCTTCTTCTTCTTCTTCTTCTTCTGCTCGTTCTTCTGCCTCTCTGCCTCTTCCTTAGTCCCTCGTTTGCCATTTCTCCGACGGAGAGAGAGAGACCGGCGAATTTGCCTGAAACTGGATTTCCCAGTTTCAGGAGCTCATGCAAATGCAAGACTCGGCGAGGTTTGAATACATTTTTAACCGGAGTTTCGAATATAGATAAAGTTTTATATTTATGCTTGAAAAAATTGACTTTCCGGAGAGGAGATTCGAAAAATGGAGGAAAAGCGAAGGAATTTATGAAGTTACTTTTTTTTTTTAAAAGATAATGCGCCCGGAGCTTTTATGCGCTTTTATGCGTACTGGAAAAAAAGAAAAACTTAATTTATACGCGTCGCGGAAAAACTGGGAAATAATAGCATTAGTTATGAATTAGGGGAATTTCAGTTTAAGTAGATAGTGCCGAATTTAGTCAGACGTTGTAAAAATTTTTCAACCACTCGGGCTTTTAGCCGTCTTTAAGCGCAAATTTTAAAAGCTTCTCGGGCTTCGTCGAAAGTATTCTTTTGCGCCGTCTCTTATTTAAACTTTCTTAAATTGAATGTGGGAGAAAAAAAAATTTAATCCAATAGTCCAGATTTGCCTAAAGCCGTTGAAATCCTCTTTCTCTTTCCCGGAAAGTATATTACGTGCAACAATAGCTTTTCCAAAAGAGACGTTGAAAAGTAAAAAGCACTTTCCTCCCAACGTGCGAATTAACACGTTTTATTTTTTGTTCCGAAAGTACCGTTTCTGCTTCAAACCTACAAATAAAAGATTCCTCGGCAGTTCGCGGCAGAAACAGACTCCAGCCCTCAAAAAGCGAATCGAATAATATTCGTCCAAGCGGCGCTACTCGTCCTAACAGGCAACACTTGTTCCCCTCCCCCTCCCCCCCCCCCCAGACAGTCTTCGCTCGCGCGTGCACACTTGGCTTCGAAAGCTGCCGGAGGTGAAAGTTGCAAGTGGCTACATATTCGGAGGAACGTAGGTTGTTGCACTCGGCGTTGGCAACGTGTAGTACAAAGCCGCCCGGCGAAATGTCGGCCCTCACGCTAGACTCGCTCGCGTGATTCGCCCGCGGCGCCAGCCGAATATAACGAGAGAAGACGTTGGATTAACAGTCTCTCTCTCTCTCTTTCTCCTGCTTCCTCCCTCTGGAAATTCGCTTCCGCTGTAACGAGGAAAGAAGCGCGCATATTTTTGAATTCGTTTTGCCCTCTCCGAGCTCTTTTCCCGTTTTTTTTTTTGTTTCTTTTGTTTTCTTTTTCAAGGAGTCGGGGGAGAGCGTTTTTGCGCGCCTCTCCCTTTATCGACGATCGAAGGCGGATTTAGCGAGAGACGAGGGAGAGAGAGCGAGAGTCGTGACGCTCGGAGGAGGGGCCAATAATTGGATCGAGCGTAATTAAAAATCCAATCGGGAATCGAATTATTTTTAATCTGATTTTTATTACGCGGTTACCGACCGCCATTATAATTGAGAGAGGCAAATTGTTGACTCTCCGTCGCTTAATAATTACTTAATTGCTTCGAATCGGTTTTGCGGCTTCCTTTCAAAGATTCACAGCCCTATTTGATCTAACATTCAACGTTTTCGAATCTAATTCATCCTAACGTACCACCTTCGAAATTAAGCTAATTTTATAAAATCGAGGACGTTCTTCTGACACGCATCCGTGCCCGCGAGCGCAATAAAATAGCTAAATAATAATTTATTGTACTCGGCCGCGCCTACGAGTAGCAGCATTAATATTTATTATTAATTTATGCTCGTTGCGGAGAGCTAATTTTATTTCATCATGCGTGCGCGAGATGCTACATCATAATAGTGGGAGAACGCCCAAAAACTGCAGGTTTAAATAATAAATAGTAGATAATGTACAGGGAAATTCGGGAGGGTCAAATGTGACAGTTTCATTTCTGGACAAATGGTACACGGGCCTGCAAATTGGCAGGAATTATTACAGAGGCTGTTTGAATTAATTATCGAGTGACTAATGCGTCGTTGCCCCCGTAAACATAAAAATATTTTTTTAACGCGAGAAAGATTTCGTTTTTTGGTGCGTGTCGTTTTACTCTTTATGTTTTTGTTTGGCAGAGCTAATAATGTATTTTTAGAAAAGATTGAATAAATTATAAACAATTCTGAATAAAAATAGCTTCTATACGTAATTGGTATTTTCTGCATACAATATTAATGGGCTAATTGGTTTCGAAAGTTGTTAACAGATTCTATAGAACAGATTTCTATAGATTCTACAGATTTTGTAGAAGCACGTAAATATATTATGAAATTGCGTTTTATAATTTATTTTCCTCGTGCAAACTACGCTCCGCCACTTTTCCATTATCTCGGCCAGAAATTTAATAAAACGTTTGTATAATAATTTGTATTGCTTTTAAAGTCACGCCTCGGCAAACATTCCTTCCAAATGTTCTTTTTTCGTTTCCACAACACTGCGAGCAAAATTAAGCTACCGCGAATGCGATTGACGTAAACAGTAAAGTCTCATTATTAGTACTACAAAACTTATATAAATTATTATTATTTATTTACAAAACTTATTCATAAATCTTCCCTGCATCGTTCCAAAAAACATTCCCAACTTCATCCCAAAAATTAAGCGCCTCGTTCAAAAATTTATGCCTAAAATAATAAAACCCTCGGCAGCTCCGACCGAACGACTCAATTAATCTCGAATTACCTCTCTTACAAGAAGCATCTCGACCGTAAATGAACACCGCAAAAGAGCATCTCCATCCGCGCGGACGTTCAAACGCAGATAAAAATCCACAAAATTCGCTCTCGACGCTCTTGGCTGCGAGAATAAATCTCGCGGAGAAAACTCGCACATATATCTCCGAATCCGGCGAATGCAAATCCGGGACGAAGTACAAACATCGCGGCCTTCCCCGCGTATATGCGATCGCGATTACTTTCTCGTCACTGACACGTCGGGGGGGGCGGCGGCAAAGCAAAGCCGTCTGAGCCTCCGAGGCGAGAAAAAAAAAGATACGCGAAAAAGTAATGTCCGCGTGGCGTACGCGCGCGAAAAAAGCAGAAGGAAACGCGCGACTACGACGACGACGACGGGGAACGTTTATTATTCCGGACCGTTTTGAAGTCAGTTGTGTACACAACAAAGTCAACAGAGATGCCGCGGGATTTATTTTTGCGCTCTCTCGCAGCGCGCGCTTCGCTCGGACTGATGTGTGTGTGTGTGTGTGCTTGAGCTCGAATCGACGAGGTATTGAAAGACACCCTTTGAGACATTTATTCATACAGATATGGAAGTTTTCGCCAAGTTGGTGGAATTTTTTTCTAATCCCTTTTTTCCACGGATCAAAGGGAACGGCAGTGTTTTAAGCTCGTGAAAAACGTTATTTGACGGGGGGAAAAACTAGACTTTTAATGATTTTAAAAATCTGAGGGAAAACTGACGCGAACGCAAATGCAAAGTAAACCTTTTTTTTTCTAATCGCGATAAATGAAAAGAGTTATCACGTTTCAAAGCTGTTGCTTTTACTCATTAAATTATCGCGTCGTTTAATTGAACTTGAAAGCAGAGCGTACATGAAAGGACTAGACGGCTTTACTATTACGCTCGCAAAACTCGAATTGCCTCGCGGCTTTTTTTAATTACAAAAAGCCATCGCTTTGACTTCGGACGAAACGTTTTCTCACCAAACAGAATTGCGCTTTCTTATTTCGTTTTGTATAGTATTTTTTTTTTGTTTTTAATAAAGTACGATATTTGACCAAGTTCTTTTTTAGTAAGTGTACATGACACTGTGCAAACACGAAGACGAATGTTTTGTGTGTCAACAAAAGAGCTGCGAAAATATCTTTTGATATTTACTATGGAGTACAGTATAAAAACGTGCCGTTGGGACGGAAACCGTGTAATTAAGAAGTACGTTTTTTAATGCTTTACACACTGTATAATCCGAAAGAAGGGCTGCAAACGCAACGACGGCGTTTTCACATGAATTTCTGGAGCGTGTTGCGTTCCTTAAAAAAAATGCATGTTAAAACTCAATTTTACTTACGAATTTTTTTTACAAAGAGGGCTTTAACGAGGTTTGTTATTAAAATAATACTCTTGTCGGATCTGATTTTCTCATTAAAATTCTAATTATACAGTAAAACTTGAATGGTTATCAAAAGATAATTATCTGGCGCAAATAACAGTAATAATATTAGTACCGTGCAAAAACGGAAAATTGAAGCGAAAGAAGATTATCATCAGATGACGCTGACAAAGACTTTATTTATGGCTTGGAAACACGTACTATTTCGCGGTCTCTAATCCCGGTTTAACTCCATCATATATTTAATTATCTTCGAGCAAAAAGATCCACTTCTTCACTGCGTGTGTCGGAAAGAAAAGATTAGAAAGATGGATAGATTACTCTTCCAAAACTACTTTCATGCATTTTAAATGCATAAATCCTTGCGTTATAAATATAAGAAGTTTCAAAAGCACAAATAAAATTTCCATATGAAAGTTTCTTACGCTCCACCCACCAAGTATACGACTCGAACTGTGCCTTTCCTACCGACTCGGAATTTTGACGTATTTTACGATTATATTTCACTTACATTCATGATTTTAATTTCAGGCGCATTTTCTCGAGTTTTCGCAGCAGATAAAGGACCGGTAAACTTCGCGAAATTCACGGTCCCTTATTCCCCGCCGAGGTTTGTGCCTGGCAAGAAAATTTTCCTACCTTCAGGAGACAACCCTTTGTATTCCTGCCAAGTCGAAAAATATTTCCATATTCCATTCCGCGAACATTCGCGCTCGCGAGAGCATAAAGGAAAATTTGGAAAAATCCCGAGTTTTTTCCCGGCCACTTGTAAAATCGCGCTTCCCCCCCCCCCCCCCCCAAATCCCCAGGCCCTGCACTCGACGTCCTCTTAACCGAGCTATTAACTTGACGTTTTTCAGATGTATGGCCCCCCGAGCGATGAGGCCGACGGAGGGCGATGCCCCGTCGGACTGCATCCTGGTGGTGGGCGTCTCGCGGCCGAAGATCGCCGCGGCCTTCCTGACGGTCGCGCTGCTCTCCCTCTTCCTCACCTTCCACATCCTCTACGACAGCGCGGTCTACTCGCTGCGAGCGGCGGCCTCCTCGGCGAACGGCGGACCGCCGGTCGAGCTGCTGGACAACGGCTTGGCGGAGAGCGGAGGCGATCCGCTGTCGGGGGCGACGCCGAATCTCCTCTTCGCCGGCACGAGCAAGGCGCACTTCCCTAAGACGAGTCGGCAGCTGCCGCAGGCCATCATCATCGGCGTGAGGAAGTGCGGGACCCGAGCCCTCCTCGAGATGCTCTTCCTCCACCCGCAGATCCAGAAGGCCGCCGGGGAGGTGCACTTCTTCGACCGGGACTCCAACTACGAGAAGGGCCTGGAATGGTACCGCAGGAAGATGCCCTACTCCTTCAAGGGACAGGTCACCATCGAGAAGAGCCCGAGCTACTTCGTCACGCCGGAGGTGAGACAGAGAGAGATTCCTGGTTTTTCTTGCCGCTTTCTTTCGTTCTTTTGCACCTTTTTTCACTCTTTTACGGGAAGGTAAGAGCGCGCGGCCGTGATTTCACAAAGTTTCGCGCCGAGAGCTAACTTTGCTCCGCTGTACTCTCGAAGATATGAAATTTTCAGCTGTACAATGGACTCCCCGGCGGAGCGCCGCCGGAAAATGCCGGGATGCTTTTACAGCGATTGAATCATTCTTTTCGCGGGAGAAACTTCGCGATATCGCGAATCTTTTTAATGACAAACGCGAGGAGTAAAGCTCCGGAAATTAAGTTCGCGCCCGCGCAGTCAAATTTCCCTGCTCGAAATTACTCGTTTCGCAATTATTCACGCGAGCCGCGGAACTCAATATCGCTCTCTCGTCCGCCGTCGTAAGCGCGCTAATCGGACGTTTTGACTTCAAAGCGAGCGAAATAAATAAAGCGAAACGACGTTCGCAGCGCGTCCTCGTATAGTTTTCAAAAACTCATTCATAAGTAAAGTGCGCGGCGGCAGTAAAGCACACGAGTGAATTCCCTCCCCGTGCATAAAACTAATTAAATTTTCCAATTAATGAAAACGGCATTGAAAATCACGGACGCGCCCTCCACGCGACCTTAATCGATTTTTTTTTTCTCGCACGGGCTAATGGAGAGGAGGCTCGGGCCGCGGCTCTTTTGTTCGCTTTTATAATCGACGCACTGGCCGGGTGAGATGCCTCTTTGTGCCGCGCGGCGCGGCGGGAAACAAAACGGCCGCGGCCGCCGCTGGAAAAAGGAATTTCCGTGGAGGACGGTAAATCATTGACGCGACGATGATTTGCAGGCTCGCGGGGTTACGATCCGCTGCAAATTGACACTTTTACGGCGCGTAAAAAATTAATTATCCGTCGTACCCACCGATGCTTCATCGGTTCGCGGGGCTCTCATTTTTTTTCGCAGCTCCGATTGCGCGTCGAGTGAATTTTTTTATGTCGATTCTTTGCCGCTGATTCTATTAGAGAGCTCGATGTCAAAAGCAATTACGTATATATTTCGCGGATAAATCGATCGAATTAACGAATTATACTCGTTAACCCGTTTATTCACATCGATTACGCGGTTAGCTTCGGCGCTCGAGCAGCGCTTTACGGATTTGACCCGTGTAAAAAGTGTCCTTACCCCGTAAAACAGGCCGCGCCGCGCAAAAAACATTTTCACTCGCCGCGGATAATAATACTCTTCGGAACGATCGCGCGGCGTATCGCGTGGCGCGGAGGTGAAAAAAATGTTTACATTCCGAAATTGCGGGGAGAGGCGCACCAGACAGAGAGGCTGCATGTCGTAAAAGCACACCGCACGCATATAGTTCCACGGGGGAGGGAGGGGGGAGGGAGCGCGATAACAATGCGAAATGCACGTTTTTGCGCCAAGTCGAGCGAGGGATGCACACACGGCACAGCGCGAGCAGCTGCGCCCGATATCTTTGCTTTGAGCCGGAAAATACGGCTGCCACTGCTCGCCGACGAATATTTCGAAAATGGGGCCAGAGAGAGGAAAAACGGATCGCCGAATATTTAAACGAGTTATTGTGCTTTCCCTTGCAATTATTATATATATACTTTGTGTTTAATTTTATCTGATTTTTATGAATTTTTTTTGGTGAAATACGAGCGTCGGTAATATTTATTTAAGGGTAATCAGATTTTTAAGGATTTTATGATGTGAATAATATTCGAATAATTCTTTTTCAGACATCGAAATGTAATCCAGATATATTTTTATAGATTGAAATTTAATTCGATGATAATTTTGTATTAATTGGTAAAATATTAATTCGTATAAATGAACGAGCCAAAGTATAGCTTGATTAAATGATGAACTTTTGTAAAAAATGTTTATTTTATAGTAGAGAGAAGCTGAATTAGTATCATGATGAACATGAAATTCTATTTTCATGAAGGCGTCGATTTCGATGTACAATACTCCCGAAAAACTGGGTCAACCATCATTTTCGAAACTATCAAAAATGAAATGGACAGCGCACGTTTATCTCTGCCAGCGAGACTGCATCATTTTAATACCCCGAGCTGCTCTATTCTTCGTCTAGTTTCAATATTCGAAAAAGCCTGGGCGCAACAATATTCGTAAAAAGCCGCGGTCCTCGAACCGTTCGATTGTTCTTTAATGCGATACGAGCCGAAAATTAGAGCAGTTCGTCGGCTACTTAATTATGAGAATTATTGTTTCTCAATAACGAGCGGCGTTGTTATTGTACCATCACTATTGCACAGCACTAATAATCACGAATATATATGTATGTTTCAACGCTCCCGCACTTCCAAGCACTCGATGCACTCACGTACGTATGTATATGCACACACAAATCGCCTAAAATGATAAACTGGGTTGTTACGCTTCGCGGGCAAAACTAGAGGAGGCTTTTTATCAAGTATCGATAGCTTTTGAGATCTTAAAGTGTTAGCTGAATTTTTACGGGTAAAAGTGGTCCTTTTTCGTTTTTGCAAAGAAATAATTACGGCATTGGTTATACATATTAATGGATACGTTGAGAAAAGTCTCGCCTTTCAATTACCTATAAAAATAAAATTGAATTTATAAATATTAATGAAATTTATATATCATTCATATGACAATTTTAAGTTTCAGAGAAAGAAATTGAATTTCTTAAATTGAATTTCTTAATTGAAATTACAATACAATGAAATATTTATATTTTTATTATTATTTCATGAAAATTTCAAGCTTGATTAAGAGTCCACCGAAAATTTCGCGCTTAAAGGATAAAAAATTTTTGTTATTGAAATCAGCACATTGAATATACGATTTCAAAAAGCGTAACAACCTCCAGGGTGTACGTAAATATCAAAACCTGAAAAGACTGTGTTTTCAAAAATTCATAAGCACCTTTCATCAGGTGCCGTTAATGGAGACGTAGAATTGTTGATCACTTCAAGCTTCCAGGGTACGCCACTTTAACTACCTTGGCAAAACGCCTAATCCGTTCCTAATGTTCCCATTAGTACTTGTATTTGATCTTCTGATGTCGATAGCATCGCAGAATATTTATAATCACATTGTCAAGCTCAATAAAGTGTTGGAAATGTTTTATTATTCAGGTTTTGATGTACTTTAAGAAAATTTCATATTAAATAGAAGCCTGCAGCCTTGAAAAAACGTGTTTCGAACTGTGAGAGTCTAGAAATGAATTTTTTAACCCGAATTTTAGTCTCCAAGCTTAAAGTACATTATTTAAATGAATTTGTATTTGAAGTAGTTTTAAAATGGTTTCTATTAAAAACATGAATTTTCCTGAAATTCTAATGTACACCTTTATAATCTTGGTGAAGCCAATTTACAGGGTGACTGCTTCCAGTATAAAGTAACAAAATTTAGTGCATGACCAAAGTAAAAAAAGATCGCAACTTTGTTAAGTTTAAAAAAATGTTACTTACAAAAATCGTGTTGAATAATTCATCATGTAACTGTTAAAATTTTGAATACTTTATACTTTCCAAACAAAAGTCCAACAACCTCTTTCGCAATTATTGTGTCGCAGCAATTGGATTTTAAAAATCAAAGAAGTAATCGTTTATCCAACTATCCAAGCAACTTTGAAAATCCCATTATTATTTCCTCCAATTCTCCATTCCATCCTTCATTACCACTATTTTTTTCCATTCCTTAGACCTATTACCATCGCAGTCACCCTGCGATCAGCAGTCAGCCTCCAGTCCAGTCCAACGGCCCTCTAACTAAATTGTCGAACCGCAGGTACCCGAGCGCATCTTCTCGATGAACTCGAGCGTCCGCCTGCTGCTGATAGTCCGCGAGCCGGTGACGCGAGCCATTTCCGACTACGCCCAGCTGCGCAGCCACGCCGCCACGGCCTCGACCGTCAATCTCACCAGCAACTCCGTCAATCCGTCGCCGACGCAGCAGCGCTCCTTCGAGGAGCTGGTCCTCCGGCCCGACGGTAGCATAAACGAGTCGTACCGGCCGATCGCCATCTCCCTCTACCACATGCACATGTACCGCTGGCTGGAGGTCTTCTCCAGGCGGCAGATCCTCGTCGTGAACGGCGACCAGCTGATAGACGATCCGGTGCCGCAGCTCAAGCGCATCGAGAGCTTCCTCAGACTGGAGTCGCGCATCGGCCGGCACAACTTCTACTTCAACCGGACGAAGGGCTTCTACTGCATGCGCAACGACACCGCGGAGAAGTGCCTCCGCGAGAGCAAAGGTCGTCGACATCCGCGGGTGAACCCGATGATCGTCACGAAGCTCCGTAAGTTCTTCAACGAGCACAATCAGCGCTTTTACCAGCTCGTCGGCGAGGATCTCGGCTGGCCCGAGGAATGAGTCTCCACTTCGCCCTTTGTTCTACCGCTGCTGTTTCTTTTTCTTTTCCTTTTTTTTCTTCTCTTACTCTCACCCCCGGTATACGTATTGGATTTCTTTTGTGCGCCGCCGATCTGCGGAATGTCGTTCCGCTCTTTTCTTGCCTTTCTTTCTCGCCTCGGATCACGTAGCTGCAGCAGCGGTGGATGCAAGGTGTCGAGTGTTTTCTAAGAAATTCCCTCCGTAGTTACGCGCGGCTGGAAAGAGACGTTTGATTTTTCCTGAAGTCTGGGCTTCGGTGTATTCATTGTAGGTATCTGCTTGCTTTGAAATTGGCGTAACGTAATGGGAGCCGATTAATCCGCTGATCTGGTTTGTCGTAATCGAAACGTCGATGCGTCGTGGATTATTGAGTAGATTTTCGTCGATTTGCTCGTAAGCGGCTAATTAATATCGTGGCCCGGAGATTAAATATTCAGGTAGACGATTAGAATGTCGGACGGCAATCAGGTCAGCGGAAAACAAAGCCAATCGCTTTGGAATCCCGATGCCCCGGCCGAAGGCGCAAAGTTCACGCTCGCGAAAAATCATTTCCAGCCCGCGTTACAAACAAAGGCGGCGCCGAGAAAACTTAAACAAGACGGCGACGCCTTTGCAGGAGCCGATAAACTCGAAGATCGATCTTCGAAAGAGCAGGTCTCTCTCTCTCTCTCTCCCTCTCTCTCTTTGTTCGGCGACGGACTAAATTAATGAAAAGACCAGTCTCTCGGCCGGTCTCTCTCTCTCGAACAATGGGCAACGCGCTAATTATATTTTGCCAACTGACTGCAGCGGCCGCTGCTGCTTTTTTGCCGCTGTTGTTCCTTCCGAGACGAGTGCTTTCATTCGTCGAGTCATAATTTTTCAAAGCGGCGAGCGACGATTGTACAATGGACGTTTTGTTCGATAATTAGTTGGCAGTATCGACGGCGGAGCGGCGAACAATCGTTCGAAATGCAAGGATATTTGTTTGATTTTCTATCTGGTTTAGAGAGCATTGTTCTGCAACGAGAGCGATTCGGAGCGGCTATTTTCAGCGAAGCGGTTAGCTTTATCGAATCTAAAACTGCGATTGTCCGCGGGAAATTTATGCGGGAGCGATTGTGAAGCGCCGCGAAGCGATGGCTCGCCCTCGAGTTTACAACACGCGAAAAAAAAAAACAGCAGGACGCACTTTCCCGATTGAATCTCAACGATTCGCTCGGAAACGCGAAACGAGAGAGAACAAAAAAAAAGCCTTTAGCCACTCGAAGTTGTTCCTCTCTCTCGAAAGCTCCTCGTTTCTTTCCCCGAGCTTGCTAACCGCATTATTTTTCCCACCCGAACACTCGAGCAAAAAGAAATCAGAAATCACAAGTGTCTCTCGCTGAAAAATCCACGTCTCGGCGGCTGCATTCTCCCCCCTCCCCCGGCACTACCACCTCCTCCTCCTCGGCGGCCGACGCGGAAGAGAGGGCAGAAAGGGAGATCGCAAGTAAACTGCGATAAATCACGAGAAAGAAGCCGGCGCTCAAGGGATATAAAGCCTCGCGAGTTCGCCGGCGCTCCTCCTCGTAGATGCGTGCCGCCGCCTTAGCCGTCCCACTTCAAACGTGTATTAATGAGGGGGGAGAGCTTAGAATTAGCTTTGAAGTGCCGACGACGCCTCCGGGCTGAAGCGACTTTAAGCATTAGCGGCCCGATTCCGCTTCTCGAGCACAGACACGTAGAAAGCTGCTCAAGGGGGCCGCCTGATTTAAGGCCGGCCTCTTCGAGTGCCGCCGCCGCCGCCGCTCCGACGCCTTATATACACTTGGCCCGGGAATTTCCGTGGCAGGGCGAGTTTTCGGAGGCGCCAAGCGCCGAAGATCCGCGGGTCGCTGATGAGAAAAAGGTGCAGCCTCGGTTTAGAAGGATTTTTTTTTTTCGCACTTTCGACCGGTTGAAAGTTTATAGCTTCAAATTTAAAACTTTCGTTTTTGAGCACATTTTTTTAACAGGATTAGCCAGTTAGTTCTAAGTAGGCCACTTTTTTAAGTTTCACGTCACTTCACCCAGATATTCCGCGGAATTACCCCCGTCGGAGAATAGCCTCGGTGCTTCCGATACGCGGCAGGCTCTCCTCGCTAAGCAAGCTGCCCTCCTGAATTCTCGGAAAATTAATTAACAGCTTACAGCGCGAGGCCCTCCAATCAAATTCAGAGCCAGCCGAAAGGCACAGCGGAGCGGCGAAAAATATTCCGGCGGCTCTCTCTCTCTCTCTCACCCCTCGTTACCTCCCCGATCCTCCGTCGACAAATTGCCCTGTATGCACTCGCGCCCCGCAGCTCGCAGCTCCGCGAAAATTTGTTTAACCTAAGGCTTAACTTCCGGCGAATCTGGGCGACAAAGGCGGCGAGAATTGAAAGCCGGCCGAATACTTAATTAACTGGAGCGCGCTGACCGCACGCGTGCATGCCAGCCGCGGCTTTCTTTTTTCCTCGCTTTGTCGGGCCCGACCTCGTTCGCCCTTGTTTTTTCTTTTTTTTTTCTTTCTCTCCGTTTCTCTCGCGAGGGATGACGAATTTCAAAGGTAGAAAAAGGACTCAAAGCGAGAGAGAGAGAGAGAGCTATATACCGTGTGTACGCGAGAGCGCGCCAAAGGAAAACTGGCGCGTCGAGTAAATCGCGCTAAAGCGAGTAAGCTAACCGAGGCTGGATTTTATTGTGCGAGGGAACACGATTCAATCGCTTTTCTGGGCGAAGGCCGAGAGAAAATTGCGGGCTTTAAAGACCCGTGAAAATTACAATCAGGAGAGTCGCGAGGATTTTTCGGAAGGAGAGCGCAGCTGAAATTGCTTGGAACACCGCAATACTCCGCCGAATCCCCTTTTAGTTTATTTAAAATTACGAGGAGGCAGGTTGGGTAAAAAAGATTTGTCGTCGTCTTGCTATTCGAATAATTTTGTTTCACAATCACTGCGAGCCCACAATCATAAATCCAATCCCGCATATCACGAAAAACAATGTAAAAATATCATTTGAGACCGAGTTTATTATCCTTCTCGAAAACGAGAAAATACAGTTGTCGCAAACAATGTAAAAAGAGAGAGAGGCTGAATAAAAAAAGGGGAGAGACAAAGGCGTCCTAAGGAGACTCATTCCGAAAGCCCGACGCGAAGAAGAAGAAAAAGAAGCGTTGGAGCGTCAAGCGATGGCCAAAACAAGAGAAAAAAAAAGAGGCGAGGGAGCGAACGCAAAGCGTAAAAATGTATAAACACAAAGCGATGTACAGACGAGATAGATAAATTAAAGAATGAATACATGGATCATATTGGTCCGTGAATGTCGACGTAACGTTGAGGGTTACGTATACATATCATATATATATATATAGAGTTAAATTACAAAGATTTAATATTTTTCTAATCCACATTGAAAGTTGTTATTACATTTAATCGTTAAGCTATTTACGGTAAAACATATCATGCATATATGTACTATATTATACATTGAACAAAATTATACACTCGTATTTAAGCACGGCGCCTTTCCCGCCGCTTCGGACTTTCTTAGAAGGGACGCGCCCAGTCGGACTCGCCGCTTGTTCGACCCTCCGGCTCGTAGTGTAAGTACATAAACTTTAAGTCTTAGCAAAGCTTTAAAAAAACCGGAGGCGAACGAGCGGCGCGAAAGCTCGCGTCGTGTCCCTCGAAAGCTCGGGGCTGGACAAGGGTCGACTTTGGTTTTTAGCGCGCCGAGTGAATGCAAGTGAGCGAATGGACATCGAGACGAGGTGGCAGATCGTCTACTCGCGGAAAAAGCTCGCGAATCTCACCGAACGAAGTAGCAGGCAAGCTTGCGAGCTTCCGAGCGACGCGGCGATCGCCGCGTTGCGTTCTGTTAGGGTTGCGTTTTGCGGCGTTACGTGAGCTTTCGGTCAATTATAAGTTGTTTGCCGACTTGCGATCGGCGCCGGGTCCGCTTTCACGACCGGGTATCCGGTTTTGGGTACGGGCGGAATTTTCAAGTGCGCCGTTAATCTTTTGTTTAATAAAATATTGAATTACTTGCCGGGTTCATTATCGCAATAACGTTGCTTTATGCTTTGTTGTCCAATGTATATAGTTTTGTTTCGTTACAGAGTAAACAATTAATAAAGTTTGTTAAGTCCCGAAATAATGAATGGAGACTATTATTTTTTAAGCGCAAGATCCCTCAGAAACTTCTGCATCCTCTTAACGAGTTCGAAATTGGCCGGCATCCAGACTCGCGGATCCGTAAAGAGTTTCGACGAGCAGATAACGACCGACTTGAAATCCCGGAGGTCGAACAATGGCAAAATCCAGTCGTTAAGTCGCTAAACTCGGACCGCGCAAAAATTCAATCCCCCGGCTAAGCTGAGCCGTCAAAATTCCTATAACAAAATTAATCCCCGCCCGATTTTCCGCAGGAGCGAGAGTCTATTAGCCGTCCGTTCGATTATATCGGGCATAAGCCAGTGTGTTCGCGAACTTCGTCCGCAGAATATCGTTTGCTCCATCCGACGACGGCAAACTCGACTTTTCCCATCGTTCGGTTACACATATCCGCTATTAGAAACTTCGGGTCCTTGGAAACTTGCCGCCTACATAGAACTCGCGGGCCGCAGTTTGAGTTTCGATGCCTCGTTTATGTACGACGATGTATTTATTTAAAGGCGGCGAGGGACATTCGCGGGCAGTCAATCGATACTCCCTCTCTTATCTTTCTCTTTGCGTTGTACGGTTATGGCAGGACATAAACAGTGCAGTGACGGTTAATTAATTCGGTTACGTTGACATCTTCGCAAATTAATTTATCGGCGAATTGTGTATGAAGCGCCGCTGACGTTTACGTATCTTCTCTTGATTAATAATACGCGAGGTAACTTGGATTTCTGCATTTTTTTAACCCGGCTAGGTTCCGCAAATACGCGGGAAAATTGATGGAAAATCGATCGCTTTGCAGATTTAATCAAGATTCATAATTCAAACGGGAAGGGATTCTTAAATTGATATCTTTAATCGAATTGTATTCAAAATCAAATTCGATATGCAGAAATAACTGGTATCGAAAATTTCGACTCCCTTTAAACAATCGAGAAGAAAGCCACCGGTACTGAAAATAATATCTAACGAGAGCTGGCCGCGCTTTTAAAAGATTCGAGTTTCGAAGCCGGGAAATTCATGCGAAACGTAATCCGCGTCAGTCGGAGGCCATCGTTCAATTTCCGATACCTCCGCCGGACGAAACCGTCAAGTCGATGGATTTTTCTCTCCTCCGGATTTTAAGCCGGTCTGTTCGCACGAAAAGTTATTATTGCGAAGGAAGGAAGCTCTTGGCTTTGTTTGCAATTATCGGAGAGGATGCAGAAATTTGCAGGAATGAATTTCGCGAGGCTGCTAATTGATTTTCGTCGAGTACCGTTGTAGAGTCTCGAAGCAGAGTACCCATTTGATCGTGTTTTTATTGGTAATTAATGTTTTGTCTGAAACTACGTTGCATTTATTTGTCTTTTCGTTGCTAATGAGATGCGATATGATGCAGGAAATTCGTAACGCATTATTCATTACATGGTACGGAATTAATTTAATTCGGGTATCATGTTAATCAATTTCTCGCTAATTAGTTCTTAACTAGTTTACCTCGGTTACCAATTAATGTTTATATTAATTATAACGCAAGGATATATTAATAATACGATTGATTTGGCTAGAAAAATTAAAAAATCTTTTGCACAATTATAAATTGTGATCGACAACAATGCACCAAAATGATAGATACGTTAGGAACATTAAATTACAATGTAAATAAAACGAGCTATCGAACGCCACTTTTTCAACTGAATTGAACGCTAAAATAAATAAGGTACACTGAATTAATTACTCAGCCACTCCGTAATAGAAAACGGCAAACGCGCGTTACATAACGTAAATAAACATATCGTCACGCAAGTACAAATTTGTAAACGCAATCTATACGTATCGTAATAATTAAATAATGAAGAAACGACAGCACAAAATGGTTAAGAAAAAAAAAATTTCTAAGCTATTAATGCGAGCTTAAAAAAAAAAAAAAAAATAAGTAAATAAACATGGCTGACAAGTACACAATGAAGAATCCGTCTGTGATTTTAAAAACAAAAACAAAGCACGAAGACTGGTTATAAGCTTATTGATAAATACGTTATTTGCCGCGAAAGCGCAGTTTTTTAATAACTTAAGACGAGGCCAACGTGCAGGAAAAAAAAACGTGCCGTTTCTATGCAGCATATTACGTTCTGGAGCAAGTGCTTTTTAATTTCACGCTAAACTGCCGATTTCGGCACTGAGAACTCCTCGCAAACAAGCAATAAAAACAACGAAAATTTTGAAAAAACAAACCTAGTTTTAAGCTCAACCTAGTTTTCCAGCAGTATTCTCATAATTTCGTTTTCAGCGCCGAATTGCGGAATAAGCTCCAAAAACCCGTAAAGCAGCAGAGACTTTCCAAGCTAAAAATTGATTCGCAAACAAATTTATAGCATCGGAGAGCCGGGGCTTGCATTTACTCAAAATGTATACGCTCGCAAGTGCACTCCGAAAATATTGAAATCGGCAGTTGGGCAGTAAAACTGAAAAGCGTACATAAAGTGTTTTACGATCGATTTGAGTTCCGAATCAAGCCGTAAAAGTTGCGAGAGGCGCGAGGCGTCGACGACCTGCCACCGGAGTCAGAGAGCTCGAAAACGAGCCGCGACGACGCATATAATAATATAGAAACAGAAGGAGAGAGATCGCGAAAGCTCGAAGGCGAGGCTCTTCGCGACGGCGAAGCGCGCGAATCATAATCTTGCTGTAGTTAAGTTCCTAAAGAAAAAAAATAAATAAATAATGAAAGATAAATAAGTAATTAAAGGGGGAGGCCTCGAGAGCCGAGAGTCCCGCACTCGCGAAAAGCGTCTTCTTATTATATTAAAGCGTTCGCGCGACGAATACATATCGACATTGTGATAAATATATACACTTTTACTAGTTGTGCTTACGGATTGTTGAGATATTTTACGGATTGCTATATAAATTTTATCTATATTTCCCCTTTTTAATGAAAATATTTAAAGAAAAAGAAAAAAAAAAGAAAGTGTGCCAGACGTACGACAAAAAAATAATATACTATATACTGAAAGTCTTTACGATATAGAATGTGTGTTGTAGCTTAAAAATACGGAGAAAAATACACGATATCTCTTACGGGTGTGGGTATTTTAATCAAACCGAGTCAACTTTCCGCGCAATTTCTTCTGGCTTATTGAACGAGGATACAACACTTTCTTTTCTATCGCGTCGATGTGTTAGTTTTCGATTTTGATGTTCGACTACATGTTTTGGGGTTCTTTTGATGCGTTATTTGTAAAATGTACACTTATTAGATGATCGGCACTCGGAGCAGGTGACGATTATACGTGTAAACGAGTATTATAATAAGTAATTAAGGTTGTAAATAAAACTGTGTGTATAACTTCGTAATTGAATCGTTAAAATTCATTGCACATTCAAGTTTATACTTTTATACATTATAAGATACGTCGCGTTAAATTAATGAATCTAATTATTTCATCTTAGAATAAATTTAATGTTCTAAAATTCATCGTGAATTCATTTTCTTCGAAGTGGAAAATCTATACTATTACAGCATAATTCCATTTTACCGATGCAAATTACATTAAAAACTTTCGAGTGTGCCAACAGTTCTAGAAATTCATTAAAAACATTTTCCTCTCCAGGAGTACCCTAGTATGAAACGAAAAAAAAAGCTATTTCAAATATAAATGAAAAACTTTCGTGATTAAAGGGTTAGAGTAACAGAGTTGAATTGCGATTTTTATTTTTCTTCCGAAAGACTTTTTATCGCGACATAAGATTTTATCACCTTTACGAGATATTAAGATATTTACGATTTTAGCAATGAAAAATTTAAAGCCACAATACTTGGAAAAACAAACTTTTATTTCCGATGACAACGCATGAAATCCGCGTCAACCAAGCATAAAACTAAAATTCCGTCATCCGAAACTTTCCGGTGTGACACTTTACAGCTAGCACCGGGTTATCAAATTTTTAATGCTTAAAAAACCCGCGACCGCAATCAGTCCGTAGCGGAGAATCCAGGCGATCGGCTCGAAAAATTGATCGGAGAGAGAGAGCGTCGGCTTAATTAACGCCCCGAGAGTTCCGCGAGCAGTATAAGGCAGGGACCGTCGAGATTTAATCAGTCGCCGTACATTAATAACGTCAATCCGGCGGATTTACGAGGCTTGCGAGGCCCCTAAAACGCGATCGAGGAACTTTAGAGCCTTCGCCCTACGGCGTCCAAAGTCGTTTTAAGCAATTTTCGGGGCGCGAGCGCGACACACGCCGGCAATTTGTCGCCCCCCCCCCCTCCGAGAGCTCCCGACAAGTTCGCCCGCCGCACGGCCGCTAAGTTACGATTTCGACGAACAACAAGCGCGCCCCCCATCTGACGAGTCCAAGAGTCGATCGCCTGAATTATTTCGACACGCCACGCTGCGTACACACCGCACGAATGCTACGTGTTTTTATTGATTCCGCGATTTATAAAGGCCGATCGATCGCTGCAGTCCGCGAGGATGCAGGGAATTTCGTTCCGAGAAACTGGCTTTAACGAGTTACCGGGCTTGTGTCGCGATCAAAAGTCGCTAGGAGAATAGTGAGTGTTTATTCCAGTGTTATAAGTAGAATAGGTCGCGTGTGGTCAGACGCGTCTAAAAATCCAGTTCAGTGTAATTTGATTCGTCGAAGCAACACTTAATCTTGCAATATATATGTCGCTTTCAATCATTCTCTGCTCGAAAGATAAATTTCCCTGTGCGTCGCGTAGATTTTTCGAAAAGAGTAAAACTACAGAAAAAAAGAAAAATAATAATTCCACGTCTGATGGAACGCCGTAGACAAGCGCAGTCCGCAATGCTCAACCGCATTTTACACTTCTAAAATTTTCTACAAACGTGTGTGCTTTTACCTAGTTAAAGAAAAAAAACAACTCTCAACAGTTTACCAACGTATCCATTCATCAAATAAAGCTCTCAACGCCACAACTTGAAACAATAGCCTTCGAGTACACTCGAAGCGACGGGATTTGAATTTTCCGACTAAGCGCAAAAGAGACTCGATACTATATACCGATTGATCTCACGAACAAAAGACGGCGAAATATCGCACTCGCTAAAAAGAAATAAAAGACGCAACGCCACAAGACTTAGAAACGCCAGAGGAAGTTGCGCGCGAACGAACGGAGGAAGAAGGGAAACGAGTCCGACGAGCGGAGCCTTCGAGTTACTTCTACTCTCTCTTTCTCTTCGATCTCGAACGAGGAGGGGAGCGCATCGACGAGCGAATGTGTGTGTGTGAGTGTCTGGGAAAACTCGCGTTTTTTTTTGTCTATGTATAATAATTAGTTTAAAATGCAACAAACAGACGAGCGAGGGAAGCTCATCGACTGTTTTACTGGAGATTAATGCGGGGAGGGGACGGAGTTGAATCAACAGCATATCATTAGCAAGTAAGAAATCATCGTCCTGTCGATTCGTGAATCGCGAATGAGTATACATATCAGAAAATTTGCGCGTAATTAAGTCTATTCATTGAATTGATTAGTAGCTGTTTTTCTGCTTCTTCGTCGTAAGTTTGCAGCCGTTCGCGCAATCTTCTGTCTGGAGTAAAATTCTTTGGGGGAAGTGTCAAAGATTTTTGATCTGTAATTAAATTTCAAAATAGTGTAAATAGATAGGGAATTCTGGAAAAATCAAATCAAAATTGACGATCAAACTGAGCGTTGAGATAATTTTGCTTCGCGTACAGTAGATTGCATCAACTTTAACCTCGCCGTAAGACCTTATAAAAGAATATTTCCGCCTCTTCAAAATTAGCCTAATAACGTGGCATTACTCGGATAAAATCACCCGTATTAAGTTACTAAAAAAAGACTCTTAAAAATGCAAAGCAACGTTATTTAAAATAAAATCTCGCGAGGCAAATATACACATTCCGATCCCGCGGCGAGCCGATGTTATAAAAGGCAATTTCAAAGTAAACAAGCCACTCCCCCGCTTTGAAGTCTCTTTTAAACAGACGCAAGAAACGATTTCCGCGGGCTTTTAAAGGAGTGCGCAGTTGATTCGTCAACGTTCAACTCTTCCCGACCTTATCGAAAATTCCATTACCCACCGCGTGTATAACCACCCCCCCGAGTCTCGCCCCGGGAAAGATCAACAAAGAGAGAGAACTCCGAGCACTCGGCCGAGGAAGGGAAATAAGGTGCGAGTAATTTGTCGTGCGCACGCAGCTTGTCAAGTCGCGGACAATCGGCTTATCGATGCGCGCCGCGCACAAATACCCGACTGCCGAGTCGACGGTATTGCTCGCGCGATCCTTTTCTTCTTTGCACTTGCACTTGAAAGTTTCTTTTTAGAGAGCCGATATCCGAAGGCGACAAGCCGGCCTTCGAACTTTCCGAGTGCAGCTTTTTTCTGTGTCAAGCGCGTGCTTCGATTTTTTTTTTAACCCCCCGATGCAAGAGAGTCTTAAATATTTCAGCGGATGATGGACCTTCTCGACGGGACGAAATAATTCGGAACCGTGTCGTCTTATTTATAGAAACTCGAATATTTCAGGTACGCGAACTGTTATTAATTCCAGGCGGGCAATCGATTCGTCGCCGGAGGCGTCAATGATTTATTTATATAATCAAACACGTGCTCGTTAACAAAGCAGGTCCGGCTTCCCTAAGAGTTTTAGCTTTTTCAATTAGTTTGCTGGCGCCGAAACTTTTTACACGGTCTTTTGTTGGAGGTGAACTAGTTTCTCGCTTCTCGGGGAGAATTTTGAAATTTCTCGACGCCCGGCATACGCGCTTACCGCGAAGGAAGGGGGAAAGAAGACTTTACGCGCTAACAAGTTTATTCATCCCCATAAATTTTTCCAGCGCACCCTAATAACTCGATTAAAAATTCAATTGTCCGAGAGCAAACATTTGTAAAGTTTACGAGAAACTGCCTGTTTTTAAGTATCTTTATTTTTGGGGTTTATAGAGTTTCTTATTACTTATGTTAAGTACGTTTGCAAAGTTTTAGGTCCTCCTTACCCTCCTCCTCCACCTCGATCAACCTGCGAACTACGACGGCTGCGAAATTTTCTTACGACGAAGAGGCGGAATTTAAATGCTAATTTCAAGATTAAATATATACAGACTGTAATGAGCATTTGTTGATGTTTACGTAAAGTAAATTTTAATTCTAAAATGTAATACTTCTACATTTTATTATCACGTAAGCTTTTTAGTGAATCGTTACATATATTTATAATACTCATGAACTTTTTGGATATTTAATTTTAGGCGTATATGAAATTTTTAGTGAGAAATTTTTCTACTTACTAGATTCTAATATCGTTGTTTAGGTAAAATTTTATTGGTTGTTATCCGTACAATCATTATACTCCATATTAATCATGAATTCAATCGCATTTTATTGCATTATTGTAAGTATAAAAATTCGTTTCGCCATAAAGGTATTTATAAAAAAACGTTTTTATCCAAGAAACCAAATATTTATCTAAAATTTAATTAAATGAATTGAAAATTCATAAAACTTTAATTGAACTCGCTTGTAAATGTACGTCCTATACTCATTAATTTAAAAGACTATCATCAAAATAAATGTTCGACGTGTAGGTGCGAAAGTGCTGTAATCAATTAGATTAAGAGAAGCATCGGTGATCAATGAAACGGAACATATCATTCTGCCTAGTCGCGTAAGAAATAAAAAAAAAAGCATAATACACGTACCGTTAAAAATCAAGAACGAAGGACCGCTCAATTAGGAACATTACGAAAAAAAAACCGAGTCAGTTCGGCCGTCTTGACGCATGAATATTAACGCGCATCGATTGCCGCGGAAAAGGCGCTTTTTAACGTCGGTATAATTACACAAAAGGGGGAAGAGGGGGGGAAAAAAAGTAACGAGGGCAAATTTATCAATACTCCGCGCCGAAGTGCGCTCCGATCCGAATCTTCAGATCGATTAGCGCTCGAGGCGAGTGTACGTGGACGCGTCCTCTCGGCAATTACCGCGCTTCTCGCCATTAAACACCCGCGCGGGAAAAACAGCGCGATTCACTCGGGCTCCTCGAGTTGTATGGAGAAGCGGCCGGGGAATATTGTCGAGTCCCTCCGACGATCGCTGTGCGATGTGCGTGTTCACTTTCGGAGATTCAAAACTTGTGATAGCGCGACGGTGGATCTCGGTACTTGATGTCGAAATTCGACGATATGGATCAGCGATCGTTCGTCGCGATAACGAAATTTCGGTCGGACGCGGTTCGTATCCTGCTGGGGTACTTCCAATTTTCAAAATTGAGGTATTTTCTATAGTATTGAGTCATTCACTTTATCTCTCGGTGTAAGTCGTTAGAGTCGTTATTTCTTTGCGGGTAAATAGTGGTATTAAAGTACGCGCGATACACTTTGCGAGGAAGAGCGAATAATTCTAAGGAAGCTAAGAATTTTCATTGTTAATAGCTGCGCAGAATTCTCGCCGCGAATATCCGCGGAATTATAAAACTTGATTTTTATCTCCCCCGGCGAGTAAAACGAAAATGTTCTTAACGCTACTTTTGGCTCAAATGTTAAGTTGAAAATTTACCTTAATTATGTGAAAGCTCCTGAAAGCAGAAAAAGCAGACTAGTCTCGGGTAAAATTTAATTTTCATTTCGAGGATAGTTTGCGCGAGTTACGCAGTGCGTTTTCAAATATAATTAACTTTGATTACGCTCGCCTGCCAGAATATTTGCCAGGTTCTTTTAATTAATAACTCGCGGCTTCGAAAAACAGATCGATAATTTCAATTATGCAGCTAATGATAATGAAGAGAAAAAAAACAACAAAAAAAAAGTTAAACGAATCTCCCATGATATCGCGCCCGGATAATTATAATTGCGCGCAACTTTTTCGCCGCCGGTTCCTGATTCACGCGTAGGCAGTGGCCCCCCACATATCAAAGTAATATCTCAGTTCAAAAGGATCGCGTACATATCACTAGTTTTTAACCGGAGCAAGCCTAGAGCATAATGAGAGTATTTAATAATGTTTTATTACGTATATTTATCAAAGGTACGTATCGATATACAATAAAGAGAAGGTTATATAAATATATACATTATATACACATTATACAAGGGCGTACTTGAATCGATGTACAGTAACATACACACTCGCGTACGTTGGATCGAAAATTTTTTGAAATTACGTATAAACATTATACGCGCGTCTCGTTTACGCGGCGAGGACTGTAAGAGCGCGACATTTACATTCTCACACGATCGGGGAGAAGTCACGCGGAACGTTGCGAAAAACGCACGCACACATACACACACACGTGCGCGTAAGCACAGCAGGAGAAGCGCGGCAGGAAAAAAAAAGGCGGGCAAGAGGCAAAAAGCAACAGCCGCGGCGAAATTGAATGTTATCGAACAAACAAGAGCCTCTCGACCGCCGGTATTTGAACGCGTAGCGAGAGAGAAGAAACAAAACTAAGGAATCTCTAGGAATAATATTAGCGTGTTTAATGTCGTTCCCTTCTTTTTTTTTCTTTTATCGTCGTACGTCTGTAAAACTACCATACTATAAAAGCCAAGGGACGAATAGCGCGGGAGTAAACTTTGAGGAACGCACTTTTTTTTATTATATTCGCGCGCGCGTACGTGTTTTTTACTTTTTTTTGTATGCATACAAATATATACGACGCGTCGTGTGCGCCGATCGAAAATCCAATCGCGCGGATTTTCGAGCCTCTCGCGCATTTGCGCGCCTTTCGAGCGCCGCTGCGAGCCTGAGTTTCGCGAGATTCGAGCCTTTATCATTTCGCGAGCGTGTGTAGTTTGTATTATTATAAGTGGTTTCTCTTCGATCTTCTTCCTCGTGCGAACGGCTCCCGATCCCGTGTTGTATACTCGTTATTTTCTCACCTTACCGTAGCGGCTAAACGGCGCGTCTGTAAATAGTCAGAGGAATCCAATCCTTTTCGTCCACGTCTAAAAAGCAGAGAAAAGCGAGAGCGAAAAAAAACCACTGTTATTAACCGAGTAAATGAAATTCGTGTTGGGTCGCTTTCGACCGTTTTAAACTCTAACTATATCGTCTTTGTCCGTTAGACTTGTTTTTTTCCCGTTCGATTCTTCTAATGTCCGTAGCGAGAGAACGCGATTCCCGTCAACCTTCTTCTCTGCGTGTGTTAAAGCATTTAACTGCATATAATACTTCTTCCTCGACGATTAAATTCCTCCGCGCGGCTCCTCGAGGCCGAAGGGGACTTTGTCGCCTTTTCTCGGGATTTCGCGAAGGAGAGAGATAAGCGGCGCGACGCCGCCCCGCTACAAAGCACATCAGCGGAGAGAAAATTCGCCTCTGCAAATTTGCTCCCGAGGCGCGCGCGAGCAGCCTCTCTCTCCCTCTCTTTCTCTCTCTCTCTTCCTCCAGGAATTTTGCCTCTATGAAATTGCCACCGAAGGTACACGTACTTGCCTAGGTGTGTATCGATCGCCCCTCGCTTCCTATTGATCAAACATCCCTCGGGAGACCCTCAGCTTTGAAAGCCCGCAATCCCCGCGATTCGCTCGTGAGCGTGTTGCTGCTGCTCTCTCTCTCTCTCTCTCTCCCTCTCTGTGTGTTATAGGTGCAGCTGTAAATTTTCAGCGGGATTACCCCGCTGATACTCCAGATTTTTCCGTTCGAAGTCTGATGCCTCTCGAGAAAGGGGCTTTTTTTTTCGTGTTTTTTAATCCATCCCCGAGTGGCTCGACCCGGCTTTATTGGCTTGCGTGAGAACGAACGCGGATTTCTTTTTTTCCTTTTTTCTTTTTTGCTTTTTTCGAAGCCAGCTCGTCCGAGGAGGCGATATTCGTTATCGTGATCCGGAGAATTAGGATTCTATTAGCATGATGGAGTAATATTTATATTGGATTTGGCGGAATTCGGTTGCCGGAGTGCTCTGCCGTCATTATGATAATTAAATTTGAATATCGATTGTTTTATAAGTACAGAGCTGATCTGTTTTCGAAATTTGATCAAACAGTCTATCATTATCTAATAAGCTTCTGCCGCGTTTCCACTCTCGGATAAATTATTATATAATCACCGAAATTAGTCATCGGCTGTACACGGCGAATTCTCGAGCCTTACTCGCATACAAAATTAATCGAGCCTGCAATAAGTTCGACGAAAAAAAATAAATCCGACAGATTACCCCGAAAGCATCAATCCATCAATGAGAGAAGGGGGCCGTGGAAACCCGGTAGGTAATAAAAGGCCAGGCGCGCACAAAGCTCGCTCGAAATAAATTTCCCCGCGCGCCGAAGGAAGTTTGCATTTCCCGTGACGCTGACGATTCATTCGACGCGCGCGTCGACGCGCGATGGAGACGAAGTGCTCCGTCCCGCGGATAAGGATCGGATCGCTCCCCTCTAATCATTTTCGATAAAGCGTCATTTCCCGGTGTGTGTGCTACGTGCAGCGAGCGAATTCCCTCGCGGCCGCCGCTGCCGCGTCGATTTTCGCCGCGTCATCCCGATCCGACGGTCGGGCCGCGTGAAAAATGGCGCGCTGAAAAAAGCCCGCGAAAGCGATAAATTATAGCCCGCGCCGCGCGCGGAGAGAGAATGAAAGGGACTCCGCGCTTCTCTCTCTCTCTCTCGATTAAAGTTGTGTTGCGCGGAGTAATTACGGCCGGCTTAACGGCGCGAGAAATGTGCGTGTATCCATTTTTGACGGGGGAGGGATTTTCGGCTGCACCCATACCCGGGTAATTAGTTCGAGTAATAACCTTGGCTTCGCGAATTATGGGACGGCGCTTTTGTCCTTTTTTTGGGGGGGGGGGGGGGGCTTTGGGTAAGTACGGAAGTTCAGGACGGGGGATTTAAGTGGCGGGGCTTTAAGCGAGCATCCATTTTATTAAAAATCTGCACTGAGGAAAGTTCCATTGTACCCCTGGGAGGAATAACGCGCTATTACGAGAATTTTTTGACATCCTCAAAAAATTTATGTAAGAAGTACGCTGTAACTTTTGCCGGGGTATCGTTTTTTGTTACGTATCTACCTGAGTGTAAAAAGTTTGTTGTTCAACATGAGCAATATTTATTTATGAAGCGTCGAGTACTAAATTCAATGAAAAAGAATTGATGAATTGCTGAAACAAGAATTAAGTCTGTAAAGTTGTAATTCATTTATATGAACAATTTCAATACATTTCTTTTTCTTTTTATTTAGGACGTCGAATGTCTTTGGACGTCTTTTTCAATTATTGAGCTACTTTGAAGAATTAAAACGTGTTTTATCATTCTGAGTTACTTTCACTGAAGTAAAAATATCTTCGCTAATGGAGAAAAGAGTAATTTTAAGCTTACTATAAAAATTTCAAATCTCTTTTAAGTGTCTCTCGAAAATAAAACGATTTCAATGACTCTTCCCAACATAATTTCTCGAACTAAAAGAACATTGCAATGACAAGCTAATTTATTTGATTAAAAGCCTGTTCTTATTAATTACTTTGAGAATTATTTTGGGAAAGGAGCAATAACTAATGAATCTCAAAAGCGAATTAGTAACATTAATTAGAAACAAAAAAATGTTCCCTTTCACAAATATCGTAACAACATCAACCTAACAATTTTATTTTCGACAAACGCAACCGTAATAATCTTCCCGTCATAATTCATCAAGGGACTTCGCCCAAAAATCTATCCTAAAGCAAAGCCGCGCCGTTTAATTACCGCTCGAGAAAACAAACCCGCAACGAATCCTCCTTATGCACACCAGATAATATGAAAAGCCGCGCAAAGGCTCGGCTGAAAATCACGAGAGAGCCGCGCCAGTCGGTTCGGTGATGAGAAGCGCAAACCCATCAGAAACTGGCACGCGCTAATCAGTTTCACTCAATACGAGCCAGTTCGTGTGCACACGACGAATGGCGTTTTCGAGCTGCCGGAATCGATAAACGGTTCCGCTCTTTCTTTCTCTCTCTCTCTCTCTCTCTCTCTCACTTTTTCTTTTTTCTTTTTTTTTTTAATGAGCGGAAAGAGCGCAAAGGGAAGGCTAAAAGCCTTCTGTTTGCTTTCGGCAGTTAAAAGTCGCGCCAGCAGCTCTCTCTTCCCTGTAAAGACTGGCGCGGAGCGAGTCGAGAATGAAATATTTAAAAAGCCATTCGGCCCTTGAAATTTTACGGCCACACCGTAAGCTAAATGTAAGACTCGCCGTAAAACTAAAGATCTCAAAGTGTACGTCGGCGGTTAAAAAGTTGATTAGGTTACTTTAAGGTATATGATGTCTCGTATTAGCGCAATTATTGTTTTACCACGGCGACGTTATTTTCTATTGTACTTGTCATAGACGATAAGGGGGATCGGAAAAGTTTGAAAAACCTTGCGATCCCTTCCGAAAGCCGCACCGACGTACCACTAAAGCTCGAATAATATTCGTGGCTCTAACGAATATTACAGGCGACAATTCGAAGCCCGAAACTGGAGGGAAAAAGCGAGGTGGCCGCGCGCCTGCAACCTTCCATACACTCGTAAAAGTGTCGTAAAGCAATATTACAGGGTTATTTAAGGTTGCGAATAAAGGACGAGCAAAAGAAAAGGCAGGTTACACGCTCCTTAGCCCGGTCTTTATTATTAATTGAATCGCTAAATTTTTACGGGCTTTTCTTACTTTTGCAACGGTCCGAACAATGAAGCGTTAAGAGCATAGCAGCTTCTGTTTAGTGTGTAGTATGCCGAACGCCGAAAAATCTCTGTTTTTACACTCCCGCGAGAGCAAAAAAAGCAAAAAAAAAAAAAATTGGAAAAATGTAAAAAAAAAAATGACGACGACGACGACGAACCTCGCCGGATTTTCCGCGCCAAAGTAATTTAGCATGCAAAACCAGTCCCGTTTTTCGCATGCAAATCACGGATTTGACTTCAGCTTAATTCTCCGATCGCTAAAGACGGGTATTACAACAATTTTCGAAGCTAAAGATTTCTTTTGAAAAATGCAGGAGATTTTTTTAATGTTTTACGCGAGATCGAGCGGGTCTGCAGTTTTGCTTGGTAAATGTACTTTGAGAGCACGACGTAGAACCCACCGAAACACGGTAGAAAAAACTGAAGCAATATACAAGTAACACAGAACCCTCAAGCGGAATAGAAACCGACAACGACATTATCGAGACTTTAACCGATCGCCGTTTCCTTTTGTAAACCGCATAAAAAAGCGCTTCTCGCCGCGCGCAAAAGGTGTCTTTGTTTTTTTTTTTTTTTTTTTTTGTACAGCGCCGCGAAAATTCGGCGACCGAAGATTGGCGAGCGAGCGATAATAATTCGATTCGAAAGAGAGCGCGAAGGCAAATCCAATCGAAGGCTACTACCTCGAAGCTAATTTCTCACCGGTGCAGCTTTTTTTCTCCCCGCTTTCCTTTTTCCTCCACCCCCGATGCTGTGCTGGCTGATTATTTTCCGCGCGCTGCGAGGATACACGATAAAACCGAGTGATTGCTCCGGTAACGCGATTGCGATCCTCGGTTGGAATTGTTTTCCAGAGAAATCCCGCTTAAAAATCATTCGCGCAAAAGTCTCGCTTGCGCAAGAGCAAATTCCTTGATCCGCCCTCGAGTGTAGCCTTCGGAGAGCTGTAAAACAGCGGCACGAAACAAAAGCGCATTCCCACAATATTTATTGTAAAGACATTTACGTACGGCGCGCTTCGGCGGGCGCATCAGCGATTCAGGCCCATTTTGTACGTTTATATGCAGTTAAATAACAATACGTGTGTACTATCGATGTTAATGTATTTACCGAAAAGGGGCGAGCGCGCGCGCGCATACGACTAAGCGCCTGAAAACCATACATACATAATATGGGAGTAAACTCGAAAAGAAGGAGGACTCGATCGCGCGATTGGCGCGCGCGCGCTCGCTCGCTGACCACTTTCAGGATATCCTTATATACGCGGCGACGATTCCTTGTTGTAATATTCCTCGAAAAAAAAAAAAAAAAAACTATTGAAGCTTCCCGCAGCGATTTTAAGAGAAAATAAAAATAAGGATACGTAAGTATAATAAAAAAAGCGCGCCGCGCTCAGGTGCGGCGCCCGTTTCAATTGTGGTTCAATCGTTCGATTCCCCCCTTCAAATGACGATGTGTATGTTTAGGACAAAAAAAAAAGCAGATATTGTGTATAAAACAAGAGCGATCGTCGACAGGAGCCCCGGAGCGGATATGGCGACTTCGGGGTTCGTGGCGACGAGGACTCGACGAAAAAGTAAATAAATAAAAATGCGTTTTGACGATTGATCTTTCATTTATTTCCTTTCACGCTCCTCGAATCCTTGATTCAGTCTGTCGAGAGAGAAAGTGCTGATCGAAATGTAAGGGTGGACATTGGAATAGTGTTTGTTTTTCGTTGATATTATTGTTTTGTAACTTTTGCTGGGTAAATTTAATAGTCATTGACTTAAGTTAAATGTAAGTATAAATTTTATCATTATACTTTGAGATTTATCTTGATGTATTATATAATACTTTTCTTATTAGATAAAGATTTTTTATATCAGTAATATAAAATTATTGATAGCGTAAAATAATTTATAGAACGCGATTAAAATTTAATTTGCACTTTCCGATTATACTCTTTGATTTAATAATGTAAGCAAAAGTTGTTAAATCCGATTCAAATAAATTATTGTCATGCTAAAACAAGAAATCTATTTAATCTAATACTATAGCCAATATATTTTAATATCAAAAATTGTACATTTTAATTCATGAATCATTATTGATTTATTCCATAAAAGTTATCAATTCAAATTATTATTGAAATAAATTCGAATTGTTCGAAATAAATAAATTATGTTCTAAAGTAATCAATCAAAACGACAATAGTATTAATAAACTTATTAACAATAAAATTAATAAATTTGAATGAAAATTCTTATTAATTTGAGAAGTTACGCATTATTTATTTCATGTTAAAAATTTTTTACAATACAGAAAATAAAGTTTTTGGCCAGCTTGTACATTCATTTCCAAATCGCACCTGCTTCTGCACTGATCCCCCTAAAATGTCGATTGACCGCGACAGCGGAATGCGCGCATGCGCACTAACACTAGTCAAGAAGAGGGCTCTGAAACTCATCCTACTTGCGACGTCCACGTGTAAATTGCATTTCATTGGAACGATGTTGTGAGTGTAATAATAAAGAAATGATACTGTAAATTATTTGAAACAATATATTAAATTCTTATTAGAGTTTATTTTATTCTGTTTATTCAAAAATGAAAATTGTACTTTTTCAAAGCTTAATCGTTAGTAAAAGATTTGCCATTTAAATTCTCGCGCGCTTTTAAAATGGCGGGAACAGAGAACCAATCAAATTGCTCTTATCGCGTAAGCATATTTTCTGGACGTACACATTCATGAAAACACTGTACAGTTTTTCGGTTTTTTTCGAATTACACATTCGGCATTATGTAGTAAAAAATGTCCCGGCTTTAACCTTAATGCCGATTAATGTTTGTTTATTATAAAAATGACTACTTTGTGCACTATTTCAAATGCACACGTAAGAAAACTAGGTGAGTTTTCAAAGTAAACGTATATATTTTTTATCGATTTTGACGTTTAACTGGTTAGGTATCATATCACTTGTTTATGTTTATGTTTGGAAGTGATTGAATTGATAACATATAACAATATTTTTTTAACTAAAGTATTATACTATTTATTTTTTTAGACCATGCTATAGATGAAATTCGTCTGAGAGCCTTAGAAAATATAATTTCTAAGTTTGAACTGGGATTTGCATGTGATTGCAATGCTGTCAAAAAGGAATTATTTGTCAAACTTTTTAAATGGTTCTCCATCGAACCTATCATCCAAGAGGGAAAGGTTCTGGATTTGATGATAAAACTATTGAAGGTCTATTTATATTATATATTTGAATTCTTTATTTTTATTTAAAACAGATATTAAACAAATCATTTTTTTAGACTGATGGAGGGAGTTACTTAAATTCTTTTGGGAAAGTTCGATTTCAAGGTGAGCTACGTGATTTGAGAGCCAAATTAGATTATAAATGGCATGATAAATTAAATCAGTTAGAAGAAATTGCTGCAAATCCAGATAGGTTTATAAAAGATTATCAAGTTAGTATTATTTTGATGTGTGATATTTCTAACTAATATTCTATGAAGAGTAATGGTTATAATAACAATTATAGGACATTCCAGCAATCACTTATGATGTATCAGATTTACATAATAATCCTCAATTTCAAAATGAACCTTCTGAGACAAGCAGCTTTACTGCAGTGTCTCCATTAGACAGGTACACAAACTCATTTATTAATATAATTATGAAATCAAATTAAAATAAAACTTAAAATATATAAATTTTTAGCTCTGTACCATTTGATTTAACAGTGAATTGTGGGGATGGTGCTGTGATATCAAAGAGATCAGAAAGTAGTGTAAAATGGCTAGTAATGCCTTGGCAAGTTTTAGCTTCATCAGATAAAAGTGTTCTTTCCTCTATAGAAGATTCTTTAAACAGTAGTGCAGATATTAGTGTTAAAATAAAAAGCTGTCAGTTTATCACAAACATTACATTACAAGATTTTCCAGCTGAAGTTTTCCTCCAAAGACCTACGACTGTTCATGTAATATTTAGAATTAATCTTTCTGTGAAAAAAGTTTAAATGTTATTGATTAACATAGTAATCATTTTTTTAGATTTTATTAGCACTTCTAGAATCTCATAAACATGAATCTGAATTGGAAGCTCAAAACTTAATTGAAACGATCCTAAGAACTCTTTATAAACTTACACATTCTCTTAGGTTCCGAATATATTACTACTGTGACCCAAATATTGCACATAAAGCTCATAAGGTAATAAATTTTCAAGCTTTCTTTTTATAACAAAATATTAGGACCTGGTAAAATAATAAAACTTTTATTTAGATATTAATAAGAAATATAGAGAGTGAAAGTGCCTTAGCTCGTGAAAGAGATAGTCCAGAAGGAGAACCTCTTGACCAAAATTATGATCAATATCAACCAACTGTAAGAGTATTATTTATAAAAAGTTACTTTTTTTTCAATATAATTTATTTTTAAATTCTTTTTTAGAGAACAAGTCATAGAAGTCCTAGTCTAATAGATAATGAAGATGATTCTGTATTACAGTTACAACAAATGTTGATACCTAATTATTGTACAGAAACTTTAATAAGTGTTTTAAAATTACTAAGCATTCCAAATGATTCAACTCGTCCATTGAAAATAGTTAGACATATTGCAGATTTAGCGCATGAACTTGTTCAACTCCTTATTGCAAGTGTCATGCCCACTGTATGGTTTTGTAATGATAATGTTGCTTTGAAAATTCATGAAAACATGAAGGTTTTATTTGAATTACTCAGTGAAATTTTAGATTATTTTGGACAGTTTAGCAATGTCGACTACTACAGAACAATTTATTTATTTTTTTTATGGGTATCAATTAAATTAATGAGCAATCTTATTCCATTAGAATTAGCTGATCAAATAATACCAAAAAAGATGAAATTGTCCATATGCGCTGCAATTATGGATGCTCCTATTTTTTTAATGTATGCGAATTTACACGTTACACTGCAAGAATATGCGAGGGTAAGTAATAAAAATGTAACTTTATTGCTTGCTATGATTTAATATATACATATTTATTTCGAAATTTAAAATTTTAGAGATTTCATGGAACTCAAGAATGTGATTCTGTAAAATTGTTAGATGAAACTCGTTTAATAGCAAAATCAATGAAAGCTGCTATATCTATGATGAAATCTCCAAAAGAACAAACTTATTCGAATGAATTAAAATTGATTCATTCTGCAAAATTGAGTTTGCTATATCATAAAAATTTTCAAATAATTAGAAAATTTGTTAATTTAGCTCAAAATAAAGCAGGGTCAGTTGAGTTTTTTTAATTTAATTTATTAAAAAATATTTATTTCGAAATATTATCACAAAAATTTGGTTCTTTAAAGGTATAAGTTAAGTAAAGAAGATGCAGATATTGTTACAAAAATTACACTTTCTCTATTAGCACATAGTGACGAAGAGATACAAGAAGCCATGTATAATGAATGTTATTCTTTAGTATCAGCAGTATTAGCAGCTGAGTACAGTGGTAGATATAATTGGAAAAATATTATATTTTTGATGGAATCAAGTATATTAACTGAAATTATTTGTCACGGAACGGAAAGTGAAAATGAAAAGGTACATTATTTTTCTTGACCTAATAGAAATTAAGAGTAAAATATAGAATTTATTTTTTAGATAAGAGGCATGGCAGAAGATATGCTTGTATTTTTGTTAAATGGAAAAATGCAAATGACAGAGTCAGGATGGTTTAAATTTTTAGAAGTATTAATTCCAGTTTTACCTTTATTGCAATGCCTTGCTCACCCATCAACGCGTTTGGGAAAAGCCATTTCTAAAATGTTAGATCCTGATGTATATTCAGATATAAAACTTCCATTTGTGGAGGTAATAATATTTTGATTTTAATACTTTAGAAATATGATGATATTTATTTTATCTTAAAACTTGCTGTATAGGTTGTAAAAGGTAATATTAGGCTCCTATTTTCTCCGATTCCTGATGTAAGAGATGAGGCTTTATGTCGAATACTTTGGTTACTGGCACAAGAAAAAAATTCGATTCAGAAACTACCTCGTTTGACGACTTTACATGGCCTTTCTCTTGGTTCAATTTGCGTGTTTGATAGACAATCAGCCGCTAAAAAAGTTGAAGGAAGCTATCAGGTTATTCAACAATATTTATGTTAATAGAATGATGTTCAGTAAAAGAATAATTTCTAATAAATTGTCTAAATGTTATAGAAAAGTGCTCTCACGTCAGTCCTTGAAATGTTACGATCTTCAAATATTGAACCCAAAATGAGAAAATCTGCACTGGTTCAAATTAGTGTAATGTTAACTGATCCTTCATTGCACAAACTTTTTATTTCCGAGAATGGATTATCTTTAATGTTGGATATATTTTCCAAAGCTTTGGTAAGTAATTTAAATTTAAAGAACTTGACAGAATCTACAATTAATTTATAAGTATAAATTATAGTAAGTTTTAATTTTGAAGGTGGAAAAAGATTTTGCAAATTACCCAGACTCTGTAATATCGATTATAACTATACTAAAACATCTTGCATCATCAGAATGTTCAGTCAGAATCGAATTATCAAATCGAATAGATGTTTACTTTAACACTTTGAGAAGTAAGTACTACTTAAATCAATTTAAATAAATTTAAAATAAAAAATTTTAATAAATTTTTTTTTATCAGGTTTATTTCTTTATCCTAACAACGAAAATGTTAAACTGGATGCTACTCAATTTCTTACTTTTTTATTGTACAACGAATATATTATGAGACTTACGGAAAAAAGTTTAAATAACCCTTTCAGTATTTCTCTACCATATTTAATTACAATTAATATGAGACTTCCATTTACGTGTAAAGCACATTGGAAAACAAGCGTCCACAGACGAACAGATGTGTCAAGTAAGATTAGTTTATTAAATAGTTTATATTTATAATTGATTTTTATTGATTCAATGATAATTTTAAAATTATTTTATAGTTTTACATAGAAATAATCCCATTGCTGCTACATTTATTAGACAATTTTGGGCTTGGGAATGGAATGGAGGCGAAAAATTGTTATGGAAAAAATGGCAAGATATCAATGATCCAATGTTGTCCCAGAATTTAATGATAAGAGAAACTGAACTAGCTTGTTTGACAAATACTTCACTTTATTTTTGTATACAATATCAATTATTTAATATTCAAAATTCAATTACACACAATGGAGTATCTTGCGCAATAGATTACTTAACAATGTAAGGAAAATATAAATATTTTTACAAGGATAAAGCACAATATTACATTTTTTGTCATTTTAGGTACTTAAACTTGTGCAATCTACTAAATTGCGAGCATTTGGATGAGATATTAGAACTTCCATGGGCGAATACGTTTGAACGTTTTTTGCAAGCACACCCTACGAGTAAAGAGGATCATGAGTTATTCATTAATGTTCTGAATTTTCTTCATTTATATATGAAATCAACAAACAGCAGTAATTATATACATGTCTTCAATTAAATAAATTTTTCCTGATAATTTATTTTTAACTGAATTTTAGATGAAAATGTATGGCTTTGTGGAGCTGTAAAAAACATGATGAAATCATTAACGAATTGGTTACATCGTTCAGAAGACGGAAGTGAAGATGTTCACCAATCTGCTCTTAGATTAATACGAGCCTGCTCAACACAGGACGCGGAAGAAAATGATGAGTCGAAAAGTTCTTGGATAGGTTTTGTTGAATTTGCAGTTTCAAATCTATTTTACGGAGAATATTATAATTTAGGTACATTAAAATTTTTATATAATAATATTATTTAAAATTTATTTATTTATGTAAGTGTACTTTCCTCTTAGCATTTTTGGACTGGATGCTATCGACGTTAACGTGTATAATTTCAAAATGTCATTGGAAAAATAACACAGAAACTCTTGTGTCTATTGGAAATACTCTAATTGAACTGATTTTATCATTTCATCGAGAAGGAACTGTCAGTTTCATGGGTATAACTATTACCAGAGATTGTATAATTTGCTTAAACCACGTACTACATTATATGCAAATTCATTTGAGCAAAAATGTACGTATAATTCATTTAAGTGTAAGAAAATATTTTTAAAATATATAAAAGTATGAGTCACGTCTAAAGCTTTAAAACCATTACAGATTTGGGTGAAATTTTGGTATGATGAATGCCAATCTTTGAGTTGGTTGCCAGCGCTATGGAAAAGTCGCGATCCATTGGTGCGCGCCTCAGCATTACAATTACTTGCGAGCTTGATTAATGGACCTCACACGGCGCTTCAACTCTTGAATGCAATCGACTCATCTCCGGGCGAATTATGCCACTCACTACTCTATTTCATAACCACCCAAGAGGAGTCATGCATTGTCAAAGAGGAAGCCTGTTTAGCTATGAGCCATCTAATTAAGAATTCCAACTCGATAGTCTTTCAATACGTAAGTTCCCTTACCAAGAAAAAACTATTGGTTTATCCCAATAGCAAGTATTACCTGTGATTCGGTAAAAAATATAATCGGCATTTCTGATTTTCCTTATTTTTTTACGTTTCGTAACTTTCTTTCTAAGAATTAAAATTCAGATACAATTTTGACATACGTTTCTTATAATAAGTTAAATAGATAATTTTTTCGAAAAAAATTAGTAAATTATATTAACATTCGTATAAAACATATTTTTTATTTTTATTATTAGGTTGAAGGTTTAAAACCTAGTGCAATGTTATCTTACGCTAAAGAAAATAATGTTTACCACGAAATCGCTCTCACGTGTTCCAATTGCTATATGCTGGCTAATTTAGATCCTGATTTATCTGAAAATTCAGGATCTGAAGGTACGCAAACGCATTCAATAGCTAGTAGTCGTACAACTTCAACAGTATCTATGGTACCAAAAACTATTTATTATTTATACAATTGTCCTGAGGATTTGCAAAAGTGTAAGTACATTAAATATAATGCTGCAATGAATTAAAGTTAAATTTTCAAACAATAAGCTATTATAAAAACTTGTTTTAGATTCTGATATTACGGATGATGAGGATCAAATGCAATTCATAGCTACACCCACTTTAATTACAGCTTTGTGTGGGATGCTTAATAATTTAATAGCTATTGGGGAACACGAAGCTATACGCGAAATTTTTGAACATTCAGTTTATAAGCATATAATGAGGTAATTTTGTTGTTGTTTAAATGTAGAATATTAAGATTGTGTAAATACATTATTATTATTTCAACTTTAGTTGTTTTGGCGAAATCCCACAATCGATTAATGGCGAAACAAATTTGGAACATTATTGCAATGTAATAGAAATGTATACAAGTATGTGTACTGTACTTTCCAACTGCATTATTCACAGTTCCGATTTTGCATCGATAGTAATTTTTTCTCCAGATTTTATCCGACATTTATTTGGTTTACTGAATAAAGACTTATATTGTAAGTATTTAATCTCACCTTTAACTTATCCTCGCACACTTTCTACTGATTCTAAATATTTAATTACTATCTTTTTTACAGTTTCTGACACTAACTCTTTAGTGTTTTTGCGTAACCGACTGGGCTCTGAAATTTTAAAGTTCTTGGTGACTTTATCTCTAACTGAGAATCAACATTTTGATTCAATTCAAACCGCTTTAGAAACTTGCGACACAGAAGCTTTTATAAAAACAATCTGCTGTATTATTAAGAATTCAAAATCTGAACTTGGAATGAGCGCGCTCAGTTTTTTAGCTTTTCTTTTGTCTCAAGAAATGCAAAAAGAAGGCGAAGAAAACAAACCCACTCCTGTGAAAGAAGTTTTGGATAAAAAGAAAACAATCGAATCTACTGGATATTGGGATTCCGAGGTCCATATAAAGAGAAGCAAACACGGAGTTGGTTGTATTGAGAACCCAAAAGATCAAAATAAAAATGTTGCCACTAGTGATGAAATGTATGTGGGGGCAGATATTTGCAAAGCACTCATAAGTCTATTTATCGCATTTAATTATACCAAACCACCAAAAAAGAGTAAACAGTCGATCGATAAAGATGCAACAATGTTCGCCCTAACGAATTTACTTTGCATATCTCAAGAGGCAAAGAAAGAAGCCATTCTAGAAAACTTCCCGAATACAAGTTTGATAGTTTTAAAAGAGATGTATATTAAGCTTACCGCCATTCCTATACAAACTTTTAAAAGTCAAATCGAACGCTGTCAAAAGGTAACAATATTATTCACTTTTTTTCTTAATATTAAATTTTTTTAATTCTACGTCAACGTAAATTTTTATTGACTTTTACAACTCCTTTCAACATTATCATTATTTGATTGTAGAAATTAGCATTCGAAACTGCGGGTTTTCCCGCACTTTTCTTTGACTAATCATTCCGTGCACGACTATTAGCATTTTAAAGCTTTTTACCTGATGTCTTTTTTTAGCTGCATCCTTTGTTACATGAAATTAACTCAATCTACATACTGTTGATGAACTTTATGTACGATAGCAGTGAGGTCAAAGAAATTTTAGCTAAAGCTGGAGTGGCTGACATCATCCACAAACTATGGGCCCATACCTCAATGAATAAAAAAGTTTTAATAACTTCTTTAAAATTGCTATCAACGTTCACTTCAAATTGTTTAGAAGGTAAATAAAAAAGAGTTCAATTTACTCATTTAAAATTTTTAAGAATTATGCAAAACAATTCTAATTAAAATTCTTTAAGTTGTAAACTTTTCAAATCCAATTATTTATTCTTTGCGTAACAAAAAAAAATCTTTTTTCAATATTTTTTCCTACGTTAATTTAAATTTTTTTATTTCCACTTAATTAAAAACGATCGTTCCCTAACCCTGAACATTAATTGAGGGAAATAAATGTATAGCATTTTTTGCTTCACAGCGGCTCAGTCATTATCGTTGACGACAGTGACGCCGGGTGTAGGACTCAGAAAAACTCCGAACTCCGTATCCCTGATACACGTCATCGTTCAATTGGTTATTAAGGAAATCGACGGAATTCATCGCAATTGCGATTGTCAAAAATTGAATTTTGCATTTCACATTTTAAGAAACGCCATTCACAATCATGAGTGCCGCGTCGTCCTGTCAAAGGTAAATAGAGAAATTGTATATAACTAGTGTCCAAATTTGTTTCAAAAATATTAAAATTTTTTTTAATAATATTTTGCCTAATAATAAATTTTGCCTAATAATAAATTATTTCGTCCAAAGTGAATAATGTTAATGGACTAAAAAAATTTTTTTATATAAAATGTACGAAATTTATATTTATTTAATGTCATATTTTGAATTAAAGTGCGTTGAACCCAGTTTAAATCATTTTTTAAATAAACATATAGCATTAATTGATTCCCAGCATTCAGAGTTATTAGTGATCTAACAATCAATCAATCACATCACTTGAATCAACAAATTAAATTTATTTGAGTAACCGTTTTGAATTGCTTACGTGCAAGCGTGAATTTTCCACTACGATTCCCACGTCAATGTCGCACCTCCCTTGATTTCGTGTTCTATTTTCTCGCAGAGCAATCTCCTGCAATTTTTCACGAAGATTCATCCTTCAACGACGAAGAGAACGAAACTTTGGCAGATAGTAGAGATTAACTGCCTGGAGTTTTTGATAGACTACACGTTTTACGACGAAGGCCAATTGGCTGTTTCTAAGGTATGACATTTTTCAATATTTTTTTTTAATTTATGAATGATTTTTAATTTATGAATATGAAGCTTTAAATCTGTTATCTCGTCGACGTATAGTAGACTGCGAGAAGGGTTTTTAATTTTTTTTCACAATATATTGTCCTTCGTAGCTGTGTCGATATTTATGGACGCAAACAAAGTAATTTTTTTAACTTGCAATAATAAATTATGTCTGTATAAAATAAAAGATATACTTACTTAAGCTCATTTTGTTTTAACTGAAACTGCTAAAGTTGTAAAAAAATAATCTAAAAACTTTCCTTATTATTGCCGACTACCTTTGATAATATTTATTGAACTTATTTAAAAGAAAGAAATAAAAGCACGAATACATCATTTAATCATTGCTGTTTATTTAGGCTGTTGATAGCTTGGAAGTACTCATAAATTTAGCACAAATGTCGACCGGTTCTACAAGACTTCTGGCTATTTCAATTTTACGGAACTTGGCTTTTAACCCAACCAATCGACCAAGACTTTTAGGTTCTAGTAAGTATTGAACAAAAATATTATTTGTTTCCATTTTTAGGAGAATAATAAAAAATATCCATCTTTATTTGGAAAATTTCAAAGTAACTTTACTTTTTTTTTATGTTACGAAAAATTTTTGTTTTTCATCTGATAAAAATTTCATTTGAAATTCTTGCAGCTGAGTTTCTGGAACTATTATTAACATCTTTGAGGGAGGGCTCGAGTATAGAAATCGAAGTGGCAGGGTCCACTCTGTGGTCTTTAATTAGTAACAACCAAAAGGGCAAATTGATAGCGCGCAGCGCCGGTTTCCCGCACTGCATTCAAGCAGCTATTAGTAGACTATCCCTGACGGTGTCGTTGTGTGACGCTGGTCAAGATCTTGACTTGGTGAAGATGTTGGAATACCTTTTACAGATTATGTATCCTCAGTGAGAGATAAAACTTTGAATTAAACGATGTTCTGGTTTGAAGAGAATCGTTTGTAAAAGAAATGCATTTGTACATATGTTTTATACAAATTATATAAAATGTAGATCAAATGTTTGTATATTAATATTTTGAAGTGCCTATTTATTAAATTATTGAATCTTTGTGTGCACAAGAAATATTCTTGAATGTAAGCTAAAATATTTTTTATGAATAATATTTGTAAATGTGCGTCGATGTTTTGTATAATAAATATTTTATAGTAATACATAAATAAATGTTTTTATTTTAAATTTCGTTGTACTTATTTTCTAGATAAATCAGATCTTCTAACTAATTTTCTAGTTTTTGAAAGTTGCCTATTACATAAAAGTAGTTTGTAAGAGAAAAAGAGTAATCCAAAAAATAAATTGTTCTAACAAAATGTTCAAGTTTTTCTTAAAATAATTTTACATTTTATGTTTTATTATCAGAATAAATTTTTTGATATTACGAAATGAAATCTCTACCTGTAACAAGTCGCAAGAAGGTTACGAAATTCATTATATTTGACATAATAACAATAATAAAATTTTTATTCCGTTAAATTCAACGTTAACCCAGCTGCTATAATTTTAATGCCGACATAATAATTTTATTACCTCATCCAAGGCGCTTCTTAAATAGCTGCTTCGATACGCCTCAATTCATTATTTATGCATTACCACGTACGAAAAATAAAAATATCAAAAAATCAACGCCAATCCTATTATCAATCACCAGAGCGAGCCGGCAAACAAAACCAAACAAACTTATCTCGCTCAAGCGGACCGAACGCCCTTCGACGAGCCGTAACGAAACCACCTGAGCCTCGCCGCAACTTTCGCTCGGCAGTTATCATAGTCAAGGCGGCGCCGATCCAAGAGGCGCTCGTTTCTACGTCTAAAAATACTACGGAATAACGGGGTCCGCACGAGTCCTTTAGCATTCGGCGCCGTTCGCGCAAGCACTCGCTCTCGTCGCGCTTAATTGGCTATTATATCGGCTGTATAAGCGCGGGTGGGCTCCGCGGTTTCTATAAATAAGAACCGACCGAAGCGAGACCCGTATTTCAATGAGGCTGGCGAGCGCGTATGTAAGCAAATTCGGGAGCTCGAATGGAAATCGACTGCTGCGATCGTTTTCTTCGCTGGCTTCGGTTAGCTGCATGCAATCGTTCAAATTATTTAGAAGTGAATCAAACATTGCGGATGATGGTCGTGTATCTATCGAGTTGTTGTTTTTTTTAATGAAATCTAAGCTGTTTTGCATATATTCTTTTTAATAGTTGTAAAAAATGTATCAAAAATCGTGACAGGGCGGCGACCAAACACAAGAAGATATAATTATCGATCTTTCGAAGGCATTTGGATTAGCTATAAAAAAAATTTGTAAAGGCCTGTAAAGCTTTCAAAATTGGTGAAATCTTATTTCGATTTGATTAATATAATTCCATAATTTATTAATGACGCAAAGACTTACCATTTAAATTCATAAAGTCAAATTTTAATATACGAAACGCCATTCACTTTGAAACATTTGTCACTATTTATAAATTGATAAAAGATTAAATTAAATCTAAATTCTAAATAATTTTGCTTCATATAAACATCGACACGTTAATGACATCAATTTCAGATACTGTTAATAAAATTAGCAGAATTATTTCACATCGATCCACTCTATTAGTTGGAAAAACATGTCTGTATAACCTTCATATACGTTTGAAATATATTGAACAAATATACTAATGATATATTGCTGTGCAAATATAAAAAGTTCAACTTTCTAAACCATCGACTTGACATTATCAATTTAAATCATGCGCCAAGCAAGCAGTCGGTCGCATGCACATTTTAAAGAATCCGTAATTTTCTTCAGGTCGAATTGGCATATTGCTTGAGAATTTAATGGCAATTGCTGTTTATTTCTCGTTCCATCACGTTAACTTGAATGAATACCGTGCACACACGCCCGACCGAAAGAACGATCTGGAGTTATGTGGATATTTCATACTTTCGAAATAAGCATTGTTTCGTAAGTTTGACGCATTTTGCTTCAACTCGCCGTTTTCGTATACAATTCCTTAAATTGAAAAATTGGGCAAAAAGAAAGAGATTTTGCAAGAGCAATGATAGTGTCACGAGACATCGAGGCGTTATATGGCCCGATAAAAAGAATGAGAAAAGGAGCGAAAAAATGAAACGTGCAATTAAAGAGAAGAGATCAATAATTCCTTCGCAGCGAAATGAAATATGTGAATAAAACGAAAAATTTGAACTGATTGAGGAAAAGAACGGCACTACAGTAATACATATTTTTATGTAATGCAAGAGTTTAAAAAAAAAACGCAAAAACTTTGTTAAAGTCAGCTACGTAATGCGGTATTTAAACGGCACTGCATGCAGGCATCTTTCTTATTCTTATTTACGAGAAATTTTGCGCAAGTAAATACCTCGTTAAATGCTTGTATAATGCTAGAGTGTCGTAGATAAATTTTTAATATTTATAGTTAATATTTTACGCGTACTTATTGACGTTTCGAAAATTTTCTAGCGTCCATCTATTCATCTTATTTCATTGTCTTTGAGATGCAAGACAGGTCGATTATTGTATTTACTACTTTTTTTATTTTTTTAAAAAAAACACTCATTTTTATTTTTTAAAATAACGCTCGAGGAAAAAGCAAACGAAACTCTCGATGCGCTATTCTGTTAAGGCTTGGCGAGGAAAAATATTACTTTTAATTCAGCTAATGAACGCTGTCATCTCCTTAACCAATTATAAAATCGTGCCAAACCACCATTTACGACTGCGAAATCGAACAATAAAACGTGCTGGGGGAAGGATAAATGAAAGAAAAAAAAAACTACCCACACGCAGAAGGCGTCAGACGCAATATAAAGCGGTTTAATAAAATAGCCCCGAATCAGTTTTCACAGATCGCCGGCAAGCTCTCTCGCCGTATAATTACAGTCCTCCTCGCTCCCGCGGCGAGCGAAGAAAAACCTGCACGGGCAGGGCAAAAATCGGCCTCGCCATCCCCGGGCCCTCCCCCCTGAAAAATCCTCGAGCCCCGGGAGAGAGACAATATAAAATGATAAATTTCCCGTCCGTCGAAAGAGGAATATCTCCGCGCGTATATAAGCACAAGAGTGAGATATTCGCTCGGCGGCGCGCGGCGGGTATAAAGTACGTGCAGCATTCGCCTCGGCCTGGCTCTCTCGGGGTATTGTGTCGAGTTCGTCCGTGTCCGTGTGTGTGTGCGTGTCGTGTACCACGTGACTTCGGATGGATTTGCGTCAATGCTGACCTCCGGAGTGGCATATCCACGCATACCACACGGCGCGGCGAGGCGGCGGCGGCGGCGGCAGCGGCGGAGCGCGTTCTCCGATCCGGACTAACGAGGCTAGGAGGCGTGCCTTCCTGGCCCTCTTTAAAGTCTCTTTTACATCGTCGCGTTCTCTCTCCTACTCCCCTCTCTCTCTCCGCTTTGCTCTCTCGAGCTAACGTGCATCGCGCCGAGCGTAAACGGGATACAGAAGGCGGCCCGCGAGAGATGCCTTCTCCAGTTTCCATGTTATTATTGCCGAGAGCGACGAGATGAGCTTAGAGGCGCGATATACGCCGAGCGCGAAGGGGGTTATTAGCTCGCCGATGCCGAGTTTGGGGGAATTGACGCGCGCGCGCCGAGATTGCCGTTGGTGTTAGCCGCGCGATGCGATCCCCGCTCATATATACAGGAAAGAATGCTGCCGGTTCTGGTTAACTTGGACTTTGTGTCTCGTAAGAGGAACTTGTTGTTTTCCTATACCGAGGTGAATGTGGGTTTCGCATGCGCCGATTTCAGTTGAGAATATTTGATGGGTTATTTAAGATACAACGGTTTAGATTAAATATAATTATAAGTCAAATGTATGTAATTGAGAAGCTAACGTAACATTAATCGAACGTAAAAATGACGAAATAAACAGTTTCACCCGAAAATCGTAGCGATCCCCGTGAACCGACAAAAACCGCCGAGTGATTCACGCGCCGATAGATTCGTCAAAGAGTCGACGTCAAAGTGCAGGCGGTAGAAAGCTCGAAAAGAAGGCCCCGCGCGTGCGTCAGGCGCGAAGTTTTATAAAGGCACCGATTTCCATCTCCGTGGCTCTCTCGGCGGAGTTCCCCTCGGCTTCTGCGCGCCGCTTCTTTCTCTTCCATTCGGGACGCGCGCGCGGCTACGTCAAACTTGCGCGACTTTCTTTGACTCCGATTCAACGAGAGCCGCGCAAGAGTCTTTCTTTATACCGATATTACGAGCGTCCCGGGTTTCCCAGGCCGCGATCTCTTTTGCCGAGAGAGGCTCTTACTTTTTTTCCAGGGCGAACGATATATATTTTTCGCGGCTTTTTGGGTCAGTAGGGATATTGTGATGGGGATGGAATGTGGGCGATTTTTAGTATTGTTTAGCTGAGTTTAGGAGGGGACGTCGGTTAAGTTGGCAGCTGATTTTGGTTAAAAGCAAACGGGTCGATTTAATTTTGAGTTTAATATGCCGGGTGTAGTCTGATACAGAAGTGCAGTCTAGAATTTTTGTCGAGTGAAAGTTTTACGTTTTTGAAAGCGAATGACGTAGTTTTCGTGTGTGGCAATATAACTCGTTAGAATTCGAATTTTTACTTTTATCTCTAGAAAATTATCGATGATTGAGAATAACTTTTTCCTCCTCCGAATGATTGAAAATAAATCATCCAGAACATTAACGTCGCATCGGTAATTAACCTTACTATATATGAAAACTCTTTAAATGTTCATGATTCTCGTGACACATCGATACAAGCGAATGCAGGAGTTTATTTAGAAAATGTTTTTTTTTTTTTGCAAAATATCATTTATTTGCTGTGAAAGCACAGGAAGGCATAAATCAACCTGGTTGTTTAAAGTGTTCGTTAAAGATCTCCGCGTAAAAAGTGAAAAGTTCAATAAACTCAAGATGAAACAGTATTCTTGCATACACGTTGTGTTGCGAAATGTAAACAAGTCAAAATTCAAAATAAAATTTAGGAATTTAATTGGGTATTACAATATAAATTTATATATTTACGAAGATATATTCACATTAATTTTATTGATAACCGTCACCACCGAAAAAACGTAAACTAAATATAAGCTAATAAGTAATATATAGCTTGAAAATTTTTTTTACGACATTCAAATGCAAACATAAAAAATAAATAGTTATTTACTTCGGTAAACAAAACACATTGAAATATTATTGAACATTTTATACTACGAGTTGATACTGCAAGTGTGAAAAAAAAACAAACGTTGAAGTTTACTACTTGTTTTTTATTCTTTTCTAAAAATTTATTCAATAATACCATCGGCATATATTTACAGAATTAGTCACAACTGGGTGTAAATTGTCATTTTTTTCTGCAAAGTTTAAAAGAATAATTAATGCCTAAATATAGTGACACGAAGCAGAAAATAATTGAAATCAGTAACGCTCGAAGCTCGAAGAAGGTCTACTGAAAACCCAGTCGATTTTTATGCAAATGCGTTTTTTTTAACGACTACTATATATGTGCTTATATACGTCAGAAGAATAAATTATTAAAGTCGCCATACAAGATTTTCCCCATTTACCACGTGCTGCTCAATTTGTAAGAGTTAGCTATTCCTTTTTTGCCCACTGTTTAATAGTTCGAAGCGAAGATTAGAGCAGTTTTTTTAATGAAAAAAAGAGTAATCCCTCTTTAACGATTAAAGGGTATAAAAAAATACTCGGTGCTCCATTTTTTTGCCGAAACGGATCTGTCGAGATTTCGCAAGACTTTTCATATCAGCTTCGATTTTTTGCCGAGGGATTTGAAATATTCAGTGCGTACGTAAGATTTGAGAAAAGGTTGCATCGTCTATTTGACGTTAATTGAAATCGGCATGGGAAAATAATAAAAAATGGCGATGCGGGTAATATAATTTTAATAAATTACGTAAATCCTTCAAGAATTCGTTTTATAATTGAAGATGATGCATTATTGAGTCGCGATGCGTCATTTTTTATTTTCGTAAATATTTCAAGGATGCTGAAACTCGCTCGATAAAAAATAATTAGGAATAAAACTGACGCAAAATTTTCAGGTATATTTTTTTTCTGAAAATGTATACAAGTACAATAACATTCTGTTATTTTTACTCGAAGCTCACCTTGGCCTGCATTTTAAGCGAAGCTTTTTCATAATTACCCTAATTAAAATTTAATAAATTATAACAACACCTGAATTTTTCCTTTCTTTAAATCACTTCGAACTGCTTAAAGATATTATTTATTCCAGTGACTCCTTGCATTGCAAAAATATATGTTGATCTTGTAAATCAATGTCAAGGGTAGTTAGGTTAATTCCTGCTTCAGATAGAATATTTCAGGCATCAATCTCTTTTTATAATTCAGAGCTCAATCTACTGTAATAATAGTATAATGGCAAAGTCGTTTATTGAACTAATATCCTTCTTCAATAAGGAAAAGTGACATTCATTATTAAAAAAATATAAACTGCGTCGATTAGAGGATTCATTTAAGCCACGTGTTGTCTTCGGCAAGATAGCGCGTAATTAGAGATAAAAATACATGAAAATTTACTTATCATATAAATAAGGACAATTATAAAGAAAACGAGGTAAATCTACGCCGATCGCCTGGAATCAGTCGAGGCATATTTATTTCTTCGCCACTCCAAATAACGCGCATTTCTTCAATGTCGCGCTTACCAAAGCCGAAGCTTCCGCGTAAATCGTAATCGGGCGTTTTAAAATAACTTTTAAACTTCGCTCGCTTCTGCGTCGCGTATAAAAAAAAAAAAAAAAACAAACGCGTAGTACCTCCCTGAATCATCGCCCTATCAGCCGCTCATTCAAACGCAACTTCTCCGGTCGCTCTCCACTCTTTGACCCCTGGCAAAAAAGCGACGGGCACGCGACTCTCACGAACGAACCCTCTCTCGCCTCGACTGCTTTTATTATCGTCCTCCCGTCCGCGCTTTAGAAACTCTATCATAAATCGCGCGCAGCGTCTCTTTAGCGCAGAGATCCAGGGCCTAAAAATAGCGCGGGCAATCTCCCCCGGGCTCTGTTTATCGACTCGTTTGAGTAATCTCGCGCGAGCTAAAGACGTCAATCGGTGCACGGGCTGATTAACGATTCCGCGCCCGCCGGGACGTGTGCGCGCCGGCTTTTTGCCCGAGCAAAAAGCGCAGAAGCCGGATCGGAATTGGAATCGCCTGCTGCACCTTTCCCCGGAACGAGGAGAGAACCTGATGCCTGCTCTCTGGCTCTCTCGGGGAAAGAGCGTACCGTTTTTTCTTTTTTTTTTCTCGAAAAAGCGATCGCCGCGCGGCTCTTTTTGCGCGTGGCCGCGCACGCAAGATTGAGGACTCCAGTTGAATTGTGGACGTGGTTCCGTGTCGACTTTAATTTATGATGTAAAACTTCTTTGGAGTTTTTCAGTTGTCCGCGGAAGCGGCTGGGAGGCTTTTGCGGATTTTATCGGAGAGTTTGTTCAAACGACAGTTTGTGCGAAGGAATTGCATAAATAAATTACGCAAATCTATCGTTCTATCGGTTGCGCTCGCTCGATCGAGTTAAACAAATAGAATTAAAAAACAATACGTCGGAGTAAAACGCTCGTGCGTTGCTAATAAATCAGAAATTGTAGCGGAATTCCAGTATCGGCGAATGGCAGTTGTATATTAAGTTTTAAGTCAAACAAACTGAAGTAAAAGATAATATTTTGAAGTTAAATTATGTTTGCCTCTGGAAGTGCTTGATAAATCATAAATTTTGGCATAACTTCGGCTTCGGTGAACTGAAGTTGTACTGCAAGTTCTTTTTTTTTTTTTAAATCTTAAGCGTGTAATTTTAAACATATAGCATCGGTATCTTCGCAAGATTATTAATGTACTTCTATTGTGGATTGCTTTTAAATGCGCAGTATATAAACTGTCAAATTGATATATGAACTCTTCTTAACTGTTTTTTTACGACGTCTTTTTCTTCAATGACCAGTAATTTCTCGAGCAGGTACTTCTTTTTTGAACGATTGATTCATTACATTCCAATTCCTAATATAGTAAAAACTATTCCTTTTGGTAAACTATTCTCTTGGTAATTTGTTCCTAAATCTATTTTAACTAAAAGCACTTGCGTAAACGTTCGCAAATCATTTTTTTCGGCTCAATAAATAAGAAGCTTGGAAATAAAAGTAAATTTAAAATATATTTTACCTCTTAATTTACATATTACCGCGGTGATATACACAACCGCTCGTTTCAAAAGTTACGTCCGTCACTTTCATTTATTAAACCTCCGCAACAATGTAATAATTACACGTCCAAACCGGTGCACTCGAAATCCAAAATGATTTACGCAGCGGAAACTCTACCCGCTCATTATCCAATTACGCCCGATTCAATTCCTCTTTTTCCCAAAAATTATCAAAGCCACACATCCATCATTCCTCCGGTCTCTCATACACGTCCACCGCTGTCTTCCATTGCACGCGCAGCCTCTCAAAAAAAAAAAAAAAAAATCCTCCTGCGAAAAAAGAAGGCGCTGGAAGTGACAGCCGACTCTCGCCTGCTGACGCATCCTTAGCTTCGCCCTTAGGCGAATGCGCTCGACGTGCTCTCTCACTCTCTCGCTTCTTCCTCGGCGGTCGTTGGTCGGAGAGTCCCTCGTAAAGTCAGCCGTAAATTGCGTCACTCGCTTCTTAGGCGCGCGTTCCGATTCTTCGGAAATTGAGTTCCGAGCCGCTCGTTCGCCGCGTGATCGGAGAGGTAGCTTCTCTCTCTCGATGGGCCTTAATCGATCGCCATTGGATTATGCTCCCGCGAATTGAGGCGACGGCGGCTCAATCGGCTCGATTAGTAGCTGCACTTGGGCGTTCGATCGAGGCTCGATTGGCTTGGATGGAAGTGCTTAGATCGAGTGGGGTTTGAATTTGACTTTTAAAGGGGTGTAGGGCGATTTAGAAAGATTTTCAGGAAAATCGGCGCGGTTTATGCAGATTTTATTTAAATTTAATGGCAGTGTATTTTTAAGGATCACGAGTTGGACATTAGAGCGCATTTAATACTTTATTGCAGTGTTTATGGCTGCGTGTAATTGAAACGATTTGTGAACTACTTAGACTTAATTCAAAACATTCGAGATTTTAATCTACTTGTTATTATATACTCCGCTCACGTTTTTCTCGCGGTTTTTCTGCGTCTTTTCGGAAAAAATCAATTTTCAAGGCAGCGTCGCACACATTTTCTTCATCTACAATTATATGTAAAAAATTTAATTAACATTAAAATTTGATTACATTACTGAAGCCCGAGTGTAGCATTAAAAGCTCAAAAGTTGGTGAAAAAAATGTAAAGTCATCAGCAAGTGTAAACGAGTTTAAAATCCTATTATAAGTATAATTAATGCTCGAAAATTCTCGTTTCCGTTGAAATCGTAAAACTTCTATCCAGTCACACTGATTTTGCGCTTTTCTTACAAATAAAGTACGTATTGCCTTGCGTGCGTACGCTTTGTGATACCCGAGACTTTACAATCGGCTTTTATCTCCGACAGTATCGCGCGAACTACATGACTGTCACGCTTCCAAGTTACGTTCGCGAACTGGGCGATACTCTGAATTAAGCAAAGTAATACGTAAGCAGCCGTCTTGAATTTCGCGAGCTGAAAAAGGCGCGCGAACAAAAAACCTTTTGTAGGAGTCAATAATTTTCTTTTAGCGCAGCGGCTAAAAGAAAATAATTTCGTTCGCTTTTATTCAACATTATTTGAATCACTTTGAAGGAAGGTGTATTGCTTTTATTATTTTAGCCTTTTATTCAATATGTATGCTAATATTATTTGATGTGAGCCAATATTATTTAATATGTATGTTAATACGTGCGATTAATTAAATGAATTGTTTGTAAAAGATAAATAAAATTTATGTCTTAATAAACTTTACCACATAAAACCAATACCAATTAATACAAATAGACGTTTTATAAATAGCTTAGTAGGTGAACTATATACGGAATAATTAGGATCTTTCCTGACAATAAAGAAACGGTCGTTCTTTCTATTTATAGAGCGATATAATAGAGTGCAGTAAATTACACTCCAACGTGCAAAAAGTCCTTTCAGGCCGATCTAAAAACGCCTTCCGCGCGTTCGCATTCTTCTACTTGTCACTAATTTGTCTCGGCATTTTGAGGCGTTTAAACGATCTTGACAACGAGTAGTCGAACTAAATGAATCAACGCACGTCACGTTCACGAGCGCCTAATCAAGTTGAACGGCACAAAAATTGTCACGAGGAAATTGAGAGCGAAGTTTGCAAATTTTCAAACGAATATAAAAATCAATTGATTTTTATAATGTATAACAGTTGGGCGTGAAAATAATTTATCGAAGTAAATTACGTCAATGCAAAGCTGGTACTTTAGTTTTTATTGAGGACAAGATTTAAGAATAACGAAAGTATTTCTGAAAGTATGAAAGCACTCGTAAAACGTTACGTAGGAGCTTAAATTCCACATAAAACAAGAAACGCGTAACCTAATAAATTTTTAGCCTTCTTAAATATGCAGAGATGTCTTTTTTTACTGTTCGCTCGAAAGCTCATATTTTCCAAATTCTCGGATCTTGCAGTATCGAATACGTATATCAACAGGTGTGTTCGTCTACGAAACTTTCAACTAACAAGCAGTTCCCTCAAAACTTGCGGATTCAAACGAAAGAAATCCAACCCATTAATCTTGAAAACGCAGTCTTCACACAAAAATAAACGACTCTAATTACTCGATCAAGCACCTCCACTCTTCTCCGAGCCACCAGAGGCCTCCGCCCCAATATTTGCCAATGAAGCTCGAATTCTCACCGGCAATCCAGACAATCGCACCGCCGCTCAAGTGCAAAGCGCCGGGGCAAACACGTCCCAAGAAAAACGATCGCCTCATCCCGCGCCTCCGAAAAACGAGATCAGCGTCCCGGTGATATTCCGTTCTGCGCGGCTCGCCGATGGATTGAGCACACCTCGGAAGCGTGGTCAAACATTGCCGCAAACATTGCGTCTCCGCAGGTGTGCGCCGATATCGCCGAAAACAGCGGCAGATTTCGTTCGTCGGGGCCGCCCTTGTTTTCGCGGCGCTCTAAACTTTCCGCCGCGGCGCTGATATTTGCTCTCGTTCGCGTGCTGAGATTCGAGGAAGCACGCGTCCTTGTTTCTCTTTTTTATTACGAAAGGCGGGTTGATTGTTCTTGCGTCGGGTTTCCGAAGAGGGGAGCGGACTGACGCGAGCTGAGATGCGCTCGGTGGAATATTGTGTGGCTGGCTTCGGCTGGGTTTAATTTTTTAAGCTGACGAAGGTAATTAGAGATTGTTTGGGAATGTGTATTAAAAGTGCATTCATTTTACTTGCGAAATCTATAGGCGGCTGAACGAGGTCTCTTTTTAAAAATCTTTTCCTCGATAAGTGCGTACGATGAAGATGTATCTTTGTTTTACCATAAACAAGTTTGTAAAAGTGTCTTTTGTGCGTGTTATTGTCCACATGTGAAGTGACGTTGGCAGTGACGAGCAAGAGATGACTCTATTCGATAATATTGCTATTTTCGAATGTATTTTTCAAAGTTATCATTATTGCGGTGTTTGAAAACACAAGATTTATTTACGGTCGAGTATAAAGGGTGTTTAAAAAAAAAAACGATTAATTCGATCTCACTTTGATATAAAAGTCGTGCGTCAGTTCATCTCGAAACACTTATTTTCAGCTATTTAATAATGAATGGAAAAAATATGTATGTAATGTAGATAAAAGGATGTATTTGAAGACACTATAATGTTTTGAAAATAGTTTCATTATCACATTAATTCTAAGCAAAAAAAAAAACTCTTAAATAGAATTATAATGACGTAAATTTATCTCATGCCATTTTTTAACATAATCTTTATTAGAAACAATGGTTAAATCAAAGTGTTTTCCAGCAATATGAGAAAACTTATTAAGTACAGTTGAATAGTTAATTTGATAAGACCAATATTATTTATTATTAATTCCCGTCACTTGGCTCTTTATATTAGCTTTTAAATTTGGTTAAAAAAAACATTATTGGTTTGTTTTTAAACTATCTTGAGACGAAAGAATATCACGCAACTGAACGTGCCCTATTCTACGTCGAGATGCTTGCAACACAAGGTTGTAAATTATGATAAATATCGTGTCACTAATTCGTAGTAAAACAAGAAATCGTCTTGTGTCACAGCAATAATTCTTGTAATCAACGGCGTAAAATGCCATCATTGCCTTTTATTACGTTCGTTTTTTGCACTGTTGCGTAATGGTACGACCCTTCAATTTTCGACACAGTCCTTCGAAGCGATCAAATTTTAAAAAATTTCAAAATAATGTTAGTAAACGTAATTAGTTTAGATTGGTTTTTAAAATAATATATAATACATAAATTAACTTCAACGGCTTTGTTTTTATTTTGATGTAATATCAAAATAAAAACAAAGCCGTTTATTCTACACATTCGTCTACAACTCTGCAATCTAAACGTACCTTTAAGCCAAAACGATGTCTTAATATTAATTGAGCAAGGCGCGATAAAAACCCTTTAGTACAAGTCAGAATAATATAATTATTATTAAGACTATCCCTTTGTCACAAGAAATACCCTTGGCTTCGAAAGACTCGTAAAAAGAAGCGTCCTTAAAAAAACATTTGTCCGCGCATGCGTGGTCGGCCAGTCGACGGTGCATAGGTATAAACGATTCGCCAAAGTTTATAAATTTTAATAGTGTCCAAGTCGTCAGTATTCCAGGTCCCGCTGCGCTGATTGCCGCATTAGCGACGTATTCGAATTCGCTCGGACTCGTGTGCTCCGACATGCTGAACCTCTTTGCCATTTCGAAACTTAGTAAGGTAAGCGATATTCGATATATTAATAATTCGCGAGAAAGGTAAACACTTTGATTCCCTTCGTGATTCCATCTTTGAAAACCGGTAATCCAGCGGGAAATAATGACCAAAGTCATCAACACCTTGTAGGCATAAAACGACGAAAGTGGGAGAGAAAAAAAAAGCTTTCAGCAGAGTCGTCTTATACGGGGTGTTCCAAAAGTATGGATCCACCTAAATAATTTTCCAGGGTCGCATTTTCCGGAAAAATGGTTCAG
>JAWWML010000012.1:12388785-12466778 GCA_035047165.1 Ormyrus rosae | reverse complement strand
CTGAACCATTTTTCCGGAAAATGCGACCCTGGAAAATTATTTAGGTGGATCCATACTTTTGGAACACCCCGTATATTTCCCCCGTAATCCAGCGGCAGCGCATACACAAAATCGAAGCAAACAATTAAAATACGCAAAAGCTCGTCGCCCGGGAGAAGCACAAAACGAGAAAACAAAAAAAAAACGAAAAACAAAAACATGACGAAAGCCCTTGCAGCGAGAGGATATACCGGACGCGCGCGCCATCAGCCTCTCGGTCACCCTCGCAGCAGCCCGCGCGGCTCTCGCCGAGTGTATCTTAGAAAGTCTTGACGCATGTATCACGCCATGTTTGCCGCCTTCGCGGCTTTTATCTTCTCTTTTGTCGCTCGGGCTCGACTCGCTCGTTTCCTCTAAGATCGCCGATATATAAATCTAGCGCTAAATTTATACGCGATTGACGTCAGCGCGAGCGAGCGAGCGAGCGCGCGGCGGCGGCAGCGGCGGCTTTTATCGAAATTCGAATCCACTGCATATATCAAGTGCGCCGATCGTCGGGAGCGTGGGGTGATCGGCCATTCTTCTTTCCCCGCCTATATATATATGCCGGACGGGGGCAATTTTTCCGAGAGGTGGAGAGCTCGACTGAAGCGCAGTGACGAGCTGGGCTGCAGGATTAGGATGCAGAGAGAGGAGACGACGAGGTGGAGTTGGGGGGAGGAGGTGAAAATTGATTTACGAGCTGAAGTGCCGACTGGGACACTTAAAGGAGGAGAATTATTATCTGTTATTCACTTTTCTTGAGATAGCAACGCTTTCAGGAGAACTTGTCCTTGATCATTGAGAGAAATGGAAAAGACTTTTTTTATGAATGCTTCTTTTGTTAATGTTTATTCAGTGGAAGGCAGATTTTCGTATTCGACAGTGCATGAAAGAATGTTCCAATGCATTAGAAATTTAATCAAAGTGTGTAGACCAAAATGGTAAGAGTATTAGCATAATTAAGCAGAATTTCGACTGGTCAAATTAATGCGAATACTCTTATATATATTTTAAGTTGAAACATTTCCTGCTTTGTGGGAGGATAAAAACAGTAAACTTGATAAAAGGAGATCATTAAATTAAAATATTTACTTACGCGGAGGAATACTTTTAATTTGATGCGAGTGAAATCGTTACAAGTCTTAAGGCTTATTTAAAATCTTATAAAAACGTACACAACCAATTTTTAGATGAATATTAATAATTTGTTAGCTGATTCCCTGATTTCCGGAAAAAAGATTACTACTAAAAAATAATTTTCGTATATCGATGCGACAAAAATAACTCGGGAGGGCAGGTTTCCGAGATTAATGAAAAAGTCCACAATGTAACTTAATACTTTCTGAAATAAAAAACGCCTTGCAATCCGCAAAGTTAAGCATCGCGCCTCAACAAAACGTCGTTTCTTTTCTGAGATAAAGAACGAAACAAAACTGAATTTAATTAAAAACGCGGAAATCAAACTTATTATCTAGTTTTTTGCGAAATAGAAATTTACCAGAGTAAATAAACCATTAAAACATTATCAGTTATTAATAAATTTTATTTCTTAACGATACGATATGCTATTAATAAAACATACATAAATTAAAGAATTATGTAAGATTCGCCAAAAAATCCTGAAAAATTTGAGGGAAGTGTCCCGCAGCAGCTACCATTCTATTCCCACTCTTTTATTACTTCTCGAGCACCTGCTTTGCGAAACTCCAGAAAACATAAAATATAAAAGATATCTCGACTTGCAGCGCTTTATATAAAACTTACATAATTAAACATTAAGAATTAATTATTGCCCTCCTCGAGAATTTCTAAAAATTTTCGGCTCACGCTTTGCACACAAACTTTTTGCCCTCCCCGCAAAAACCCGCGGCAAAAACGTGTTCCGCTCTCGATCCTACAAATTGCCACGCGGCAGGAAAAAAAAAAGCCTCGAGTAAAACGCGATCGAGTTGATACATATAAAGCAACGCGCAGCAGCCGTCGCATAATCCTGTTTGCAGTTCGCGCCAAACGCATAATAGAGAACGAGGGATATGTATAGGCAACGAGAAATACAGTTTCCTCGTGCCAGCACGTGCATACCGAATTAACATTTGACGCCGGTGTTTGCTGGCTCAAGCGCGGTTCAACGACGTCTTTCCGCGGGGCTTTGTTGATCAACTTTTTTCGAGGAGGAATGCGGACTTGTGGTCGAGAGTGCATGCCGTTTGCCCGACGAGCTATTCCGAAGTGTTTTTTGAAAGGAGTCGAACCGACGTGACGATCACCCTCGCCGGTTTTTGTAAATATAGGTCAGGCGCGGACGGTAAATCTGGAGCGAAGGATGAGGAGCTAAGAATAGCGGAGGCATCGATTGAATAATTTTCTATTCTTCGCGACGGGGCGGTAATATGATTTGTATACGATTCTCGTGTTATTGAAAAATGATCGGTTACGTGAATCTTAATAACAAAAGGCTCGGAGGAGATTGATTTCGTCTTGGATTAAGTGTGATCAGTGCGTGATCGCTGCATCGACTGCCTTCCTGCATTTACGTAAGATGGATATCGCAAGATTCGCAAGAGTATTTTTGGAATATTTTGCCTCCCTTCTTACGCAACGATCGAGTGGATTCTTTATGTGGTCTATATATTATTTCTTTGAAATTCGGGCTTTTCTTCAACGATGCATAAAGATTTATGGTAATCGACGTTGACGACGCTGTTCGAGCTTCCAAAAAAGCAATACGAATTTTCGGTTGAAATTCACGCTTGATTATAAACAAAAATACAATGCCAAATTAAACGAAAAGAAAAATATTAAATTAAATTAGAAACGGTTTCTGCGTGGTTATTCAGTAATTTCCGAAAACACTTCATTATCTTTTTTGCTGATTTATGCAATTATTCATACTAGAATAGTTTAAGTGAAAATTTCTGATCCGTAATTGAATTATCAATATTATTCTTTCACATTTATTCTAAGAAAGCGATTGAAAAGTTTACTTTGCCACTTTAGATCATTGTGATGCATCTCGGCACTTACGACCAGTAATTCAAATTACCAGAACCGCATATTTTTCTTGAATAACGATTAGTTTTGTTTTCATTTTGCAAATATATCCTTTAAATAACTTAAAATATTTGTTCTTTTATTAGTACGAAAAAGGACAAGAAAATATTTTGAAAAATATATGTGAAGCAAGCTTTGTTCGTAAGAAGTATTGTTACTTTTAATCACAAGGAAACAAATGAAATTTGATTATTAGAAACAGATGTGTCACCCTATTAAGCACGTAATTTCCAATTTTCGTCAAGTTCCTGTTATTTCCCCGCTTCACATTTTAATGACATAATCGTTCAATAAAATTACAAATCAAAAACGTCAATGTCTAAAAGGCCCGACAGGATATCCTTCGTGAAAGCGGATTTTCCGCGAACGAAGCCTGATATCGAAACTCTGAAGAATTTTGAAAATACGTCGAGTTATCAGTCATCTGCTCGGTAACGAATTTTCTCGGAAATTAAAAAAATGAGACACTGGAAATTTAATTGCTTTCTTGCTTGAAACGCGGTTTCATTTTCGCGCTGAATAATTAGGCATAAAATAGCGAACGACAGTTGTACCGTGGATTAATGCGACATCAGTAGTAATAGATGGAAATGACCAGCCATACATACAGCTCGGAGCGTTACGAATATGCAGCTCGTATTTCTTTCTGAAATGTAGTACCATTTTTAACTTTTCCTTGTGAATAAACGTATTCATTGTCTTTAAAATTTTAATGTTTTACATTATGATAATCGCGCAAGAAAATTAAATTATTTTAAGTCATAACTCCCATGTACTAATTCGTGCACAGATGTATATATTTTAACTTATTTATTCGTAGTTTATAAAAGTTTTATAAAAGCTTTCTTTTTTCCTCAATTTTTATATAATAAATAAAATATTTATCTGACAATAGATTGCATCTTATTACATCTGAATTTAATTTGAAACTGTAACATTCGGTTTTGCGCTAAAGACGAGTCCTTCAAGTCTTCTATTCTTACTCGCCAGTACATACAAAAAATTCTTTCAATTTCATTTAATCGAATAAAAATTAAAGTCTCCAATATAAGATCCCAGTCTAAATAAAATTCTTCAAAGCCTTTACAATCTCCGAAGACGCCACAAATTCGAATCATCCAAAGCATAGCCACGGTTAAAATCTTCTTAACCAACCTAGGCAATCCCGCACCTAAGTTACGGGAGTGAAAAGAGAGAGAGAGAGAGAGGGAGAGACGAGCCCACGCACAAATTTCTTCTTAGACCGGAGGGGGGGGGGGCCAATGCGCGCGTCACTATTTGCATTATTCATCAGTCGCGGGAGAGAAAGAAAAATAAAGGAGGATAAAGGGAAGCTTGGCACACGGCGTTTATGGCTGCTTTAAAACGAGGCGCACGTGCGCGAGACAATCCCGTAGCTTTTTTGCCCGCGCGAATATGCTAATACGCCGCGCGCGGCTTGGGCGACCGTCGAAGGAGACTGTGGCTCTTAGGAGCTTCAATTATGCGCGGCAAGTGAATTCCGCGCCGGTAATTAACGTGTCTGACCCTTGCCGAAGAAAGCCGGCTCATTTTCTTTCGTACGTTAAAAGGCGGTTGCGCCTCGGATGACGTATGTTTATATTAAAGTTTTTATGCGTTACTTAATTGAAAGTAATCTCTCTCGACGCGCAAAAAAGGAAAGCTTTTTCGCGAAAAGGAGAGGAGTGTATAGGGAGAGGTTCTTTTTTTTGTTTTTTTCCCTGACCGAACAAGTCGGCCACTTAATTTTGGGGATGCTGTTTACGGATAATAAGTGGCTTGTTGAGCACAGCTTATTTTGTTATATTTTATGACGCAAACGCTTAATTGAAAAATTATTCTCTTTAAAAAATTACCACTAAATTATTCAGTCCATAAACCGAACCGGGCAGGACGTTGAGACTCAAAAAAATTAAGTAGGTAATTTAAAAAAAAGGGCATGAAATTCAAAATCGCAATTTTTCTAATCGGCTTGCATTGAAATCCCTCTAATGATAAGAGGAGACAAAAACGCGGTCGGTCATACGAATTTCTATATAAAAAAAATTCAAAATTTTAAATTTGAATAACGTAGTGACTTTGTACGAGATGAGGTAAAGATGATTTTATTCAGTAAACGTTGATGTTTAGTCGCGTATAACACTAGTAAAGATTTAGTAATAGGTTTTTGAATTCAACGGCGGAATGGCAAAACCGGTAAGGCATGAAACTAGTTTTAATCTAAACAATCTTTAAGCGGTATTATGCGAGTTAGAAACTGGATATGAAAATTGTCCAAATATCAACTACAGAAAATAATTTTTTCTTAACTTATTCCTTATAAAAAAAAAAGAAAAAAAAACTATTTTCTCGCTGCAATTTTCAAATTACTGCTGCATTTATCTTTCATAAGAAATGTAATTTTTAACGATGTATTGCTCTTAAATCAAGAATGGAAATATTTTTAAAGAATTATTTTTAGCATCAAACTATAAATTCAACAGAGTGGTTAGTGTGAAAGAAAATAAAAGAAGAACAAAATAAATAAAGAAAGTCTTCTTCTTTTATTATGTTTTCTCCTTTTCTTCTAGTTAAAATATTCAGTTCTTATTCTGCTTTTCTTCTTTGATTTTTTTCTTTTCATTTTTTCTTCTCGCTTTATGGCATCGCTTTATTCTTCTCCTTTGTTTTTATTCAGCTTTATTAATTATTAGTCTTTAGGCTATTGCGTATATAGCTTAAAGAACTACGTGAAATTAAAAAATTTAAATAAATTAAACTTAACATTTTTCAAAGATTTGTATACTGATATAAACGCACGTCATTATTCTTTTCAATAACAAAGTTTTTGTTCGAAACCATTGACAGTATATTTATAGATTTTCCATTGATTTAGTAAGGTTCATCAACAAATTAATAAAACTGATAAAAAAAAATAATAATTTTTTTATCAGTTAGGTCTTCTAAAAAATTTAATAAAATCATAAAATGCACGCGCTTGCATGTATGTAATTTAAATATCTCGGTATAAGTCGACCATTATTAATCGTTCTTTCAAATAGTCTAAAGCAAAAAAGCGCACGTGATCATTTTTATGTCATGATCTCACACGTTTTCTATTCGATCTTTCATTATAAATGCTCATAAACTCATTAAAGTACAAATAATATTTTATGTGTAAGTATATATACGACAGTCCGTTAATTTAATATAATTAATCAAATTTAAATACAGTAAAAATTGCTCGTTTATACTTCTACAGTTTCGTTTAAAGAGCAGTTTGCCGACTCTGCTGTTTCAAGGTAATCTCAAAGCACTATAAAGATGTGCTTTCCGATTCCCGCAAAAAGTATGCGTGACGTACGAGAGTGGAGACCTCAAGGTGCAATTTCAATCATTGTATAAAAGATGCATCAATAATGCACGTAAGAAAAAGCTCATTATCAAGATTATTAAAACGGGACTTTGAAGGAGCATCTGCGCAACTCTCCAGGTGAAGGACCTCGTCCCGCAAAGCTACACTCTTCACTTGTCCCGAACGATCCAACTACAGCCTTTAATCCAACAAGAAGCGTAGCTGAAGTTCGCCCTTAATAACACAAGGCGATAAACTACAGTTACGCCTCGGAGAAACGAAGACTCGGAGCGACTCGACAATCGCGCTGATTTCTGCAAATTATACGCCGTGCGCGCGCATCCTTTTGCAAAGCAATTAAAAACTTGTTTTCGCGCAAGCTCCGCGAATCGACCTTTGGATCCGAGGATCGTAAATATACCGCCGCTTTTTCGCCACTCAATTTTAATCTCGCGCTCGAACTGAAATCGGACTCGCTCTCGGGAAACTAAAGCAATCGGCCTCGGCGCGAAACGAAGCCTCGCGCAATTAGCGAAATAGGAGAGCCTCCCATAAATCTATCGGCCAGACGACGGCTGAAATCTTCCTCGACGGCGGTGTTATCCGCCAGAGCAACGAGCGTAAATCACTCCGGCGTGCATCGTGCAAACAACCCGGCGAAATTGTTTGACTTGCCTCGCGCCGTTTATCGGCAACATTTGCGTACGAGGAAGTGATATATACAAGAGTCGGCCGTGGCGCCGCGATTCGATATACTCCTGCAAATTTCTCTCCTCCTCGACGCGAGTGCGTCACGAAAAATATATCTACATAAAAATTCGCGCGGGGGGTTACTGCTTTTTTGCCTCACGCGGCCTCTCTCGAGCTCGGCCGCGCTCTCGGCTCTCGTTGATGCCGTGCAAATGAGAAGCCGCGGGAGGATGCGTAGCCATTATGCAATATTGCAATAAGCCGTAAGTTATTTTGCCTACGTGCGCGGAATGGAGCCCGAGTTATACGACCCGCTCAAAAAGCGCGGATAGAGGCGCCGGAAAAACTTCCTCGAGTTGTTGTTCGCGGGTGCAAAAAGCAAACGGGAGGGAGATACGTGACGGAGATTGGCTTCGCTTGTTATTTGGTCGCGGGTCCGAAGGTCACCGCTGTTTTCATCGAAAGCTGTAAATTTTAAGTGTAATTTTAAATTGCTTCGTTTTTCGAAAAGATTTTTGCTTCTTATTAGAGTAATTTATTCCACGCGTGAAACTTTCTTATTAAAATGTGAAAAGAAAAACATTCGTACTGAATCTGCAGAATAAGAATTTTAAATACGGGTTTTTTTTGGAGTTGTAAATAAAAAGTAGTTGGCCAAGTTACACTAATTAGATAATTTCCTTGAAATTGTATTTCTAGAGAGCAAGAAACCTTTATAGAGTTTTTTTTTCAAAAAACTTAATTCTGAATCATTATTTTGGTGAGTTGGAATAAATCTTGTTTAAGTTGATTAAATTTCTTACCAATTGAAAGCCAAAAATCACTTGACTAAGATTGGTAGTTGGTGAACGTGAAATCAAAGTATAAATTATGATACTTTATTTATCAAATTCTTCAGCAGATTAACTGAATAGATTGAGGATAAAAATTTTGAACATTAAACTCAGAATTGCTGAGGAAAGTAGTAAAAATAACCGGCTTCTAAAATGATTTATCAATTATTTAATTGTAAAAAAGTTTGAGGGTGATTAAATTTGAAAAAGAATTACGTTTAGAAGTCAATGTTTGTGGAAAACAGATGAAAAAGCTTTTAATCTGATAACATTGAAGCGTGTTATGATACTCTTAGGTAACTAATCAAATTCAAGGATTTTCCATCTGATAAAATCTTTGCAATGATCTAAAAACTGCTTCAAAAGTATCAAATCTAACTCAATTCGAAACATGTACATATTTTTTTCTCCGTATAGTATAAGGTTTAAATTTATGCGTGCGCACTCTCCAATGCGTTTATTAGTTAAAGTAAGCATAACTTCCTCATAAATTTATATAAAAAGTCAAAAAAATTAACCCGTCAATGCTATATACTCCTAATATAAACGAATGCAACAATAAATCCCACTTTACGAGCCCTAAATCAAAAGAATCTCCTAGGCTTTCGGCGCAACAAGTGTCGGAATTCAATGTTTTGACACCTGAAACGAAAACATCGAAACCGATTAGAATTACAAAGCAGCTCTACGCGAGGCGCGTAAAAAATGACGCCGCTCGCGAGGAACGCAAGGAAAAAGGCGGCCGCAGCGCGTGCCGGCATATTACCCTCTCGCGCTTCGCTCCCACGTGCGCGTCCGAGCCTCGGGGAGCAAGCCGAGAGAGCGTCATTGTGCACAGCAGCCGGTCAATATTTTCGGGCTTATCTGCTTCGCTATTTTTGCCAAGTCGTTATTTTTTTCGGGCGTGCATTTGCATGATAGTGCAAGGAAACGGGAAAAATAGATGAAAAGCGGTGGACGGCTATTTTTGAGAATCGGGTGTTTACACTGCTTGGGATTTTCGTATTTAGATTTTTCGAGCTCTCGGATACAATGGAGGCGAAGGAGAAGCGAACGAATGAGAGGTTGTTTATCTAAAGTCGGCGATTATTTTTTATTCGTTATTTTCGGAGGTAGTCGGCTGATCGTTGTTCGTGAAAAATAACGAAGACACGGGAAGCACGCCGTCGTTTCTGGCGTAGTCAAGATTTCAAAATCAGTTTTATAATCAAAGGGATTTTGAAAGAAATTTAAATCATTTATAATAATAATTTAAATCAAAAGACGGATTATTAAGATGTCATTTCAAAGAAACAGAAGATCTTTCAACCCCTTCTAATAGAATAGCATTAAAAATGCAGTGACTCGGCAGAACAGTAAACAAAGACTATATTTTCAAAACAAAACTTATTTCCGTGAAAACGGAAATATCAATACCGTAGACGAGTTCGGAATGAAATTTTTTTTTCAAATTCCCGCACGTTTAAAATTGCTTTAAAGACGACTAAATATACGTCATGTATTATTCAAATACACTTCGATGATTCCATTCGCGATAATGAGATTCCAGTGGCACACTTGACGTGTAAAGCCTCATACACGGCGTCACGTGAGGCCGAAAGAGATCATCCAACAGCGAAAATTCGCGCCGTTTTCAAGAACAATAACGCATAGCTGCCATTTGCGCGCCTCTTTGATTGCCTTTCCTCTGCCGCCGTTTCCAAAAGGAGGGGCCAGTAATTAAGCGCATAAAATTAGCGCTCGTTTGTTGACAGACGCACCGGAGAGCGACTGTAACAACGGAGCTCTCATCCCTCCGGTCTGTCGGTTGATTATATACCTGAGCGCTTTTAGCCGCTCGAAAACAATCGTTCAAGGCGAAAGGAATTTCGCGAGATGACGGAGCCGCGGCATTGTTCTTTTCTCGGAGCAAGTGAGAAATTGATTGCATAAACAATTCATAAACAGAAATTGGGTTATCTATGGCTTGTTTATTCATTAATTTTATGCGTTCGTAATCGATTTGCATAGAATAGAGTCTCTTGGAATTACGGTGATTGGATGCTTTTGTTTAACGGTGTTTTGCAACGAAGGATTAGCAATCAATGACACTTTATTTATAGTAAAATTGTACATTTTTTGTAACTAAATTCACTGAGTGAGTTTCACTAAAAAAATTTCATTCTTCAAACGAATAACTTGAATTTTTAACAGTCAATGAATCCGGAAGCAATTTTTCAGCAACGTGCAGCATTGCAGCTGTTCAAAGGTGCACCGTATTGAATACACTTTCCTTACGTAAGTTTAGTTAGACTTTAAAATTTATAACTGCTTCTAGAGGCTTCCCTCACACATTCTGATAACTTTATATAGAATGTGATAAGGTAAGTTTCAAAATCATAAGTCAAATAATATTTGCTTGAGTGCAGTTTGCATTGTCATGCGCATAAAGAAGTCATAATTTTTCATATCACCTCGTCTCTTCGTTTGCATTGCAAAATTAAATTTTGAAATTTATGTTGCTTTACAATTATCTTCATTTGATCAGTGGAAAAAAACATAATATTTTGGCTTTAATATTTAGCTGCAACAAAATATTTGTCACATTTCAACTCTCAAAACGGTAAGGGTTTAAATAAAAACGTACGTGTCCCACGAGAATTTCTTATTTTGCAATTTTTTCGACGAACTGATTCGAAGCACTTGGAAAATGCTACACTGCGATCTATTTCTGCAACCACTTTTAACATTTAAGGAATTCAAAGCACTAGAATTTTACGGCTTCTTTATCCTTGCGACACTATCAATATCGCAGATTTCATAAAGCAGGAAATTCACGAATTCCGCAGAAAAGAACGGAGGCATTTTTCCTTAATATTCAAATGATCGAAAGAGGTGTCATCAATCGAGTCAGCCGTTATGAATGCAGGAACTGTTCGAGCATTCTCAGAACGGCGTGAATAACGAGGCAGGAATCCAGAGTGCGGTCTATTTCTCGCATCGACCGAGCCGACGCTTTGCCCTTTGAAATATCCGAGAACGAAAATGGCGAAAGCTTTCAGTATTGAACCGAAGCCGAAGGAGAACTCGCTGCATCGCACAAAGTGCAGAGTTGCAAGCCTGCAGAAAACGAGAGGCGCAGAGGGCAAAAAGTTTATAATAGCAAAACAACCGGCTCGCTTTGACTTTTGCGCTTCGCGTCAAAAAAGTATGACGCTGGAAAATGAACCGCACGCGACCCTGAAATTCACTCGCGAAGCCAGCGGAACTATTTTTAAAGCCGCGAATAAAAAGATGATCGATGCGGTTATTCGGCCGCGCAATCTAATTTTTTTCGACTCGGGAAAATATTTTTCGTGATAGGCGCACATATATATGTAGATGAGTCGAAGCTTTATCAATCTAAAGTATAGATTATTTATATATTCCTTATCGTCATTAATCATGCGGCAATAAAATTATTTGAAAGGGGATATGAATTACCGCGCGTTGTAATTATCGTTCTATGTAAATATTTTGATATTTTCCGCAAGTGCAATTGATCATCCGGCTTGCAATCTTAATTTTATAAAAAAACAATAGATGCCCGAACACGCAAGAGAAGCCGTCGCAAAAATCAAGCGAAACAACAATCAAACCCAAAGGCAACTTTCCTCCTAAAAAACAAAGGCCCCAAAGCCACTCGAAACCGGCACGCCTCGCAGCTCGATCCGGCGCGTGAAATGAGCCGCGGCGTCGTCCTCGCCTGCCATCACGATCGCTAATGAGCAATTCCGAGGCTCCGGCGTGCAGCCGCGGGGAGCGAATCGCGCGCTGCAGAAGCGTGACGCGGGACGCGCGCCGCGGGGAAAACGCGCATTTTGACAAGCGAGCGCAAGTATTGCCCTGCGGTCTCCGCGCGCGGCGGTCCCTTATTAAGCTTGAGTCGTCCAGAAAAATCGACCCCGACAAAGAGCTTTGTGTTATACGCTGACTGGTTTTGCGGCCGAGATTTTCGATGCAGGTGTACGGCTGAGACCTGGAGACGGGGTGGAAATTGCGAAAGTTTGGGCGGTGGAATTAGTAATGTAGTTTTTTTTTTTTTTTATAAAAGGAAAATGTAATTTTGAAACTTAAAAACACATTTTTACGGATTAATGAAATATCACAGTCCTGAAGAAATGAGCATTTTTTTTCTCGCAGCGATGGAATGTCATAAATGGCATTAACTTTTATAAAAAGTCAAACCGTAACTTTTTATTTTTATATCATAGACCTAGTTCGATCTTATAACCGATATTCGCTTTTTTCTTCGAATCCACGATCTGCTAAATGTAGAAAATCCGCGACATCGCGCGGAACCTTTTTGCCGACCAAATGAAATCGTGTCACCGACGCACTTCGGCCGGCTTCGGCGAGCCAACGTCGCCAAGATTTAAAAGCAATAAAATCGAGCGAAGAGCATAAAACACGCGTTTGCATTCGATAATTCACGGATCCGCGTTAAATAATAGCTCGGGTAAGAAAATTATAATTGAGTTTCGCTCGAAATAACAAGTTGGAAAAACATTAATTTGTGCCAGAACGTAAACGATGTCGAAAGTGAATGCACTCAAGCGCCAGGTAAACGAGCGTTGAATTTTCTTGCCGTTAGTTACGGAGCTCTTTGACGTCATTGGCGACTTTATGGCTTTATTCTCGTAGCAGAAAAGAAATACTTCGTCTAAAAATCGTCTAGCGGATCCAATTTTCCGAATACCAAAACAATTCATATTTTAATCAAGTATTCAACTATTACTATACGAAGAAACATCAACCTATACATAGAATTATTTTCAGTTTGTGCATTTCGCCGTTTATCGCAGCACGTTTTACTTAGTTTCATCCTGCTGGATAGCAATTTTTCTGATTCCTTTAATAATAAGCATTACCAAGCAAAAATTGAATCAAATTACGACTGACTCACAAAAGTGCCTCGTTAAACGTACCCTCCTCGATGATTCAACTTCTATCACCATTACTCAACAATTACGCAGAGCAGTCGCGTTCGTCGGCAAAAAAAAGCCGATGCTCCTTCGGAAAAAGAGCGATTTGTCAATTAGGTCATACGATGCAAATCGATTAATATTTTCGCGCGACACCTAATGAGATACCACGCGTTCAACGCCTCAAACACCACCGTACATAATTAAAACGTAACGATCGGCGCAAACACGTATATCGATCGCCGCAGATAAGAGCAGCGCGATTTTGCGCCCAACATCCTCCCGCGTTATTGCCGGCTGGAGTATGGATGCTTGAGATTCCGTTACGCGCGCTTATCGATCGGCTCGACGGTTATCCGTCTCATCGAGCAGCGTATAATGAAATTTTGCGCGCGAAAGTCTCGGTGTTTGTCGTAGCGGCTGCCGCGACGCCGCCGCGACGTGCGTAATCAGAATTTCTCCGAAATTTTGCCGCGATGAGTCTCTTGAAAAATACACATAAGAGCTGCGGTCTTTCTGCTTAGCATCGCGACGGAATCCAGAATTAGAATCTAACCGTATTCGACCGAGAAGGCATTAATTTTAGAAATAATTTTCTTTATGTGCTTATGGCTGTTATGTAAGGAAGTTTTCCTTTCTGCTGTATGACGTTTACAGTAGATAAGAATAGACATCGCTATTGTACACTTGGCGATAAAATATTGGGATCGAATGTGTAATTTATCTACTACACACTTTATAGGTGGATAATATATATACTTTTGATAGATAAAAACTTGAATTTGTTCTGTCTTAATACGTCATCGGTGGGTGTGAACGTATCAATTAAAGTTGATTACTAAAATTATTTTAAATTTAGTCTGAATTAAACAGCCGTTCGCCTAATCCAAATCTCATTGAAAGAAAGCGATATCGATTTGATGAAGATAATCCCTTTTCTTCTTATTGTATTCGAAATAATTAAATCATTCTAATAATAGTGATGATCAAATAATTAATAATTAACGCATGTTACAAATAATTTATCGATTGTAAAATCTATGCGAGAACTTATAGATATAAAAATTACGGATAATTTGACACTTTCTACATCCACGCGCCGAGATTGCTTCATAACGAATATCGTATTATAAATTTTACGTTGATCCTTTTCTCAATTGCTTATGCATTTGCTCAGGGAAAAGTACGAGGCGATTATCGTCATTTAAAAAAAAAAAAATTTTTCCACGCTGACAAAGAATTACCCTGGGGCCAATAACTAATTCTCGGAAAACAGCAATTATTATCAGTGCCTTTAATGCACTGCAGCGAACGATCAAATTGCAGCTGCACGAGCGTTAACTAACCAAATTACAACAAACTCTTCGCAATCTCAAAGCTGCCAATCATCTTATTTGCGCGAAGCAAAGCAACCGGCATTAAAAAATTAAAAACCCACCATTACCGTTTCAACGAGCAAACTCCCAAAAAAACGTGCCCCTCAAAACCCACTAACCAGAAAACTGCCGAAAACAATAAGCATCTCCCCCCTCGACTGACGCAGGCGCGCGTTACGAAAGCGGCGCGAATTACGCGCGCGGGGGCCGGAAAGCGCTCGGGGAAGAGACACCGACGACGTCTCGGCGCGGACACGGTCAACGTGCCCGAGCGCACGCACCCGAGGCCCCGGGGTCTACGTGTGCGGAGTCACGTCCTCGCGGCCGCATTGCACCGCGTCCCTACCGCCGGAGGGAGAGAGAGGGACACACCCCCTTTTATGACGCTGCCCGCCTGCGCGAGGAGCGTGTGCGAGTAATTGCTAATCGACGGGGATTTCGGCGAAGGTAGTGTATATAGTGCCGATCGCGCTGCGCAAGAGTTTCCGAAGGGGGCGGGGAGTAAGTTTCGTTGGCGGATTAAAATATTAACGATTAGATGGAAATGCGAGTGCGTATGGCAAAATGTACGGATAATCGGATACTGCACCTACGGTGATATATGATAATTAAATTCTCAATCGACGGCGAACCTCGGCAGAAGCGCGTACACCTGCACTACAGTCTAAACTAATATGTACTCAATGAAATTTTCTCACAAGGCCAAGAAAATAAAATTATCTCTGGTCTAAAACAACAGAGATTAAATTTATCTGCGAAAAGTCAACAGTGTGCGTTTTGCGCACAGTTAGCATTCCAAAAAAAAGAGATTATATTTTGTAATTTTTTTTAAGGAACTTTTCATTGTTCGTTAATCGGTTAAAGTGACATCCGCAACAAAAGCCGCTTTTCAAACTATAACAATAAGAACCTACCGATCGAGAAACAAAGAAAAACTCTCCGCAGGAACAATAAGCAGCAATATTTCACCCGGGCATATTCATAGCCGCGCAAAGTAACTCGACTCCAACGAAGCTAAACCGCCGCTGTCAATAAGAAACTGACAGCACAAAGCCCCAGGACAAGCCCGACAATAGAACCATTAATTCCCAACCCCGATACCGCGACTCGACGCGGCAAAACTCGCCGCAGCCGCTCTCCTCGCGCGTTCAAAGCCTGCGAGAGATAGCCGCGCCGCGAGAAGCCGATACACCGACCGGTCCATTGACGTAATTAGGAGATCGAGTTTCGCGAGATAAAAAAAAGAGAGAGAGAGAAAAAAAAGACGGCCACCAGGCGGGGAGGAACACCGCCGGCCTACGGCGCGAGTTTTTGCACCTGGCACCGGCGAGTCTGCGAGGCAGCGACTCATTATCGATTGTTTATGGGTGTTTAATTTACAAAACCGGTCGCTTCATTCATTCCCTCCGCTCGCGCGCGAGGCATAATTTAACGAACGGAACGTTAAATCATCGCGCGCGGCGGACAAAGGAGCCCGAAAGGTATAATGCGCGTCCTTTGAGAGAGAGGAGGCTCTCGATTAATGTCGATATAGCGACACTATTAGTTTTCGATTTTTTCGCTGATTTTAATTTTCGATAAAAGAAACTGGCTCGGTCGAGGATGCCTAACTGTTTTCGGAGTCTGTTCGAGGAGCTTTGGAAGCAGCATTTCGAGGACTTCCGCTGTTAATATACCTCCGTTTTTGAGGACTCGCGTATAACTGCAGAAGTAAATTAGTCACGCGGCGTAAAGTGCTAAAATCCACAAGCCGTTTGCCCCCTTAATGTCTTTTTGCGCAGAATAATGAATGTCGCGCTCGCAGGTATATGAAAGCTTGGTAATTACAAATGGAATCTCAAAATTATCATTTGAAATTAGCTGCATATTAGTTAGTCCAACGACTTATCCAAGCTCTTTCCTCAACGGAAATATCTGCATAAATTATCCAACATTGAGTAGTAATAAGGAAAAATTACTACATTTCAACCCATTCCTCCTTCCTCGACCTTTTCTTCGCGGCGACACTTTACCTCCCACGAAACTCGAAGCGCAAAAGCAAAGCTGCACCCGCGAATTATCCCGAGCGTAATAACAGCCCGCGACTCGGAGCATCTCCTCCCGCGGAGAAACAAAAAGGAGCGACCGCGCGTTTCGTCACTCCTCTCTGACGCAAAAGCCCTCGACGCGAAGCCACCTGAGCGCGGCTTCGTGGGCGTGTGCAAATTTCACGCTCCGAGGATCGATCGCAATTACGTATACGCCTCCGCAAGGACGAGCTGACCCTCCTCGCCGAATACACGTATATCCTCCGTCTCCTGGTCCGTCGTTCGCGCGGACGCGAGGGAGAAAGAGCGGGGAGATAAGGGGGCGCGATAACGCCGCGCGATCATTGCCAGCTTTCGGAATTCGCGACGTATTGAGTTTCGGCCGTGCGCTTTTTCGCGATGTAGCTGAGCTCGAGAATTCGAACACGCGCGACGATTGGGAAGAAAAGTGGTCCGACGACGGGACCGATTGACGTTGTGCCGAGTCTGTTATTATTGCGATTAGGGAAGTAGGTTAAGCCGTTCATTTGACGTTTAACGTCTGGAGTGGGTGTACGATCTATAAACAAGTTTCGTCGCCGTGACGAGTACATATTTTGATTGAATGATAGTAGCTTCAGTGTTCTTTTGCACGGTAATGAGCGGTTAAGTAGGTCAAGCTTTGTCTTTATTTAATTACTGTTAAGGTGATCTGTGAAATGTGGAAAATAGACGGAAACAAAACTGGCTTATCAAATGCCTCGTGTCGCTATTATGAAAAACTTGATAATCTATTACGTACGGAACTGTGATAATTATTTAAAAGCTGGGTGCTTTACCAAAATTGATAAAATTTTATCATAATTCCCAGCGGTGTGAACAATGTTAATTTGTATTCGGTTTAGATATTAAACAGGCGACATTTTATTTTTAAGGAGAAATCACAATTTTAACGAAGAGGAGCTGGGATAAAAAGTCTGTTTCCGTTTAAAACTGATTCATCCTTAATTATTTATAAACCACAAAGCACATTCGGCAAATAAAAATTCTAAAGACCATTCGTAAGTAACGTTGACAATTTCTGTCCAATCAAATGAGATCGCACTCAAAAATAGCAAACGAGCCTCCTCGTCAAACTGCATTTCTCTCAGAGTTGTATTACATTTTGTTGCAGCGAAACTTGGTTCAACCGCGTTGCGCCACTTTATTATATTCAACCAGACTCGTATTTCACCGCCGCTAAAACAAAAACAACCTCGTCTGCTTTCTACAATGTCCAATTGTCGATCGGCCGTCAAAAAAATGAGCGTAGATCTCGTTTATCCGACGCGCCAAACAGTCTAGAACGAATATTCGGGCTGTTCTCTCGACTGCCAGGAATCACCGCTATACAATCGTGCAGAAATCAAGCGACCCGTGAATTGAAAATAAATCGGCGCGCGGCTCTGGCGTGTGGCCAAAGTGCAGCGTACCTCTATTGCTCTGCTTCTGGGCGAAGCACAAAGCATTTGCGTATTATTGTATACCCGAGAAACGATTGTTGAGGCGGTTCGGCAAAATTTTAATTTCACTCGGAGGATGAAAATTATTTGGGCGCGAGGCTCGAAAATAAAATTCTTGCGCTATGTGCGCATTTCGTTTTTCTTGGAAGGAACGAGTATTTTCGGTGGATGCTTCATCCCTTTTTACTTGTAAAATAAGCAATCGCCAGGCAAAACAAACGATAACCGTGAATCAGTTCTGGTTCTTTCATGTAGGTTTTAGTTTCAGTTTTAGAAGGTTCGTATACGGATTAGCAATTATTCCGTTTTATTCCTTCTAGTTAGAAAAGCCAATTCATTATTAAAAGAGCTTTCGCTTATAAACCGTATTGCGTAAGACTTTTCTATCTATTTCTTAATTCAACTGCGGTGTAAGGATAATTATCGACAAATTTGATCAATTTGCAGATATCGAATTTCTCAAGGTTGGTACGAGATTTAACGAGTTTGTTGTTAGAACTGCGGACGAGCTTGAAAGATATTTAGCCAATTCATCTTCAGTCACCTAAAGTATAAAATCAAGTATAAATATTTGCATTGCACTAAAATATATTTATTTTATAAACTTACAGTAACATTAGGTATTTTTCTAACGAATAATCATATGATTTTCAACATCTGTATTTATATATATTACAATGGATACCATAACTGCTTGTAAAACAGTTGAATGTTTTTTGTCAGAACCTTTTTAAAAATATAATAGTATCCCTTGTATTAAAATGCACTGCGATATGATAGTCGTTCGTGGTGTGTCTGACCTGATTAACCAGTCATTATTCGATCATTATTTAGCCAATATTGGACCATTATTATTCAGTCATTATTAGATCAGTATTCAGCCAATATTAAACCATTAATTCATTGTAATTATACCTTTACGATTTCTTGAACGACAAAAGACACAATGTTGCGACCTAATTTAGCTGCAAAATTTTAAATTTTGTAAAATTCTTAAAATCCATTTTTATCAGTTCAATTTTTAGTAAATTACGTATAATAAATGCAAACGAGCAATCCAGATATTTCTTTATGATTAAATGTTCGTTAATGCAGCCTTTAAAAAAACTAATTCTCGATGCATTTCGTAAATCTATTAAAGCACTCTGCAATTTTAAATTTTAAAAGGTTTGATAGAAAGCAATAAATATGTATCTTGGTTAAGTAAAAATGAAGTGCGTCACTGAATAATTAAACTTTTTTAAGGTGTTGTAATTAAGAAAACTTTTAATCTCCGCTGAAAAACTACATCCATTTAAAATTGAGTGGGAGGCATAAAATGCTTAAGTGCATTAATTAATTTGCATGAAAAAGCTGGTGCACTTGTATTTTAAACTTGCATGAGCTTTTAGTGAAGCGGTTTGAATTATCAAGTGCTTCGCTCTAAAAATTTAATAATTATATAACAAAGTTAACTTTAAAAATACGAATAACAAACCATTTTTTTAAAGTGATTTCTAAAATTTTCGCAAATTCGAATCTATTACTCGAAAATATCTGCCAATAATATATAATTGAGGTAACGATATCGTAAATAGCTTTTAGGAAAAAGCGTAGAATTTCTCACAGCGGAGGCTTTAATAATAAATCTCCGTTTTTCCCAGCTTATCGTTGGCGTCACTTCGGAAATTGATTCCAGAATTTCTTCAAGTAAACAATAGCGCTTGATTATTTTTCTCCAAAAATCCTCTCGAGGGATTTTACGCCACAAATCATATATACGCATGGTCATTCCCTATGAAACACGTACCGGCCTTCGCTCGCTCCGCGCATCAAAACTGACCTAATCCACTTCTCGAAACGGCAAAATAAGCCTCTCTCGCAAAATCCCGAAGCAAAACACGTGTTACTCAATCCCGTCTACCCGCAGAGTTATGTTTCGACTGCCTCTGTTTTTTTTTTTTACTCACGACGGTCGATCAGCATCTCGGCGCCGATTCGTCGGGCCGAACCTTTTATCCTTCGTTTTTTTTCCGGATAATGGACGCAGAGATACAAATGCGAGCGCCGGATAGAGATTTTCTCATTGTCTAACGGCACGCGCGAGTGAACGGCGCGGGCGCGCGAACCACGTGACGAGTGTTTTTTCGCACGTGCCGCGCCGAGCGGAGTAAGTGAATGAGAGATCGTATAGTGGGTTTTTGATCCGGACAAAGATCCTTGCTTTCCCCCGCTTGATGTGTATGTACGTAGGCTTGACTCAGCGGGATCTCGTTCGAGATTGACCGGTGGAATTTTGGGTTTACGGTGGACTGACCCGGTGAGTTTCGCTCGGGGGATTTTTCGGATGTGTGTACTGCGCAGTTTTCGTTTTCAGATGGTTTTGGCCGGGAAATGTGGCTGCGTTTTTGTGCGATTCGTGTATGGTTTTCGAAGAATCTGTCAGCACACTGCCAAAACGGTATCCTTGAATGAGATGTATTCCGTAAGTCTGCAATTTGCGAATTGCTTTGAATAATAAATTATCACCTCCGACTCCTCGAAGTTAATAATTGTTTAATATTCCACGCAAGACATATACATATTACTGAATTATTTTTTAATTAACATTTGATTCATAATAACATTATCTGCTTCATGAAGTCACGCTGTTATTTTTCGTAATAATCTGGGACTTTAAATTTTCCATACAATACATAACAAATATCAAAACGCAAAAATTGTGTTTACAAATTCCAAGGTACATTTCATAATTTCTAAAAGGTAAAAATATTGACTCATTAAAAAAGAAAACAGAAATTCCAAAACTAATGACGCGCAGCCGCGTCCATGTACATTTCTCCCAGCTTTGTATATACCAAATGGAATTTTCAAAAAATTATGTAAACAATCCGAAGAGCACCTCAAAGCACGCATTCATACAAATTACGCTAAGAGTATCCTCCCGGACGGTGTTTGCACGTTCCCGGGTCCTCGCGAGTACAACAATAAAAGAGCGCCGTTAGACGCGATAAGGCCGCCATACACGAGCTGCACCGCGCGGTAAAAAAGCCGACGCTCGTTATTACGCGCGCACTGACATTGCTCTCGATTTCGTACCGGAGCGCTAATTGGCGTGTCGTCGTGTGCGCAAGTGACAGCCTCCTCCTCCTCCCACTCCCTCGTTGCGCAATGGGGCCCCCGAGAGATGGATTTGGTAAGGAGGATATCGCGCGGCGTGGGTGTGCGACTCGTCGCGCGTAATCGAAACTAACGGAAGCGTCTTATAGGCTCTCGGCGTACGTCGTATATCGCGCTGGCGCGATTTACTTTGTTTTCTTTTGTTTCTTCGCGAGAGAGAAACTGGAGTAATTGATCGGTATCGCATTGCCTCTAATCGACGTTGCCAAGTCGGGGGGAAATGAACTTAACGGCGAGCGTATAATGTGTAATCGCGATTAAACCCCGGCGGTAATCGCGGAATCGCGGAGGTAAAATGTGGGTAAGCAGCTTTCTAAGCGAATTTTGCATAAACCTGGAGCGCGGCGAGATCGTTTATTTTCGGCTTATGCAACTACGAACGCCGCGGAACGACCGTCGGGCTCCGAGGAAAATTATTTAGATATTGCCGAGCTTTGGGCGCTGGGAATTTAATTGGACTTTCTAAGCGCGCAGCTGGCGCGTCGCTGGGAATTTGGTTTTTTACTCTTTTATTTTTCGATTACCGTGTCGTAAACCTTACACTTAACGCTGTGCTTAAAGCATGGTTATTGCGTGTTTTGTAAATTCTTAAAGCGCGCAATTACACCTATTCGAGGCGATTTCACGTTAGTTATGTGGGAAGGACGCAAAGACTTTAATTCGGAGCAGTAATCAACTTATTAAATTCTTCACACACCGTACTTTCGACAAAGAAAATTAAAAACATTGATGGACTTCGAAACCTCTGCTTTTTGTATACTGATTTTTTACGATCGCCTTTACATTGTTTGCTAACCAGCTGAGAATGAAAATAAGTGCTTCGATCGTAAAAAATGTCTAATCATGGATAATACACGTGTAACTACATACATAAAACGTGTAAGAGTAAGTAATCGATAATTGAAGGCTAAATAACTTATTACAATATAATAAATAAAAAGTAAATCTTGCAATCTACCGTACTAAAAATAGAGGCGAAAAAATCGATATATAATAAAACAGGATTTAATTAAAACGTATAGGAAAGTTATAAAATGTTGGTAATTTATTGCTGCAAAACTAGTTCTGTAAAAACTTGTTGCAGTTCAAAGTTTCCTAAAAATAAACCCTGCCAATTTTAATACTTATATAATAAAGTATTGCAAATACTGTTATTTAAATTCTTCAAATTTTCATAAAACATGCTAATATCCACTGAAAGCCAATTGAAATATTAATTTTACATTTCCATTCTGATTGCACATACGTGAGAACAACTTTTAGAGATACCTAGTTATCGATCTATTCATTAATTATCAGTATCTTTGTAATGCAACTCTATTATAATGAGCTTTTACAAAGCCTTCATTTTCGTATGTAATAAAGCAAACGAAACGCATTGATGGGTTATTTTTAACTTCATTATTTAATGAATGCCTCATAGAAATCATCGAACATAGTGGTATCACTATGACGTCAAGCCCAAGTTCGATAGAACCTCGATAAACGCTTTCGTCCTATATTAGTAAGACAAGAGCTCGTATTTCTAATGACTGTTAAATTGAAAATGAAAAAAAAAAATGCACGTTTCATGCATTCATTTCTCATGACGCGACGAAGAAATATATCCTGGCGGAAATGAATGCTTTATTCTCACTTACTCCCCGACTGCAAAGTTTCGTAATATGCAATTAAAATTGCCCAAAGCGTCGCAGTCTTATTTAGTTTGATAAATTTTTCGTCAGCCGATCTGCCAATCTTTTAATCGCGCAACGTCACCAAAGCAACGCTCTCGAGAGTTTACAAAACTCAGCCGTCAACAAAAGCCTAATCACGACATTGCATTACAATTGAACAAAAACTGTACACCGCGCAACTAAGCCAAACCCGCGGTGGCGCGCCAACTGTCACAATCGTCTCCCTAAGCGTGATTGTACATCAGCATACAGCCGAATAAATCTCGCTTTTTAGGGGACAAACAACAAACGCCGCACTCGAGATCGACCCAAAGCTCAAAGTCCCTCCTCTCTCGCAGCTGCTCCTTCGCCTCGTCTCTCTGCCCTTATCAACTTTCTTCCTTCTCTCGGTGCAGCGTTCTACTCGTGCATCGCGTCTCTCGGCGCTGTGCTCCGCGCGGCGCTGCGACGGCGCGTGGAAGGGATAGAGAGCGAGGGAGAGAGAGAGAGAGAGAGAGTGAGCGCCGGCCGCGCTTAGCGAGGCAATAAAAGAAGGTAAGAGCTGGCGGGGAGGCTCAGTGTACCGTTCGATACCAGGACAGAGCGCATCGTGTCCGGCGCTCCTGCCTTTCTTTTTTTCCTTCATTCTGCCGAGCCTGGCGTAAATAAAAGCCCACGCAAGCGCGGAGAGGAAACTATGAGCGCGCGAGTAGTGTGAGAGTATATACAGTGTGCCGAGAGGGATATATACGTAATATATATCAGCAGTGTCCACGCTGATACATCGGCTGCGAGATTTACAGAGAGACAGAGGGAGAGAGAACGCAGGAGGCCCCCGCGTCTCGCGTACGAACGAGCGAGAATGTCCAGTAGCGTGTGTCACGCTCCTCTGCCTGCCAGGATGGAAGCCTTCACCACGAGGATCTGCCTTAGGGCCGTCGACCAGTACGAGCGACTGCTCCAGTCGCACTTTAACAAGGTAAGAATGCGTCTTAGCATTTGTCTCGTCTCGCCGTTCGAGTCGCGCGCCGCGTCGAGTGTTCGATATATAAAGGGTGTGGGTCGAGGAGAGGCGGCTGGTCAAGGATTCCCGCGAGAGAGCTGCCTCGCATCTGTAAATATTGCGCAACTGCCTGCAGCGACGGCGACTCTCTTCTCCGCTTTCGAGCGGATCCTCTACATTAACACCCAGTTGCAAGCACGTGCGTCGACTCGAGTCCTATTTTTTAAAAGCGTCCGTGCACGAAGGAGAGAGCCGGCTACGAGACGTAGTAACGCGTGGCGTCGCGACGCTCGTCTCTTCTCTCTTCGTCGCGTGCTCATCGATTTTTGGCCGCCTTTGCGCGCGCGCCAGCCAAAGAGGCAACGAGAGCAAACCGGGCCGCGACGAGCAGTCGAGACGGACACGTTTCTCCGCGTTGTTGTCGGCCGCGCGCGATTGTTAACACATGAGATTTTTCGCCGCCGAGCCTCGAGACTGCAGGTATTTCTGGCTTGCGTTGGGGAGGAGGGACTGAGTAAACGTCGACGAGTGCTGTTTGCTTTGCTTAATGTAAAATTCCCGCCGCTTCCTCTCTCTCTCTCTCTCCCGTATATACTTTGCTCTCCGACGCAAATCGAAGAGAACACTTTTACTCCCGAAGAATCGAGCCTCCGTCCGAAGTTTCTAAACAATCCGAGCCTCCCCGAGCTTCGAAACGCCGCGAGAAAAGGCCCGAATTTCAAAATCAGTTTCGTCCTCGCGCCGCTCCGGCACCTGCCTCCTTAACTGCACAGCTCGTGCACGTCAGTGCGTCAGTGCGTCAGTGCCCGCGAGAAAGTTGTAAGCGGCGCGAGGACAACGCCCCGAGAAGAAGAGGAGGCAGGCCAGCTGCGCTTCTAAAACTCTCGAGGATCGCCGGTCCGTCGATTATATCTGCGCGGCGCGGTGACGCGCTTCTTCTCCTCGCTTACCAATACGCTTTGCGCGTGCAAAGGCCGTCTTTGCTAAGCGGCGAAAGCTTTCAACTGCCGAGAGACTCCGATCGTTATCTGGACGCCGGCCGATTGGGTAGCGGTGCTTTATCGCGAAGAGATACGCGCTCGAGATAAGGGGGAAGGAAGGAATTCTGCCGCGGAGCCTCACCGTTGGAGTAAATCACTACGGGACTGGAAATTCTCGCCGCAGAAGCTTGAAAGCAGCCGTTGTATACTTAGCAGCTCGGCTCGACCGATCGTCTAATAAATTGCTCCTTTCGTCGAGCGAAATTCGCCGACGCATCCGGCGGCTTACCACCGCGACCTTGGAGCTTGAAAACTTCGAGCAGCCCTTGACGTTTATTACGATCATTGCGCCGCTCGAGATTTACACCCGGACGGCGAATTACGCGCGGGAGGCCCGAAAAATTATAAAATTAACGGCGCAGCGCCGCCCTCGTAAACGAGATCGAAAGCAGAGGCTATAAATTATTCGCAAGCACCCACTTGCAGACTCGGGCGGAGCTTTCAATTACGCGGGCAGTTTACAGCACAGATGCGGCCCAATTACAGAACGTCGTTCCTTTCGAGCTCTGTTCGCCGATGCAAAACGAAATACATAGAAGCGCCGATAATGCGAAGAGCTTTGAATTTTTCGATAGCGGCCGCCGAAAACGAGTTCTTAAAATTCCGCCGACTAGTTTTTCCTCCCGACTTTATATATATGTCTCCCCGCCGCGCGAACGAAGAGGCTTCGGATAATAAATGCGCGTTTCTAGAACGCCGAGAGGCTGATGATTACTGGTGACGCAAAGCGCAGCAAAACATCCGTTGCGCATTCGCTTTATCAATGGGGAATTGGGGCAGCCGCGCTAACTTTTCAAGCCTACTTCGTACTACAGCCATCAATAAAGCTCTCGGTCCACTTTGCCGGCACTTTTTCATTAATGACATTATATACCAGACGAACCTCTCTCTCTTTCTCTCTCTTGCTTTCCATTATCGTGTTTCGCTCGCTATCGTCTCTATAAATAAACCGAGAGCCCGCGGAAAGTTTGAGTATAACATACAAACTCTATATCCCGGAATCGCAAGTTTTTTTTCAGCAAAACTATATATGAGCGTCGTCTCGAACGGGGAAACATTCCACTCGAATCCCCAAAACAGGAGTATATCCTCCTCCGCCGAGGCGTCGACCTAATCCAAAGATCACCGACACCGAGACTGGATTCGACGATCGCGTCAGCGATTAAATTTACCCGAGCCGCGGGTCTTTCTTCGAATAATTGCTTCGGGAAGGGGAGGGGGGAGGTTTCACGAACGTTTTAATGCCCTATTGTAAGCGTGTTTGTCAATATAACCGCTCTATTTTTAACCGAACAATGAGAATCGAATTACGACGAGAGGTGACTCACTGCTCCGCGCCGATTTCTTTTTCTCTTCTCTTTCAGCGCGCCTCGATTTCCAATATAATAGTTCGCGGCGTTCGACGCGCGATTTTCTCTCTCTCTCTCCCTCCGCGGCGCGCGTGCCCGCTTCGTATATCCGGTGGGCAACATCCGGCGCGACGGCCGGGACGTAGCGCAAAAGAAGCCGGCGCGCACGACGCGACTTTCTCAATGGCGCGCGGGTATCGCCTTGCTCCTTCCACATTGTTTGGTCGTTGAACTCGAGAGCCAAGATGGACGATAAAATCTCTATCTCCCGCGTACGAGCAGACGTCATTTTGCAATCGACGGGGCATTCGCCGTTCGTCGATGCAGATTTCGGAATTTTGGCGAAGGCTGACACCATCGATCGATCGAAGACGAGTGCACGAAATTCGGGAACGGTATCGCGATCGGGATCCCGGCGATTTTCTTTCAGGAGGCTGGAAACGCTCAGCCACGGCAGCTCATTTGAATAGAAAAGCAATCGTTCCGTCGCGCGGGAAAAGAAGCGCTCACGATCGCCGCGACGTCGGCGCGCTCTTCCGCCTCTCGCTTATCAATTCTCTGGCTCAAAGTTCGCCTTCGTAGCCTTTATCCACACTCGGCGCGGCGAGAGTACGCAAATAGAGAAAGGAATTTGCGCTCGGTGCGGTGACGCGCGCGCCATTTCTCAAAGGGGAGTCATTATCGCGAAAACCGTTATGCAACCCTGACAGTTATAGAAACACAATCGAAAATTTAGTGGGACAGAGCGCTTATCGATTAATCCAGCGTGATTAATTGCCCGAGCAGCGCAGGAAAATTTCTGCCGCTGACGCAAGACAGAGAGCGAGAGTGAGGGGCGAAAAAGCTCTCGATCAAATTCTGAAATGTTAATAGCCTCCTTTTTACTCATTAAACTAATCCGACCGAGTGCTTTCGCGGCGATAACGGCCGGCACGTGGATTCGAGGCGGTGTGTGTTCGCCGCAGGAATGTTAATACACCCCCCGCCTTCTCTCGAGCGCGAATGTTCGATCGAGAGCCTGCGTATTAGCAATTAAGAATCTCGTGTATCAACATCGGAGCTTGAATGCAAATCCCCGCAATAGTCGCGAATCCATTAATTTTGCTCGAATAATGTTGAAGTTTTGTATGTGTCCGCCTCTCCCGCATTGCGCCGCAATTATAAAAGCTCGATAGTTTCGAGCGCGGAATCGTTAACGACTTCATTTCAATGATTAACAATTAATTCCGCTTAGCCTTTGTGCGAGAGAGGCTATAATGGCTTGGCTTTTGGATCATTATAATTAGCGGAGATTACGCGTTTCGTAAGCCGTATCGTAAAACGTTCTCGAGCGCGAGTAATTAATGAACAAAGGTGTACGGGATAATTACACGCTGCAGAGGCGATTTAAATTATTTATAACGCGAGGCGCGCGAGCATCACGAGTCGAGCGAGCCTTAAACTTGTCCGTTGACCCTCGCCGCGCTTTCGAGCTTTTTTTGCGTCTGTTAAATCAAAAATTGTGCGGTAACGAAAGTATAACAGCTGGTTACGAAATCGTGACGGATATATATTTTTGCTGGCAGGTTCGAGCAAAATTTAAATGACAAATCGCCCGTTAAGGCAAACACGATTTATGCATTTAGGCTCGAATCGTCGTATATTGACTCAACAATTTGTTGAATGATACATATATTTGAATAATCGTGCACGTTACGCCGAACAGCGATGTATTTAAAAACCCAGAAACGAAATTAGCCCAAATCGTGCGAAATACGAAGGCATCGGCTCCAAGGACATCCGCCCGTCGAACTTTACCGCAGATAAACCGCCAAGTTATTAATAGTTCACGAGCAAACAAAACAAAAACGAGAGCACCCGAACACCGCGCGCGCGCGCGCGCGAACCATCGACTTTCTAAGACCTTTCCTTCCGACCTCGAGGGACGATCCGCCGAAACGCAAAGGCCCCGGCGAGGTCAGCCGAGCGGAGATCCTCGACGAATATAGCCTCTCTCACGGGCCGCAAAGTCGAACGTCACCTACTTTTGCGTACCCGAGAGCGCGCGCGAGCGAGCGAGAGAGTCGGCTCTCTCGCGCTGCATAGGAAATGACGTCGGCGCCGACACACTTTGAGGTGAGCGGCACGAGAGCGCGGCGAACCTGTTAAACGGCGACGCGGACGCAAGACGTGTGCTGAGCGCGACCACTACGAATTCCAAAGAGAGAGAGAGAGAGAGAGAGACGCACAACGCTCTCTGTCCATTCATCTTCGAGAGCGCTCCATTGATTATCATATACGCGAGGGGGATTGGGAAAGCGGACGTCTTTTCCGGATTGCGGGAGCTGCGCTTTTTTCTCTTTTGGGACTGTCGAGCAGAGCTTTGCTGGTGATTGCACGGCTTGCGTGGGAGGGAAGACATTGGTTACGTAATCGTTTTGTTGGCGAATTCCAATTTTTTGTATTTTGAAATCACAATTTGCGTATCGTAGCGGCTTCGTTAATGAGTCGAGATAAAAATTATCTTTATGTGATTTTTCGAATTATTTATAAATTATTCATTGTACACTTTTAGTTATCATCTTTATAAAGTATTTACGAAGCTTAAACCGGTGGATAATTTGAAAATTAAATTTAGCCTTTAAATCAGCTGTGAGCCGAAGACGTCATTTAATAAAAATAATATTAATTTATTTGCAATTCTCTCGGTATTTTTCAGCGCTAAAAAGCTAAATTTTCACGAGAAAACATATCTTTTTATCTCGAGTTGCGCAACGAATCTTGGTTAGAAGAAAAAAAGACTTTTTTCCCTCTCAAAGATTTTCTTTCGCGTTTTTTTAATCAGTAAACTGTCAATTAATTTCCTTGTTGACATTATTTTCCTATATTAAGCAATTAAACCAACCTGAAATAATTCAACGAGCATATAAAGTCAAAACGCCCATAAATAAAGCCTTTTTTCTCGCCGTCAAAAACCTATAATTTATGCCTTTCGAATTCCACGCGCAACTTTATACTATACGTATAAAAAAAGAAAAAGAAGAGGAGCGAACCAGTAAAACTACTGGATCAATTATTTATCGTGAGAAAGATCGAAGGGGAGATATTCGCATGTCAGTGTATAAGCTGGTCCAACAAAAATCGGCCACAAACTGGCGAGAGACTCGCTCGGAAGGAGCCTCTCTCGCGAATCGAGAAAATAACACAAAAAGAAGATGGCCGCTCAGTTGTACAAGGACAGTTTGTTTTTATCAAAAACTAGTTTTATTATACGCCGCGTGTTTCCGTGAAGGCTCTCTTGAATGGACGTAACTCTCGGCTTCTTATCGATACCTCATGTACACTGAAATGAAACCTCCGACCAAATCGCTTTGCAACACTTTCCATTACGATTGGAATGCGCTATTTCGCCTCCCAAGAATCTACGAAGCGTGGCTAAATCTACGGCGCTTCTGAGAATCGCGCAAGCTGCACCGAGAGCAGCTCGCAGATACCCATCGGCGGTTATCTCTCTCGGCTGAAAAATGTATACGCTAAGTAGAAACAGACCAGCGCTCGATGAGGAGCTTCGCGGTAGCGATAAAACTAATTGAAACACGCGATCGCCATTCCACGAGACTGATTAGCTATTTTTACTTTCATCAAACAGAACCACTAGTCAGGATATATGTAAAGCAGAGTCGCCTCGACTTACATACTCGAGCTCATCTCTCTCGAGCCATTTTCCAAAGTCTCAATCAATCGGAGGAAAGGCTGGATTTATATTTGTAATTTCTAAACAAACGCACTCGCCGCCCGCCGCCCATGCAAATATTGACACAGATTCCGCGCCGACGCCTGCCGCCTTTTTACATCGATCGCACTTTCTACCGGAGTGAAACACACACCGGGGCCCGGTGTAGCGCGAATAATAATCGCCCGATTTGCGTCATCGGTGAAGAAAAAAAAAAAAAAAACAACTCCTTCGCCGGGAAGATAAAGTCGCCGGTCGGCGAGTTACGATTTCAATTACGGAGGAGCTTACTTATACGCCTTCCAGCTTAGCGGTGCACCTTCCATCGACGCTTTACGTAACGAGAAAGAGGAAATCTCTTTAAAAAAAAAAAAAAAATAGCCCCCGCTTTCTCAATGAATAAAACGTTCGATCGTCGACTCGCGCTCGATTGACCTCCCGGCGAGACCTCCGAGGATCGACGATCGCTCGGAAAGAAAAACAGCGATCGCCCGAGAGCTTTCGGTGCAGAAGCACTCCCCGAGTCGTGCGAACGACGACGTCGTCGCTCCTTCCCCTCGCGTTCATTAAATAAACGGGGACGTTGTTGACGCCGATCGCCGCTTAGCATAAATCGTACGATCGGAACACGCATTTTTCAGCGGGCGATATATATAGCGAGATTGTTGAACCTCGCCGCCGATAGATTATTATTATTATTATTTGCTACTCTCGCGTGTTTGTAAATATACTTGTCGGCGGATGCGGCGCGGAGCGCGGTCGTATTATATAATTAGACGCGCTTCAAACGCGCTTTTTGATATAATTTGCTTTCAATTAGTAAATCGTTTTAATGGATATGTTTCTGTAAACAAGCGATTAGGCCGAATATAATACGATGAAAATCCTCCGATCCAGATCTTAATTATTGCAGCGGCAAGATGTACGCTTATCATCGCATACGGAACATGTCCTCTCGGGCGGCTTTGCAACGGTTTCTAACGAGGCGAAAATAGTTAACGAGCCTGGAAATTTCACTAAACGAGCCACTTAACAATTGAATTACCATATAAGCGCGGCGCGCTTGCACGAGACCGCGCAAACGACGGACGGCCGTGGTCACGCGTTCGCGTCGTAAATCGGCCGTCTCTCGGCTCTCTTTTATCGATGCGCGCGCTCCTTTTTTTCTTTTTTTTCGTCCCTCCCCGATCTTTCGATCGGACGGCGCGCGCAAAAACGGCGCACCTCTCTGGAACAAAGGTGCGCTGCAACATTGTCTCTCTCTCTCTCTCACCTGCATTAGCATTCCTCGAGCGTTCCATTAAAGCTGCATCATCAATCTTATCGTAACGTCAGCGCGCTTTTATATAGTCATATAAAGCGCGGTCCAGCGGTATCCGGCGGATTTGATTTACGACGACTGCTCATTGCCATTCAACAATTAGGCGTCTCCAATATTCAATCAGCCCCGCCGAGAATAGACAGAGGCTAATTACGCGCGATCGGAGCGTGTATCTCGCCGGCAGAGCGAAGAAACAAAAAACAGAGAAGACAAGTGCGCGCACGTGGTGGTCAACGTGCGCCGCCCACGCACTCGTTGTCGTCGTCGTTTAATCGGCGCGGGCATCGTTGTTGACTGCGGCTCGAGTCGATTCTAAACGAGCTTAACTGGCCCCCCGACGACGATGTTTACGGCCCCCGGGGCTGAAGACGACGCGATGCAGCCCAGGAGCTGCGAGAGCTTTGAGGCCACAGCTGGTGTTCTATTTCGGAGTCTTTGAGGAAACGCTTGGATTTTTAATTAATACGTGTGCGAAATGTTTTCGGGGGGTTTTCCCAGTCGCGCGTTTCCGCTCGGCTGTTGCACCTCTTTTTGTGCTCGGGAAGATCTCATTTTAAGCGTTTCAGCAGCGTTATTGAATGAATAATTCATGTATACGAACCGAGGCGAAGCTCGAAAAATGTGCTTCGCGCAGTCGAAAAGTAAAATGCTAAAAACCGCCTGAGAAAATATTCTTTTCCAGTGCGGCGAGCATTCTTCGCTTGTTGACTAACACGCTTAATCAGTTTATTCGAGCCGACACGTTGCGCTTACACGCGTGAGCCTCCCGAGCGCAAATATTTTCGCGAATAACTCGGCGCTCTTCCAATTAAACGATATACATCGAGGTGAGGACCGGGCTCTAATGGCTCGTAAAAATCGTCGTTGCTTCCTGCGTCATCGACGGGAGCGCGGCGTTTTTTTTTTCTCGATGTTTTGGCGAAAGCATTTCGCTCAGCCGATGACTGCGGAGGTGACACTCGGAAAACAAGTGTCTCAAAATACGCCGACACTTTAACGAGTGCATCTCCTTAGCTTTTTACCGGCTGCCGCATAATTTTCCTTCTGGACTTTCCCAGCCTCTATTATCTCCGCGCCGATATATTGGCCACACATTGTTTTCGGAAAGGAAACGCGAAGAGAAGCGCATTTCTCCGCCGGAAAACCAACCGCGAATAACAAACGGACGTCAGTCGCTCGGCGAGTCGCGCGATCCGCCGGCTTTTTTTGCATTAGACGCGTCGCAGACAATTGGTGCAATATCGCCCGACGGCGCGCACATAATCGTGGACGCGGCGCGCATTATCTTTGCAAATCTAAAAAAGAGCGGAGTAGGGGGCTGGGTTCTCGCTCGGTGGCCCCGAGAGAGCTCCGCGCGCGCGGCGTATTACAATCTTTCCGGTTTTCGATGGGAAATTCAAATGGAGCCTTCTGCGCACATGCAAAGCAGCGATTATGTGCACGAGCGACGAGTTTCCTGCGCGCCTTTTTTCTCTCGGTCCGAGGAACCGACGAGCCGGGAATTTCCGGTCTCTCGTCGCGTGTTTTCTTTTCGGCGCGCTGCCCGGGATGAAGGTTATTATTCGAAATTGGGCCGAGACCGGTGACTGCGCGACTGCAGCAGGTTTTGCGAGTCTTGCGGATTGCGCGGAAATTCGAGACGATATTAGATGCGGTTTGCTGCCCTATGATTTCGTTCTCTTCTAGACTCGAGCAGTTTTTCTCACGTACGATTATATTCCAAGGCTCCATTAGAATCGCAAAAACGTCCCGGTCCCCTCCGAAAACCAACAAAACCGGCCGGAATCGAAGGCTTGTCGGTAAACACCGACCAATCAGGCCGCCAGAGAACCCGGCAACGCCTCTCTTCCGTCTTAAAATACGAAACGCGAAGACCTGCGCATCGGACAATCGGTCGCGTCCTCTCCTCCTCCCTCTCCGCGCGGCGGCGACGGCGGAATAAATTTATACGGCCGCTTCTAACGCTCGCCTTAAAAAGCCGCGCATTAAGCCGCGCGGCGGCGGTGTGGTCACGATTTATCCCCCCCGGGAGCCTCGCACGGAATACCAAATTCGCCGTTTTCCGACCGGCGTCGTTGGGGATTCGCGAGCCTCGCGGCGCTACGCACGTTGGAGAAACGCTTCCTCCTTCGTATATATATATATATATACCCCCCGCCCCCGAAGTCGTAGCGTAAATTTTTTTTTTCTGTGTAAATCGTTTTTATAAACAGTGGAGCCGCGGGAGAAAAGCAGAGCGGAGCAATAGGAGAAAATCGAAGGAGGAAGAGGCGGCGGCGCGCGCATCCTGTTATCTCGGGATCGGAATTTGCCCGAGAGCCGGCGGCGACATTCCTGAGCGAGCCGCTGTCCCGCGAGACGACGCGCCTCCAAAGTGCGAAACCACGAGGTTAAATGCCCGCTTTAAAAGGCGAGCTCGGATTCCGAGAGGCGCTTAATTGCTTCGTATATGAAAGCTTTGTGCGGCTCGCGGATCGAAATTTCGCTTTTTTTTGTTTTTTATTATACGCTTAGAGCTGCCTGGGGAACGGACGACTTATTCATATGGAAAGTTTTCATTGCATTTCAAGAGATATCTGGCGCTTGGTGTTTTAATTGAAATTCTGGGAAACACTGACTACAGCCAGCTGTCCTTAAAAAATCTCTTCTCTTATCCTGCCGGTGATTTTCAAACTATCGCTACTCTGTTTTCGGACTCCGATGACTACGCCGCGTGTTATCTGCTTCCGGCGCGCGAGAGAGTTTTGTTCAATTTCAAATTTTCAACGCCGACTCTCCGAGCAAAACTTTCCAAAGTGATAATGCACAGTTCGACAGCCGGTGTCGTTAAAAAAAAACCTTGATTAATTTGTACTTCGATAAAAAAGCCGAGCCTTGAAAAGCGGTCTTGCTGTCTTGCAAGTACATATGTATATACCCGAGCGCGAAACGATCGGCTCATCGAGCGCAAGTAAAAGCAGCGCGTGGATATTAGCAATAAATAAGGAACCCTCTCGCATACGCTTGAGCCTCCATTATCCGAAAATAAACTTCGCTCTCATCGCCGGATAATCTCTCTCATTACGCGAGCGGCTAAAAAAGCGCTCCATCTCCCTTTCAAATCCCGGGCCGGGAAAAAAGGCGGCAATCCTGCGAGCGGCAATTTGTCGCATGAAAATTCAAAAGCACACTCTGGCTTTGAAAAAGAGAAGAAAAAAGGAGAACTCGCCTCGCAATCGGACATCGGAAGCCCCTCTCTCTCTTTCTCTCGCTCGGGCTTTTTATCGAATCGCTTTTTATCGGGCGAGCGCGCGCGCGCATTGACGCACGCGATCGCTCGCAAAACTCGAATTCCGCTCTCCTTTTCTCGCCCCCTCGCCTCCTCTTTATTCGCCTCGGCGGTCGCTGCCTTTTTTTTCTTTTCTCCCGCTCGGCTCGAGGCACCGCCGGCAGTATCGCCGCGGTGCGGCTCGCGATCGCCGATTCGGTTCCGTTAAAAAAGAACGGACACTGTGCGCGCACCACACCATTGTTTCTCCTCTCCGCTGTGTCGCTTAAAAGGTGCTCTCTCGCTGTGCGATGGCTTTCTGTGCTTAGTGTACGGGCACCGATGTCGGATGGTGAACTGTGGAAGGAAACTCGACACGCATCGGGTAAACAGACGGCGGAATTATGCGGATCCGCGGGAGAGATGGAGTAAAAGTAGAGAACTTACGGATTTTTGCGTTAATTAACGGACTGCCTTACGCAAAGCCTCCTAATAAGGGCTACCAAACCTCCGCTAGGCTGTTCTTTCAGACTCGGCCTTCGCTCGCATCGAGTTCTCATCTGCCGGTAGATTGAATCAGCCCTCTGAAAACGGAACCGGCCGCGAAATCAATTACAAAAATCATAAATACATATCGGAGCGCGGCGCGGCGTATATAATTTCCGCAACGACAGGCCTTAATCGGCGAGATTAATCGAGCGAGGATGAGGCGGCCCGCCACCTTGAGAGAGAAAGAGAGGGAGAGAGAGAAGCCTCGACGCACGTGTATGTCGAAAAGATGCTCGTGAAAAAAAGGAGAAGAGGAGGAAGGTCGACCGGATCGGTGGCCGCGCGCGAAATTCGTCGTCGACGACGACGACAACGACGACGACGACGACGACGCGCGATATGGCATTAAAAATTCGCGCGGGAAGAGAGAGAGAGAGAGAGGACGCGGGAAGCTTCCTGTGGCCGAGGCGCATTCGTAATTATATCCCAAAGCCGACGCGACGATTTTTTGCGCCTCCGAGTTTCGTCATTGAGAATTCTCGGCGATATTGTACGGTTTTTAATGCTGCCCGTTTTACCGTATAAAAACCAAAGGCTTTGGTGCACAACGCTTTTTGAGTCGATTCCATATATTTGGGAAGTAACCGAAGTCGTAAATCGGGAAATTATTACGAGTCTTATTAATATCGCCCGAATAATGAGAAGGAAGCTCTTGAGAGAAGAGGCCTCAAAAGCTGCGTGGGCGGTGAGGGACGAGGCGAGCGTTTCGTGTGTTCGTATGTGTAATGGCTTCCTTCCGCGAAAGACAGACGCGACTGCCGTCGAGTGTATATAGAAGCTGCGCACACTGTCGGCTTCCGTTTGCGCGAACGATTTTATGACTTTCAATAATTATAACAGAGAGCCGCTTAATCGGAAATCCTCGACGGAAACGAGCACTCGGAACTATTATCGCAGCGACGACTCATAATATCTCTCCGTAAACATGCGCGCGAAATTCGACGAAGGCGTTATACGTATATTTTCGAAGCCGCAAACGCGCCGGAAAGCTTATTCAAACAAATTTCCCTCCGCAAATATAGCGAATGAGCGTCTTACCGCGGTTTCCTCGCTTATGCGAGATAATCGAGAGCTGGGAATTCGCGGCCGGCAGGCAAAGAGGGCGCCCAGGAAATCGAGGAATCTCTCGTTTCCGCCTCGGACTATGTCCCTGATAGGAATTTACGGGCACCGAGTCATGCCGCGCTTCTTGCGTCTTCTTTCTTTGTCCCTCTCTCCCTCTCGGCGGTGCCCGCATAATGCGAGATAACGAGCGGCTTTCGTCATTGCTGCGCTCCTCGAATTCGAAAAGTGCATCCGTCCGGATGCAAACGCGTCTCTCGAGAGTTTCTCTCTCGCTAGTTGATTATTTTTTTTTTTCATTCTTGTCTGGCAGGGTGATTATTTTTAATTGCTCCCGAAAAAGAAACGTATATACGTTTGCAAGAGAAATTATCTGATGTAATAGTTTCTTTTTTTTTTTTTTATTCAAACTTTTAAATTACACGGTTCTTTAAAAAAGATTAAGTTGGATTAATCTCTTCGAGGTTGCTTAAAAAATACACAAATTTACATATAATGAAATACATCGAAACTACATCCGAGGCGCGTTCGACGCAGCAGACACGGAGGCCCGCGAATGCAAAATAGACAAGGTAATAAAAAGAATGTCGAGCCCTCGGAGCGAAAAGCGCGTAGGTACCGTATCGCTTAAAGTTACACGCGCTATCGGCCTCCTTAAATGGATCGCCCGGACAGTATTTGTTTACACACCGAGCTCTCTCGCGTATCGCTTGTTTTATCGCGAAAGCTCATTGATCGCGTCCCTCTCTCTCTCTCTCTCTCTCTCTGCTCGCAGTGTGCAGTCGCATATACGATTTTCCGAGCGAATCCATAATGGCGATTACGTGCGCCTTGAATCGAGAATGCGAAATTGCCGCTCGCACGAGTATCTGTTATGTGCGGCTGGCAGCCCGCAGTGACGCATATTGTCTCGCATGCATGTATACAGCTGTTTATCGTTATTTTCGTTTAATCGAGCTGTTTAGGAGGGATATATAATTCGATATAAATCGAGGCTGAAAGCTGCGAGGAATGTAGGCGCGATATTTCTAACGTAATTATGCAATTATCGCGCAATGAGTAACTGTCGCGGAATGAGCATAGATAAAGAGGAGAATATTTCGCTGTCGGTCGCGACAGAAAGAAGGAGAGAAGAGCGTCTTGAAGAAATCATCGCTGCACACCGTTAGTTGCGACGTTAGTCCAGCCAGGGGAGTGACGAAATATCAGGCAGTCCGCGGCTGTGCAACGCGTTACGTCAATGTCATCGAGCCCCGAGATTTTTCGGCCGCCACAAGCCGACACAGCCGAGGGAACACCTAATCTGGCTTCGGCTTGACGTCAGAGTTGTCAAAATACACGCGATAACTTACCTCGACGATAAGCTACGCTTTTTTTTTTTTTCACCGACTCCTCGCGGCTGCAGTATATAATAGTGCGGCTCTGTGTCTCTCGAGATATACATTCCCCTGGCGCCTATTGCCGATAGCGGTGAAATTCTTGCCGCGGCGAGAGGAGGAGATAAGCGCGTTGGCTTTGTAAAAAAAAAATATTTTCGCCGGCCACTTGTTTATTAGTTCGCTTATCGCGGACTTGCGTCGATGCGAGATGCTGCCTGCTTTTTTTTTCTTTTTTCTTTTTTGTGTAGTAGAGCAATTCAAATGCATCCGAGAATTCCAAGTACAAACGCTCAAACATCGTCTAACGACGACTCTGTCCCGGTTACCGCTTGGCACTGCAAACGCTTTCATATAATTCACAGAAAGCCGCGAATGCATTCCGTACGGTCGTTCGAAAGCCTTTATGCTCTCTCGCTCTATGTGCTTTATTTCGTCATAACGAGATCGGCGATTATATTGGCTCGTTGAACGATGTGTTCCAGACGCGTCGCCGCGCGCGGCCCTTTAGCAATTTGCGACTTCCGCGCGGTGGCCAAGCGAGGCTGTTAACCCGACAAATCGTTTCGGACAAATCGCAGCTCTCCATTCTGTAATGACCGACTCGGCTATACGTTGCGCAATGCGGTGTTCTCGAATATAGTTACGACTGCAATTTTTCCTCCTTTATTATCCGAGCGATTATTCTTATACAAATTCCTTTGCAAAAGAAACATGCCCTCTAACCGAGAACCTTCCCCTCTCCCTGTTCCAGACGTCAAGCAACAAGGAGGCATCGGCGCGCATCTCCCGCGACGCCAAGGAGCACCAGCAGCGCCGACTGAAGGATGCCGGCGGCACGTACTCGGCGGTGAGCGCGTTCCGCCAGTGGAGGCGCAACAACAATGCCACCTCCTCGGGCCAGCAGCAGCAGCAGCAGCAGCAGCGCTCGGCGAGCGCGGGTGCAGCAGCGACAACGGCAATGCCGGTGCTCAACGTGCCCCCCACGGCGATGAGCACCACCACCGCGAGCACGACTACCGCGGCCCGCTGGCCGCCGAACGATCGTGCCACCCTGCACAAGCTCGAGCAGTTCCCGGTGGTGCTGTCCGGGGCCGCCAGGCCCGAGGAGGACCACTCCCTCAAGTTCCTTGCGATTGTAAGTGTAGACGAATTCGCTTTATCTGTCTTGTTTAGCTTCTTATATCCGTAAAGATACGTCGACCTTAATCGATTGATTGAGAAACTGGGCTTCTCTTTATCGTAATATTTTTTACACGTAAAGCTAAAAATTGTGCGAAAAAAAAGAGGTCAAAAATCTCTTGTCGCTTACGTTAAAAAATGTCGAGATCTCGGTAAGAGGCGAAAATCAAAACTCGCGTTCGCGCGGGAACAAAGATCGGGGAACCTTTCTCCGAGTTGCGCAATTTCGAAAAAATATATCGATTCCCACACTGTGCGTCCAAAAAAAAAAAAAAAAAGAGGCAGCCTCTCGTGCGTCACGCATCTATCAATATTCATAAGCGCATACGCGACTTTTTCGCCCCGTTTCCGCGCTCTATTATTAGTCTCTCGCGAGCATTTCGATTTCCGAAAAATCGCTCAAGGTTCCCTCTCATTTTCTGCCTTACAGAACGCATTAGACCTGACTGTACCGGCGAGCGACGTACTCCTGAAGAACAGACTGAAATCCTGGTTCCAGCTGACGGGACATCCCGACGGGTTCGCGCCTGCCGGTCCTGGAACCGTGTGGAAGCGAAGAACCGGCGGCGTCGAGAACACCGAGCGAAACGTTTACGAGGCGCTCAGCAGGGATGAGGCGCTCAAGGATTGCATACCAAGGTGATTTATCTTTTACTGCCTTTCGCGAAAGTCTGTGTACCTTTTTAGACTGGATCTGGACTTTGATGTATTTATGCTGAAGGAACGTTGAAGATATTTTTAACACGAGTTAATTATTTTATCGTGAAAAATGAATCACGGTCTAAATATACAAGTGCATATAGAAATTTTGGATGATTTAATTATCGTTTTCCTTGTTCCGGAAAGCCAGCCTAATTCAGTAATGAGTTTGAAACAGAGAGATGAAATGCAATATTGTCTATATACTTGAAGCATCAAAGTCCAGTAGCCAGTTATCATATCAGTCTTGTAAATGACGAAATTTCAAACTCATTTTACTAAACAAGAAAAAAAAAATGAAAATACAAAAAGTATGACAATTAAACTCATTCCTCGAAGCACATAAATCACTTCCAACAAAACCATAAAGTTCGCCTTTTATCTGGCTCATTGCACGTGAATCAACAGAAGCGCGGATCCGCGAAAAGCCAACCATTCAACTTCCATTAAAACTCGACGCACGTAACTGAACTCGATCGTCTCTTCCTTCGCAGGTATTACCGCGAAGTCGAGTACCGAGGCGACACGTTCATCGAGCTGCAGGACCTGCTGTTCGGCTTCACGGAGCCGCACGTCATCGACATAAAACTCGGCACGCGGACCTTCCTCGAGTCCGAGGTGTCCAAGACCGTCGCCCGCAAGGACCTTTACCAGAAGATGATCGCCGTCGATCCCGCGGCACCCACGGAAGAGGAGCACGAGGCGCAAGCCGTCACGAAGCTTCGCTACATGCAGTTCCGCGAGCAGCAGAGCTCGACCTGCAGCCACGGATTCCGGATCGAAGCCATGAAGCTCCCCGGCGGTCCGCCCATCACCGACCTCAAGACCGTCAAGTCGCACGACGAGGTCCTCGAAACCATGAGGCTCTTCCTGTCCTCCGGAAGGAAGGAGACCAAGAGCAAGCTCCTCGAGAGGCTCAGAGAACTGAGGGACAAGATCGAGAAGTCCGAGTACTTTCTCACGCATGAGGTGAGTTTCGTATATATTGTGTTTCGTATATGTTTCAGTTGAGAATTATTGGTTTTATTCGAAAAGTAATTAGTTATTAACAATGGCGATATTCACTGACGCGACATTCGTCGAAGAATTTTTCGATTTCTTATCTCTGACTTTGTAGTCAATTGGCGATAATTGCCGGCTTACATAATCGCGCATTGTTTCAAAGTGATTGATAGTTTAAAACAATCTTGACTCGAGAAATGATTACTCGTCGGGAGGCTAATTTCGAATGCCAGAGAGCAAAAATTCATTCTGACTTCTCACTGAAATTAATTTTTTTTATTTGTTAATGCTTACAGGTTATCGGTAGCAGTATTTTTATGATCTACGACAACGAGAAAGTCGGCGTGTGGTTGATCGACTTCGCCAAGACTTGCGAAGTGCCGAACGGCTGCAAATTGACGCACCGCCGCGAATGGCAACAAGGAAATCACGAAGAGGGCTTTCTGTTCGGGTTCGACAACCTGATCTCCACGCTCGAAGAAATAGATTGCTAAAACGAGTCGAAAGAAACAATTTTTTTTTTTTATAGAGACGCGCTTGGACTGACTTGTATTTTTAACTGTTATTTATTTTGTATATAATGTATGACGTAGGCGTATACTTTTAATGTAAGAAACTCTGGTCTGATAATCGTCTGAATGTCTTCGATTCTTTTATGTATATTTAACTCTCTTCTTCCTTTATTTCTTTGACTTTTTCGTTTTGTAAAATAATTCGATAATTTGTACTTAGCGATTCGTTAAAATGTTCTAAAGCTAGAAGTCTGAATATTTAACTGCGCAAGCGAAAAGTGTGTATATATCGACGAATATATATGTATATGTGCATTTTGTGTATTATATTTAAGTGTAATTTTATACGATTTTAATATTATTAGCAATTTTCGAATGATGTACAAATATTACCATTAAAAACTCGAATGTTCGATGACAAAAGTATTCGTGTAATATTAATCTTAGTAATCTTTGAAATTAAATTTGCTAAAAATATTTTTGTACAAATACTGAATGCAATTTGATAAAAATGTGTCGTACTAGATATTCTATAAAATAAATCAAGATTACAATATAAAACATAAAAAATGTGTTTTCATTTGAATACTTTATAGTTAAAACAATCCAACAGATTGTTTACAATTTTATAAATAGATACAAATTGATCACAAAATATAAAAATGATAGTATTCTTTTTCAGTTCAAAATACTAACAAATATCATATAAAACTTAAATTAGAGTCGCTTCATCCTTTAATAACAGCAATGGGTCTAAGTTTAATACACTTGTGTGAGATTCCAGCTGCATGACACGTATTTACAACATCGGTTACATTTTTATAAGACTCCGGAGCTTCTTCCATAACTAATTTCGGTGAAGCTACGCGAATGGAAATTCCCATATCTTCTAATTTATTTAATACGCTTTGATAATCTAAATTTCTTCTGGACTTTGCACGAGAAAGAGCTCGACCCTAGAAAAATAATTTTTTTATGAATTTTTAATTATTCAATTGAACGTTTCCGAAAATCAAAAAAATTCAATAATTAATATTGAACTTACCGCTCCGTGACATGTGGATCCAAATGTTTCTTTCATTCCTTGTTCTGTTCCTGTAAGCACATAACTACAGGTTCCCATGGTTCCTCCAATTAATACTGGCTGACCCGTCAACTGATAATCAACTGGAATTAAGGGATGGTGTGGTGGAAAAGCTCGCGTCGATCCCTGATAAAAAATTTTTTTTCTTAGATTTGTATTAATTAATTTGTAAAATAAAAAAATTGAATTCTAACCTTTCTGTGAACTAAAAGAGTTTTTTGTTTTCCATCAACAATATGTTCTTCAATTTTAGCAATATTGTGAGATACATCGTAAATGACATGCATATCTAAATCGTCTGGCGACATGTTGAATTGCTTAGCAAAGGCCTGCCGGCTCAAAAATGTCATAGAACTTCTATTTACCCACGCAAAATTGGCAGCTGCAGCCATAGCTTTCAAATAATCTTGCCCCTCTTGCGAATGAATGTGAGCGCACGCAAGTTGCCTATCGTTTGTTTCGATATTATCCCTTTTCATTGCTTTTTCCATTTGAACTAAAGCATCTAGAATATATTTATCAAAATGTTAGAAATGTGAGGTTTAAAAAATTTTGATAAATTCATTTGTTTTAGAATTACCTGTGGCTACCTGGTGACCGAAACCTCGACTTCCCGAATGAATCATCACGCAAATTTGTCCTTTTTCTTCAATTCCCATTTTACTAGCTGCAGATTTATTGTAAATTTCATCTACAACTTGAATTTCGGCATAATGATTGCCAGCTCCCAATGTTCCTAACTAAGTAACATTAAATTTAATAATAGAGTGTAAAAATAAGCAAAAGTAAATATCTTACTTGTGGAAGTCCACGTTTCTTTGCCCTCATTGATACTTTGGATGGATCAGCATTTAACATCCTTCCATACTCTTCACAGTGCTCTTTATCTTCAGCCCAAATGTATCCTAAATAAACAAAAATATTAAAAGAATTAAAAAAAATCATACAATGTAGATTTTACAAATCATAATTATATATTTTTACCCTCTCTAAGAGACCAATCCATTCCCATTTCTAATGCCTCTTCCAAATCTCTAGCATTCATAGGAATTATACCTTTTGAACCAACACCTACTGGTATGTGATCAAACATACTTTGCGCTAATTGTTCCTATAAAATTATAGCTTGTTAACTATTTTCATAAATGTTTCCGTGAATTACCATACTATTTAATTCAATTTTTGTACCTTAACTGGCTGTACATCTTTTTCATACAAGTTTGTTCTTAATAACCTCACACCACAGTTAATATCAAAACCTACTCCACCAGGTGAAACAATAGATTTTGGATCATTCATATCAAATGCTGCCATATTACCTAAATCATAAAGTAAAATAAAAATGATGTTTATCATTTAGCAAGTATTTTATTAATTATTTACATTACCTATGGCAAATCCATAACCAGAGTGAACATCTGGTAAACCAACTGATTTTCCTACAATACCAGGAAGGGCAGCAACATTAGCAATTTGTTTAACACCTGGCAAAAATCCTCCTACAGCACCAGGTCTACACGAATTTCTTAATTCTTCTAACATTAATTTCTCAAGTGTATTATTTACATAAAATACACCTTCAACCTGTGATATAGTAATAAAATAGTTATAAAGTAATTAAACCTTAATGATTTATTTCCTTTTAATAAAAATGTGCAACCTTCATATTTGGTTGAAAACCCATTTTAATCCTCCAGCAATAGTCGTTAATTTTTTCTAGGTACTTTAATTCTTCATTATACTGCCGCACGACCATTTTTAAGATTTATTTTATACTCTGGAAGTTTTTAAGAAGCTTTATAATATTTATAATATTATACGTCGGCTTTCGCACTTCTCTTTTAAATCACCGGTATGTTTGAGGTTATATTTATTTCACACTTTTGTGGGAGTACGTGAGTCTGTGACACTGTAGTGTGCGCAGTGCACAAAACATCGATCTATGTTGAGTATACGTTTTGTGGTTGAAAACGGCAGTTTAAATTTTTAGAAACCCAATTTGCGCGTCCACAGTGTAAAACGCATAAATAAAATGTACATAGTATTAATTATGTAATTAAAAAATAAATATTAGTATATTCGTAAATAATTGTCGTCTCGTGAAAAATAAGTACCTGAATATAAATTTAAGTAAGTACATACAGAACTAAATGAAAAAGTAAATAACCTAAAAATATTTAAAATTTGAAAGATTAAAAAATCTTTTAAAATTAGAAAATGGAAGATATACAAGTTCTTTGTAAAAAAAATTCACCAAATGATCCTTCAAAGATAAAAGAATTGTTAATGCAATTTTCAAATGTTTATTTTGAAAGCGATAAAGTTATACAAAAGCTGGAAGGTAATTCTTTAAATATTATTTTGTGATTTTGAAAAATAACAATTTACATATTATTAAAAATAAAATATTTTTTTAGAAAATGAATCAAGAATTTTGGAGCTGTCAAAAGAAGTATCTGCTTTAAAAGAAGAATTTGAAATTGAGAAACAAAATCTTGAAAGTAAACAGAATGAATCAGAGGAGCATAATTGTTTATTGGTTTGTAAATATATGTATTTTACATATTTTATGCCTTGAAAGGTTTTTACCATCTCTAATTTGCAGGAAAATTTGAAGCACCAGAAAGACAATTTGGATTTAACTTTGAAAGATTTAGAAGCAAGGCACAAAGCTTTGAAAAAGACCAAACCTAGTTTAAAAGATCAATTGTTATTAGAAACTGGAAAGTACGTAAATTAATGTTAAATTAGTTTTTTAATTATTTCTCTATTTAAAAGTTGATATTATTTATTATTTAAATAGACGAAAACATAAACTGTACAAAGAATTCACAGGTGTCAGATGGGACTATTCTGTAATTGATACAATGATCGAGGGCTGTATCCTTTGTTATAATGATAAATATTTCCTATTTACCAAATTTTAAATCAGTAATTTTCTTAATTAATATTATATCAGATATAACCAATAAGAAGGACTTTATACAAAAAATTTCTTTTAAAGGTGATATAGATTATAAAACATTAAGGGAGTTATTGTGGAAAGATATACATCGATCAACAATGGACTCTGCAGCAAGAGAAGACTGTAAAGAAAATAAACCTATGAATAAATAAGTGCATCTAAAAAAATATGTATAATTTATAATAATTAGAATAGCAAACACTTTTTAAAGTATTTATAAAAAATATATTTTCTGAAACTTACAGACTACAATATTTATTATTTATTTCACATTTTTTAAAATGTCATTAATAGAATACTGAAAAACTATTTACAACATAATTTTTTTTTAACTAATAAAAATAAAACGTAGACAATATATGCTGACAAAGAAAAAGTCAGTCCTGTGACTACAATTGTTGTAAATATTAAAAACATTGTACAACAAAGAACAGTCATTCCAATAACCAACAGCATCACTAAAAAATATAAAAATTAATTTGATTAAATTATAGAAAAATAATTTAACTTGAAAATTTACCTTCAATTATCACAAACCCAGTGAAAGCTATTGCAACATTGATGATTGCAAACATTGTAAACAAGAAAATTGGAAGAATTAAAGTTGCTGTTATAATTATAAAAGTAATTAATAATAGAGGATTTGATAATAAACAATTTATCATGCAATTCATTTTTTCATAGATTTTTGCTTCATCAAATACGTTTTTACTTTTTTCCAGCATTTTAAAATCTGTAAAATTAAAGATTAATAGTTATTCAAAAATTTTCTTTATAAATATTTGTAGGTTAAAATTACATAAAGTACTTACATTGTTTTTTTAAGTAATAAAAATCATTTCTAGGCACTGGTTCCACTTTAGGCTCAGCCAAAGTTTGCTTTTCATAGACATCCTTAAAATTTTGTTGATCTTTCCCCATATTTTCTTAATAATTAAAATTCTTCTTTCTTTAAAAAATTTCGTCGTGTTTACATTTTCTTTCTCTGATGACTTGAAACTTACAATTCATGCTAAGTAGCAGTATAAAATTTGAATTATTTAGAAATAATTGTTAAACTCAATATTGACCTTTACGACTGAAGAGTGCAGAGTTTAAATTTATCAACAGCAGGCGCCCAGAAGTTTATGAAAACATAACCTAAAGTAAGTAATGATGATGAGCGAGTACTTATTTCAGAATACGTAATATTTTAAATTTCAACTATTATTTACAAATATTTTCTTGTAGTAAAATTTAAGATTTATTTTTTTAAATGTACCAATCGAGGAACAAATTATTTAGCTCCATATATGTAATTTTATTTGCTTAAAAAAACTGTACACATTAAAGAAAATATTCTGAAAGACATTTGGGTTTACAAAAATTGTTCATATATTTATTACTTTGATTAATTTAAAAAAATTTTTTGTATTAATTGCTAATAAATAATAAAGAAATTGAGTTTCTAAAATAATTTTAAGAAAACAAAGTATTTTACATATTTTTACTTTGCAATTATATATAATATATACATATATGTTATACAATGTATCTCGGTGGGTTTATAAAATGAAGATCATTATACACTTGTGAATCATCAATGTCTGTTTGACCTTGAATTGTAGCCTGTTCTTTTCTGATACCCCCAAATACTATTAGTTCTCCTCTACCAAGAACTAAAGAATACATCATTCTTCCGTCTGGTCCTGATGAATCGTTGTGGTTTAATTGAACCCATGATGCTGTACATTCTTCACTTAATATATTACTTATATCCAATACAAAAATGGCTAGTGAATTTTCAGTTTTCTTTTTAATAACTTTTGACAAAGCTTTACGGTTTTGTAGTCTTTCTTCCATCCGACGAAGAGATTCTAATTGCCTTTGACGATTCACAGACGGGCTAATCCGCACTGGCTCATCTCTAAAAGCAGCCATGCTTAATGTATTATTCGGTACTGGCATTGACATAACACTTGGCGAGTTTGACGGTGCTGATTGTGAATTTCGTAAAATTGATCTTTGTAAAATACCCCGACGTCCGTTTACATTTTCATCACGATCGATTTCACGTATAGATTTTTGCCTGTAAAATAAGTTACTAATTTAGTTAAAATATAATTGCAAAAATTAAGCTAATAAAATTATTTTTTTATCATCTTTTATAAAATATTTTACTTGACTTTTAAGTATTAAATATTCTAGGACAATTCTTTTTTATTAAATTTCTTTAAAAAGATAAATAGAATAAATTTTGAAAAGTTGTATGCACACCTGTCACGAAGCAATGAATTTGAATTACTTGGAATTGTTGACTTTCTTACAGGTACATTCGTTACACCAGTTGGTTGTGATGGCCTTTTCTTCTTACTTAAAACAATAACATTATTTCCTACCTGTTAAACAAAATAATTATTTATTTGATTCCATAAAAAATGTAAACAATTTATTTACAAATAATAAAAATACGTCACCTTGCAAGCCTTTTGCCATATGTATTTTGGTGCAGATTCAGTATGGCGTAAGGTCACTAATTTCCAAATCCAAACAGGATCTTCCATTGTTAACAGCCAAGCATCATGAATCGTAACATTTGGACCAATACATCCACCTAATAATTTATATTTTTCTAGTAAAACTCTTAAAATATGATCAACACTGAACATAACAAAACTGTAAAAATTTCGTACCTAATATAAGTAAATGTTTATCATCTATTGGAATTTGTGACTGACAGTAACGGCGATCAGGCTTTACAGGAGATGTTGCTTGTTTCCACCAACTGTGTGTGTCCAAATTTAAGCACCAAACATGATTTGTACTATTAAATACAAATTTTAAGAAATATGTAAATTAATTATTATAAAAATCAAACTGTTAAAAATATGTTCTGAAACATTTAAATATACTGACCACCATAAGCCGCTCAAACCTGTGTCAGAGACACCTCCAAATACAACCATGATATTTCCATGAATAGAAGCTGAATGTAAAGATGTAGGAGGAGGACTTTGCAATGTATTAATTGCTATCCACCGATTAGATTCAATTGAATAAATATGCAACTCGTTAAATAATCTCCATTGCTGTTAATATAACAGTATTAATTTAAATATATTTCAATTTGGAAAATTTATTAAGTTATAAACATTGATTTGGTAAATCTATATCTACCTGATGTAGTGGGTATGAAAAGGGATGAGACCAGCCCCCAAATAAAATAAAACTTTTTTTGTAATACAACATAGTAGCACTTGCTTTGGGTGATGGATAGCTTCCCATGGTAATTGGTCGCACCCATTTCCTTGTGTCAAGATCTAATTTCCACAAATCGTTAAAAGTTGTGCTATCAACCGTGCATCCTCCGAAAACGTACATAGAATTCTCAAAGGCACATGCTGAATGTGAATGCCTCTTGCCAATAGTCGGCGACTCGGATTCAGGTAAAGACTTCCACAATAGTGTCCCAATAGCTACTGACTTTTGAAAATGATTTTTACTATGTTCGATTACACCTGCAGTTACATTTGATTTATAAGTTAGTTAAAAAGAAATAAAATATTCTCTAACAGTAAGTAAAGAATCTCACTTTTTGTTGCTTGATTCCATCTCTTTGAAACAAACATACATTCTTGTAAATCTTTATAAGGTGGTATTAAACTCAGAATGTATTCTAAAATTTCATCAGGTAAATCATCAATATTGTACTGCATTTTGTGTTTTTGTACTATAAATTGCTCATTTAAGGTAGATCTGTAAAAAAATAACAAATGCCTCATTAAATTGAAATATTCATAATAATTCAAATAAATAATATCAGAGATAATAATGTGCTATTAATATACTATTTAAAAAGCAATTGTACGATAAGGGAACCATAAAATTGAGGAGTAGACTCAAGAAAAAAAATTTATAAGCAAATTGAAGAAAATCAAAGGCTACAGCTCACATTGTAATTAAGTAGGTGAATTAGGCTAAACCAGAGGTTGGTGAATGAGGAGATGAATCTGAAAACAAATAAATTTAAATTTAAAAGCAAAGGTTGAAAAAAAATCTAAATGTTAATATATTTAGTTATAATTGAGTCTATAAATAAATATTTTGTATATAAAAAAATTTTAAAAACTAATTCTCTACTTTCAAGAGACATATTTCAAAAATAGTAATTTCATCAAAAACTTTAAATTATGTGTTAAAACCAGAAATAGCAATGCAGTAGCAATTTGTGTTAAGAAAGACTAATAAACTAGAAACTTTAGCACATTAGAAATAAATATCTTATTATAAGTGCTGTTTTGATTTATCCAGCTTCACAAAACGAAAATACAGTTTAATGTAATATAATCAACATCAAAATCTTTATGATAAGAAAAAACTGTCCTAAACCTTTTTTCTATATAAGAATTTAAAATAATTAAATATCAAAATCCTTCAAATGCAAAAATGTAAATTAAGTAAAACTGTATTTTGACATTACACCATTTAAATATAGACAATCAAGAAAAAAATCTGGAATAAAATTCTTTAAGATTTATATATTTTATATATTTTATATTTTAAATAATAGAATTATATTTAATTTTTAACCAAATAAGCCAAGACAAGAGTTCTTAGGCTTATTTAATCCAGATATATTAAGTTGTAAAGATTTTGGCTTTGACGTAACCTGCAGGTTGAACCAGTTGATAGACCTTGAATTCTACTACACTGCAGAAAACAAAGCCAATGAAAATTGTTGAACAGAATCCTCTTGACTAAAGAGTATTTTGCACAAGAAATGCTTGAACAATAGATTAACACCAAAAGTAGATTGCAGCATGACTACAGTTGTATTTCACTATTATAGCTGCATTTCCATTGCAGCCTAACAGTAGCTGGATATTCCAAACAAGATTTCAGTGAGCAGCAAAAACTGTTGGTGCATTGCAGAGAAATGCACACCTGTAAAAAACAATAATTTAATAGACTTATACTTTCACATACACAATATTTGAGAAAATAATTAACACAAGATAGCAATGAATCACCAAGATAGAAGTTGGAGCTAGAGTTTATGAAAGAATTGCAGTGTTTACATGGAATGCTAACTGCATAGTGAAACTGCTGCAAACGGTAATTTATCAGCATATCACTTGTATAAAACTACTTTTTGGTTGTTGCATAATGTCATATTTTTTTACAATAATAGCAAATATTGTCGACAAACGTAAACAAACAAACTGCTTTACTACATTGATTAAGGAACTAACCTAACGACGCGTAAGCGACATGACACAAAGGAATGTCCATATGTAATATACACACAGATTAGAACGATTAGCAAATAAAATATTTACCTAATTCAATTGAAAATTTTTGAGTAATCCTACTTTGAAAAACCTGTTTGAAACAAAAATGTTTAGATCAATACGTTCATATCAGAAATTCTATAGAAATATTAGACAACAATCACGCATTATTGTAAAAGCTTCTAGAAACTCTATCATTCTTTAGCAGTAAAGTATTTACAATTTTAGAAGTAGTAAAACTTAACATGAAGGCGAATCTTGTATAAGCAGTTTTTTTTTAAGAATCTAATTTCTTTTTAGTTATTTTTAATCAGAATTTTCGTAATCAGTGCATGAATACGCCCTGTGATTGTTACACATCGACTTCTAGCATGAACACTGCATTTTTGTTTTTCGATCCGATTTTTCTTACTACGTAAAACACATCGGGCGAGGTATCGGGTCTGTTTATCAAATTATTAGAAAAATTGTCATTGTTGTTATCTTATCGATCTCTTAAACTCAAATATTAGCTGTACCTAACTTAATAACTGGTCGAAGGATGCATATTTGATAACGCTGATGTTGTAAATGTGGCGTACGGACGTTTGATTAAAGATTTCAGAAACGCAATCACACGGTAATTTTGAAGAACTTTATCTGCGTCTATTTCTTTCTCTTTATTATACTGTTTAATATGTAAAACATTCTCGCATTTACAAAACTTTGATAGAGTATGTTATAAAATTTCATCGCTGAACCACCTTTGTGTCAATGGTAGTTTTATTAGCTTGGCAGAACTGATCGAAATAATCCGTATCTCTTTTGGTTCGGTTATAATGTAATAATAATTTTCGGTGTAGTTTATTCTCATATTTCTATAGACAGCATATTCGTAACTATTAACATGATTTTATTTCTTTGGCGTATACAATATCACCGCGATCTCATCATGACAACCAAATTTTGACACTGGTATTTCTTTTTCGAATAATTTCATTTCAGCAAGTATCTCTCTTTTATTTTTTCTTATTGTACTGGTTATGCATATTTTATAAGTTTCAGCACCTTAATTTTGACAACGGTATCGACGCGAACCAAATTATTTGTTTAAAATGAGGTTTGAAATTAAAAATTTCACTTGCCTGTAAGTGATTATCGAACTATTTTTACACATGTTGAAATACGGGTTAGAAAAAAAATAAGTGTCCAATAACAACTGCTGGGACGGAATACGGGTTAATTTTGATAATAACCCTTACCAGGTTATTGTGATACTAAATAAATAAATTTACAAAAAAAAAAATACATAAAAAATCGTATCTGTCAAAACGATAAGAATCTTAGCTAAGTGCCAACATAAAATATCTCTATTAATAAATATATTACATACAGCATAATGCAAAAGATCGTCGCAAAAGGGCTGATTAGTGAAATAGTACTTAATATTTTGCTTAAATAATTCAATTGTACAAAAGTTTGATAAGTTTAGAGACAAATATCATCTAACCCATTGCATAAACGAAATATAAATTTAAAGAAATTTTCATATTTACTGAAATAAGTAATCATCGTATTTCATACGTCAAAAAATTTAATTTGACAAGCTAATTTTTGTAATGAGTAACCTACCTAAGTACAAGAAAGCCGAATTTTTTTCAATCAATCTTAAAATTATTTTATAAGAATATAATGTTAATAGATGTGATTGTACATCTACATATGTGATCGTGTATAAAAAGAGGTTAACTTCGACGCAATAATCATTAAATCGACTCCAAAATATCAGTTTAAGTAATTATTACATACCTCGTCAATAAAAATCACTGGATTTGTCCGTCTAATATACAATCCGAATACAAATACGTAGTTATTCCGTCGAACACAGTTTTTTCAATTAGTTTGATAGCAGAGAACAATCAAAACATAGCATTTACTAAGTTGGCGCTACAAGCGCAGAAGGGGCCAAGGATATGGATTATACCAAATTAAAAAAAAAAGATTTATATTATAAAATATAGTAATGTTGAAGGCAAAATTTTATAGTTATATTATATAGTTATTTTGTCAAACTGAAAATCTAATGCTTCCACATAACCTAAAATTTTAGATTTGTTTGAAACTAATTTACAAGATATTATATGAATTTTACTTTTTGTTTTATTTATTTTCAAGTTTTAATTTTTTAAAGCATTTTCTAACATTATGAAAATGTTTCACACTGACAATTTTCTTATTTACAACATATTTTGATTATAAAATTATCATCATTGTATTGTTTTACCACGAATGTAATGATGCGTTTAATTAAAAATGAATAATACTTCGTTTTCTTTAAATTAATCATATATGAAATCTAAGATTGATTTTTCTACTGTATAAAAAGCTGTAGGTACCATTTACTGTGTTATGAAATTCTACTCTACAGTGACACCTGAAAAATGTTTCTTTGTTGAACAAACCAAAAAAGTATAGATAGAATAAAATCGTTCGATGAATTCATTTCAAAAATTTTTACAAGTTTTACAAAAAAATCAAATACCAGAGGTGATAAAAAAAATTTTAAATATTTATAATACCTATTTGTAGGATTAATTAAGATAGTTTAAACATTTGTCCTAAACCACGTCCTAAGTTCTAACACATCTGACACATTCACGAATAAACACATACGTATATATATATATAGGTAAACGTGCATGGATTTTGTATCACCCTCACTCAAGTCTCGAACTCATCTCGACACTCGACGACTCGACTCTCAGTACAGTACGTCAAAATCAGACCGCTAGCCAATACAAATCGAGAACGTAATTTTCATGAAAATATAGTGGTGTGGTGTCTGGTCTTGGTCTAGAGTGTGCACTGTGCAATCCAACCTAAGAATTTTCTTACTCTCAGACGAACATTCGATCAGCTGAGAAGTTTCATAACACGAGTTCTTCGGTCTTTCTGTTCTATCGAAGGCAAATCACAATTTTTCAGAATGGCAGGACTTGCGGGTCTTCGCAGCGTTCAGAAATTGGTGAATCGGATGAATTTGGCTCCGCTAGTGAGAATGCAGCGGGTGCCTAACTTCCAAAATCTTTGTCGCTCAGTCGGCACCTCAAACCAAAAAAAGAGCACCACTTCCGATGTTACCGCAGAACAGTGCAAAACTGAAACCAAACCAAAAAAGTATTGGGTGCCTTTAGGTTTCAGTGAAGAGAGCGAAGAATTAGATAGGCACATGATGCATGGTACAATGTTCGTGGTAATAACTCTTCTTTTCACATGTGGAGCCTATCTTCTTGCGTACCTACCTGACTTCAAAATGCATGATTGGTATCAGAGGGAGGCATATTTAGTACTCAGAGAAAGAGAGGCGAAGGGTTTGCCACCCATAGATAAAAACTTTATCGATCCAGCAAAGATTATTCTGCCAACGGATGAAGAATTGGGAGACACAGAGATTATTATCTAAAGTTGTCATTTTTGTTAATCGAGTGAAAAGATTTGTTAAAGCTAAATATCTTATAAGTCCAGTGGAAACATTGCTGTCAAGTGTATTGAACTCCTGTAATGTAATAATATGTGAGCGAAATACAGTAATTGGATCTTTAATTACTATAATTAAAATTTTTTTTATTAAATTTGTAGATCCCTTTCCAAACATATAGAAATAAGTAATGTTTCTTTAATTTTTTTCATTGGAATTCATCATTATATTTTAAATCATATTGTATTTCTTTTATTATCAAAATTAAACAGTGTAAAATAGAAATAAGATGAAATACCTATTATTATTATTATTATTATTATTATTCCAACAGGATTAAAATATCTATGTTACAAATGTAGCAAAATTTAAGTTTATGGTAAAAGAAATATACCATAAAAATTGTAATAAAGTTAAATAGAAAAGAAATGAAATTGTAATTTGTACAGCTTTATTAAAGAAAATACAATAGTGCAGTGAATTTCTGCAATTTGTTTTATACAAATCAAATCTTAATTAAACCTTATAAGAAATATTAAAGTACTTATTTTTCTCTCCTGCTACCATTATGCTTGAAGCAATTGAATTGTAGTGCATAAAGGTATATTGCAAACTGTTCTATTTTATTAATTCAGAATTGTTTCTTGGTATTTTAATTTAAAGCACATTCAGAAATACGTAATTAAATTTGCAATGTTAAATATAAAAAAAGCAAATTATTGTTTTAATATACTTTTTTAAAAATACTGTTATAAAATCTTTTATTAGTTGAAAATGCATGTATTAAACAAAACAAAAAATTAACACATAATCCATCAAGACAATAAAACGTAAATATTTAAGATAATACAAAAAGAAGATTTGGAAGCTATATAATTCAGTACATTAATTGCAAAATTAAAATGACATTTTTTTATAGCAGTTTATGATGTTATTTTAATAAAAGATCCGCAAGGTATATGATACAAATAAATATATCAAATCTTTATCATTTGAAAATGGTTATTTTTGTTATTTTTGTAACTTTGAATTTTTTTCTAAGATTTTTAGGTTGACAAAGTTACTCAATTGTGTATTTACAATTAAAACGCAGTAGTTTCTCTCGAGTACCGATTTTTTTCGATGAATTTACTGCGTTTTACATTTCAATTATTACAATATATCTTTGACCCGATATCTTTTTCGATTCCTACAAATACAAGTTTCAAAGCAGTCAAAAAACAACGTTCTCTCACGCACATCACATTCTTAGACGATTTGACGTCACTTATTTTTCAAAGGTCCAGCTTACGATGTTTGCTATTGTGTTGTTGGCGATATTATATTTGCACCAGGAATTTGACTTTGTTGCATGACTGGTTGGTAAAATGGTGGGTTTTGCGGAACGGATGCGCTAACGGTGATAGGAGGCATTCCGGGCAGTGAAATTGGTGTCGTCACAACTTGCGGCTGAGACTTACTGATACTTGAAACATTCACTGAAGCAGAACTCGGTGGAGAGCTATAATTTGGATGAAATTCGTTTTGAGCTGTGCTTTGGACATTCATAGAAAGCGATGGTGGTGGACTCATTGGCATACCCGGAATGTTAGGTATAGTTGGATATTCAGCTGGATCTGTAGATGTAAAATGAAAGGTTTTATTAAACTTCATTTAACATTTAATAATATTTTAACCCTGTTACTTTACTAATATTTTAATTGTTACTTACTTGGAGGGTAATTAATATTCTGCTGGGGAGAGGAGTATTGAGGAATACTCATTGGGGGATTTTGGGGAGAATACATGGGAATACTTGTTGTTGATGGTAATCCTGGGGAATATGTAGTTTGATTCAACGAATTCGGAGTAGTCATATTAAATGTGCTATTTATAGAACTTGGAGTATAATTTTGAGGCAAATTAAATTGTGGGCTTGCATTGATAGCTTGCATATTTCCTCCTGGTAATTGAGCATTAATTGTGGTTGGACTCGAGGCTGTTACCGATGTTGGACTAAAGCTTTGAGACATATTAAATGTTGGGACAGCACCAGGAGTTTGTATGCTTCCTGAAGGAGGTTGAACGATTTGACTTTGACCAATTGAAGGTGGAATTGTTGGTGAGATCACATTTGAAATTTGTGAATTTATTGCAGATGGTAAAACATTTGATGTTGTACTTGATACTGTTGTCTAAAATTATAAAATATAAAAATATTAGAAATGAAAAATGAGTTTCAAAAGTTTTATATGATATGCACTGAAATTAGATCTTACAGTAGGGATATTGTGGGTGTTGTTATCAACAATACTTCTTATTGGTATTCTATGAAGGTAACCATACCCTATTCCACAACCAAGGCTATAAAATAATTTTTTACATTATAAATAAAATGACTTGTTTTATAAAGGTAGCTTAAAAATGTCTTACCTTCCTTCACCACCCCATGAATTATTAGGAGTAATTGTTACTTCTCTACACGAATCATCATCTATGTTATAGACATACAATTTAAGAGGTCGAGCTTCATGTGCTTCAATTAAAGTAAACAAATCTTCACTTTCATGAAGAACTGAATCTGCACCAATAATGTAATCTGTAAATGGTCTGAGTCCAGCTAATTCAGCAGGAGAAGAAGGATGAACTTCCTAAAATTAAAAATGTATTAGTTATTATTTTTTTTAAATTAAAATTATCAAAAATTATTGACTTTTCTGAAATTGTCTATGATTATAAAATTGAAACAAACTTTTAAGAATCTAAAAACTTTCAAATAATGTTTTGAAGAAAAAAATTAAAATATATTTCCTTAAGAAATCTTGGTAAACACTAGTGTGATTTCTAACTTATCTAGTGTTTTACTGCAAGCATAAACCTAGTTGACCTAATTTAAAGAGTTGATAAATGCCTTGCCATAGCCATAAATAGTTTTCAGGAAAGTCAACTAAAATAGAGTGTTACAACATACCAGAACATGCCAAACGTTTTCGTAAGCACCCTCGAAAGAACAAAACCTTATACTGACTCCAAGCAACCCTTGACCACCCCAGGTCATACTCGGCATAATGGTTGTTTGTCTGACAGATTGAGTTTTACTACTATACACAGTAATTGAAAGTTCCTTGTCAACTCCAGCTTTTAAAAGCTCTTTCAACGTGTCATTGTCTTGATCCTAAAACAGAGACATTAAACAATCTTAAAATCTGAAAAACAAATAATAAAACATAACTAATTGCATTCTTACAAGTCTGGTGTTTCCAATAGAAACAATGAAGTCGAAAAAAGCTTCGAGGCCGGCCTTCTGTCCTGGAGAGCCATCTTGTACCTAAGAAAATCATTGGAAATTTTAAATAAAATAAGAAATTCAGAAATAATTAACACAACTGTTTGACAGGTTGCCTCACCCTGAGTACGTGGTAACCTTCCGTGCCGCCACCGGGTATCTCGACACTCTGAGAGCCTCCCATGGTTTTTCTCTTCTAGAGACTAAAACTTTAGGTCTCTTCCGGTATTGTCAAGATGAACATTAATATTTCAAGCCTGAGCTGTCACGGTATCAAAGAACCGCTTGTACCGCGGATTTAGTTAAATGCAAAATTACGTGGCACAGTGGCTTAAATTTAAAGCCACGGAACACGACGTAATGCCGATGCAATGTAGACTTTGAATGGGCGATTTAATGCACGAACTAAAGCTCACTCTGGCGCATCAGTTAGGAAGATGAGCTAGCTAGAGCGCGTTTTCAAATAGAATTTTCACTGCAAGAAAATTATTTGCTTGGCAAATAGGCTTTAACTTTCTTTTTCATCAATTAGCTTGTTTCAAAACTGCTTATAATACTGGTTAAATAATAAAAAAAAATCATTATATTTTTTGTAGAATTCACTTTAACGAGTAAAATAAATTGGCGTTGCAATCGCATGCGCAGTGGCACGAGTTTATCGTCTTTTAAAGTTAGGTTATTTATGCTAAAGAAAGCATACAGTGTATGCCAGTATTTTGGAAACTTGTGTTTATTACGTAGAAAAAACCATTTTTCATCTAGATTCTACAATTGTAGCTACTAATTTATACGTGAGTGGAATGTCATTTTATTTTATTGTATCTTTTCTTTTTTTTTTCTTTCGTTCTAGATCACTTTCACTTTATAATTTAAGTTATGTACAGGTTAGATTATCAATATTTATAAAGCAAATATAAATAAAAAATATTTAACCAAATAATTACTGAAAATTTTAATCTCATTTTAATTTAGTGAGAAGTATCGTTATATTTATAAACAATTAGTAAGTTTCCAACAATATGATTATCAGATGTTTAAATGCACTATGCATTTGTGCATATATAACACGTCACGTGTATGTGTATCAAAACATGCTCGGTTTAAATCGGCAAGAAAAGATTTGTTTAAATGTTTTTTCCTTGCCGATTTATTTAGTAAAACTTTGATAAGTAAATAATTATAAGGTAAGAATATTCTTACATATTATGGAAACCTTTCACTTCCATCTTATTGAAGCATAAAAGTCATAAAAAAACTATTAAATAATTAATCGATTTAATATTGTTTTTAAAATGTGTAAATAATATAGTTCATATATTTTAATCAATTAATGTTCGTGAAAATATAAATTTTCAAAGAGGCAGTATATAAGAAGGTCATTGACCTTAGATTTAAAATATAGTTTCAAATCACTGCAAGTGAAACGGGATCATCATATCTCTTATTCTTATTATAAAGAAAACTAGATTTTTAATATTCATATAAAAAAATTATCTAAAATTATTATGAATTTTAAAAGTTTAATGTTACATTACTATACGCATTTTTTCGTAATATTGCAACACTTACGGCATAATTGCTCGGGGTGGTGTATATAATAAAGTTATTTATTTATTTATTAAAAACATAATGGGCAAGATGCTCAATTAAAATAAAAAAAAATAAAAAATTGAATAAATTACCAATGAAAATAAGCGATTAATGATTTAAAAATTCTAAGTTTGAACCTAAAATCTACCAAAAGAAAAGTCTACAAACTTGGATTAAAAAATTAACTTAAATTTAATTATAAATATATATATTGCATTTTTGTTATTTTGTTTTATTTAAAAAACAAGAAATTTTATTAAAAAAAAATTGTTATTATTTATAAACACTACAGCACCAGCTAACTAGTTTCTGTTTAGTTATTTAGTTTTACTTTTTAAGTAAGGGGTTTTATTATTATTGGTGATGGGAAACCACCAGAGTTAATTATTTGGTGATTTATTTCACCTTTGTAGAATATTGGTTCATCATATATAAATTATTATATTTTTAAATGTAACTGCACGTAATCTGGTTAAATAAATAAATTTTATTGTTATGGATTAAATAGGTCAATAACAATGATTCTAAGCAAAGATTTTTTTCAATAATCTTTAAAAGCAGTCTTTCTATCAAAGACAATAAAACTAGAGATGAATACAGTGCAAACTTAAAAAGATCTCTTTGTATTAAATAGAACAGAGCTATTGAAGTATAAAAAGAGAACAAGATGTATAAAAATAGGTAGACTTTAGTTTAAAAATATTAAAAAAAAAAGAATGAAACTGAATACTTCTTTTGATTGGAAAGGAAATAATAGCACTCGATATATTTATGGTAAAATTATTGATTTAAGCTATTTTTTTATTGAAAATTTTGATTTTAAAGTGAAGTAGCTTAAATATTTTCACTTATATGATTCCATAAGTGTGTTTTAATTAAATTTTATATTTCTCATTGTCTTCTAACATTCTTAAATGCCATCCTTAAACATTTTTAAGATTGAATAAAAAAGTTCCTTTCAGTACGAAATCATATTTTACAAATGTAGAGTAATTACAAAAGATAAATAACCCAGGAAGCCGCGAGTCAGCGCGGACTAACTTCCTGCCAAATGAATTTCGTTTCCCGCATCCCTCAAAGCTGCAATACCACGCTCGAAAGACGCGCAAGCCCCCCTCATACAACGATATCTCCCGCGACGAAGCAGCACGATCCCGTTTCGTCAAAAGCCGAAAAGCCATCCAAAATCTCCCGCGAAAAATGTATATATATAAAAAAGCCTCGCGGTCGCTATACTCCATCGTGCACACGCATCATTTATCGATTCGGCGCTTCCTTCCTACGGCGTGCCGTATAGCGATGCGCACAGCCACCCCCCACGGCGGCCGCGCGCGATTTTCGCGAGGCCTGGGGGGGGCGCGCGCGCGCGCACCTCTCAAAAACTGCCCCTAATCCTTGCTGGCGCGACACACTCCGCTAGCAGAGCCCGAGCGTCTCGGTTCTCTCTCCGCGCGCACACCTTCCGCCAGCCGAGGTACAATCCGCAATCCGAGAGAGAGAGAGAGACAGAGAGAGAGAGGGAGAGGCGACAGGACTACGGAGCCCCCTCGGGGGCGGGCCGATTTTTATTTATATGTGTAAATCGCCCCGGGGCGAGGTTGCTATGCCATTATCGATTCGCGTAACGACGACGGCGGCATCGCCAGGGGCGTGGATGACTGCGATGATGCGTCCGCTCGATTCCACGTAGCCCCCGAGAGCAGCTGACTCCGCGCGAAGGACTGATGCTTCTACTCCGGCAGCCGAGCTTGTCTGGTGAGTACCCCGACAGAGAGAGGGAGAGAGAGTTGTCGCTTTTCGAGAGTAGTGCTCTTCTGAAGGAGAAACGAGCGTCTCGAGGGGATCGGAACCCGGCCGATCTCGAGAGAGAGAGAGAGAGGCTCGAGTGCCAGGGAAGTAGGTGGCGATGCTTAATGCTCTCGTTCCTATGGGTAAAAAGGGTGCAGGCTTGAATCTTTCATGAGGTAGAAGCGGGGAAATGTACGCTGTTGTTTCATCGATTCCACCTACATGGGGAACGCGAGATTGACGGCTGTAAGTAGAGCTTTGTTTTCTGATTAATTGATGAGGAATTTACCTTTTTGACGCTGGTTTCATTAATAAAAAAGCTGTCGAGCGAGCTTTACTATAACTGACCTGGCTATATACATTCAATTTCGTTATGAAAATAACGTGTCTCGTAAAGATAAGTATCTTTTTGGATTAATATGCTGTAAAGCTCGTTTTATTTATAACTTCATGTGTAATGTTCCCTTTTAATTAATTAGTTTCTTATTGTAGTACTCTTATAAGTTCAGTCCACGTAAGCTTATGTAAGAATGTGGGTCATTGAATGCAAACATTTTGGCAATATTATTTTTATGCAATATTTTTACACGATTGGGGATGTATCGTGTGATCATTGAAAAACTAAATACTTTTGCGGTCTTCTTTCAAGACATTCGGGTTAGTCCCTAAAATAGATTCGCTGTACATTTAATTAGACAATTCATGCAACGGCTGTAGTTCTTAGATTAACACAAAGAAAATCAATACGAGATGATAAATGTGCATTGCTTAACTGCGTTTAACGCTTTATTTAGAAAAAGGGTGTTACAGTCGGCAAACTTTTTTCGACTACACATAAAATTTAATTTTTGTTGACATTAAAATTGTTAAAAAAAAATCTGCTTATTTAATTAAATTCATTATAATTCTGAACCACTATCTTTCCTAATTTACGTTTTCAAGTCACGTAACCTCAGAGTAATTTGTTTTTTGAGTCGAAAAATAGAATGACAGAATTAGTCCAAAAAGGCCAAATAATTTTATAGTGAAATGATTATTTAAAAAATATTTTAAATTCTCGTTAAATTAGACGAATTAAACGAATGAACAGCTCTCAAATTGAACATTCAATAACGATTTATATATACGCAACACACTTGTTTGATTTTCCGTTTTTCCTAATCTAAAAAGTAAAGATCAATTCCGTAGTAATCTCTAGTTTAAATCGCGTACCAGCCCCAATTAAAAAGGGTAGTTAAGTTAGTACGCCTGGGCCCTTTATACTTTGTAGGAACGAGCCACCGAATACTGATAAAACAGAAAAGCAAATAATTGGCACTCGAGCAGACTCGAGCAGAGCCAAGAGCCTCGCTCGTGCTCGTGCGCGAAAGATAAAAGGCTGAGACCTCGGCTGTCCTTTCAGAATCCCTCGAGCAGCAGCGTCCTCGTCCTCCCGCTCCAGGCAGTGCCGAGCGGATCTCCGGGCTTGGCGGTCCCCGTCGCTATGTCAGCGACTGTCCGGCATGCGAGACGCGAGCAGCCGCAGCCTCACCAGCCGCCTGTCGCGCTACTGCTCGCTCCAGGAGACGGGGCTAACTCCCCCGGAGCAGCGCCGCTTCCGGCGCATCAACGGGCTCCAGCTCCCCCTGCACCCGCAGCAGGTCCTCGGCGTCCTGGTGTTCCTCCTCATCACCGGGGGCACCTTCGCCTTCGTCATCCCGCCGCTGGGGCCGCAGCTGAAGCCGCCGCTCCTCTCGCTCATATCCGCGAACCTCCTGGTCCAGGTCTGCGCCTACTTCGCCGCCCTGCTTCTCGACCCGGCCGAGGCGGCCGTAAGGAAGCAGCCCGCGAAGAAGCTCGTGCCCGAGTTCGACCGCAGCAAGCACCTGCACGTCATCGAGAACGGCCGCTGCCACCTCTGCAACATCGATGCCAGCAGCAGGCGGACCAAGCACTGCTCCGTCTGTAACAAGTGCGTCGCCAGGTTCGACCACCACTGCAAGTGGCTCAACAACTGCATCGGCAGCCGCAACTACGCCGCCTTCATCGTCTGTCTCGTCTCGGCCATCTCCGTGACCCTCATCGTCCTCGGCGTATCCGTCACGGAGCTCTCGCTCGTTCGCCTCGAGTCAAGGCTCTGGAGTAACTGGAGGAACCTCAACGCCACGATGGACAACGTCACGCTGCCGATCAACCTGCCGCTGCCCGGCACCGGCTCCCTCATCGTCATCTCCATCGTCGGCATCCTCTCGGCCATCGCGGCCGTCCTCCTCATACACCTCTGCTTCTTCCACGGCTACATAGCCTGCTTGGGCGTCACCACCTACGAGTACGTGCGCAGCAAGCAGAACAAGCAGAACGCCATTGCGGCGAATCACGCGGCCGGAGCTGCCGCCGCTGCTGCCGCTGCCGCCGGCCCCAACCGACCGGAAGACCTGGGAGACGTCCGCGGAATAGCCGCCTGCTTCAACCGTCCGTCCTTTTGTAACAAGCAGCAGTCGCAGCCGCCGGCCCCGCCGCCACCGTTGAACGACGTGCCGCTGCGCTACCACTTCTGCGAGACCGTCAACGCGAACGAGGGCAGCAGAAACGACTCGCGCAACATCTACTTCTGCTCGACGCACACCTCGACGACGACGACCGCGCAGATCACCCAGCAGAGCAACGGCAATACCATGGCCACCACGACGATTCAGCGCACAAACATGGAGAAGGAGCGGCGCAACTTTCACCTCTACTTCTCCTACGACTCGCAGTTCAACGAGACCTCGATCGAACTCACGTCGCAGACCACCGTCCTCAACGGCGAAAACAACCAGCAGCAGCAGCAGCAGCAGTCCATCACCCACGTCGAACGTCCACCCCTAGAACTGAAACCGTCGACGCCGTCGCCCGTGTCCTGCTGCTTCTCCATCATGGGTCCGTCCTCGGCGGCGAGCATCGAGAAGGCCAAGCAGCGCAAGCTCAGACAAGGCAACGCCGAGCTCGCCGACGGCCACGAGAAGGCCATACACCACCGGTCCTGCACGACGATGCGTCGCATTCAGAGCTTCCTGCGCACCAGGCTTCGGAAGAACGCGCGACAACGCGCCATCAACGCCGAGGCCTGCAACGCCCGCAAGAACAAGGTCAATCCCCTCGACTCGAAAGACGACGCGGCCGGCAAGGACGACAACGTGAATCGCGTGACCGTCGAGCCCAGAGACGAGTCCGCGAACTTGTCGCCGTTGCCCGGCATCAATCAGCAGCAGCAGAGTCTGCACCTGCAGCAGATGCAGCCGCCGTCGAAGCTGCCGCCCCTGACGCTGCCCTCCAGACACCGACTCGGCAAGTCCGAGCTGATCCTAGCCGATCCGGTGAGCCTCGCCGCGGTTAAGCGCAACCAGCCGCACCTAAGGGTCAGGAGAACCTCGCTCAGCCACAAGAGGCCCAGGTTCAAAGTCGGCCCGCACCTGGCCCAATCGGCCCAGCTCTCGCCCATCCCCGAGTCCGAGCTCTCGAAGCCCGCCTCGCCCAGGTCGCCGCCGCTCACCAATCACTTCACCTTCCCACCGTTGAATAGTTCGTAGGTCGCCGGCACCAGAGACAAACTTCGTTTTCTAGTTGTAAATTTTTAACCGAGCTCGATGGACTAAAACTACACTCTTTTTAGCAAGGCTTTCAGGATGCTTAGGGTTTTAACGAGGTTTTCAGATAGATGTAGAATGCGTCGAGCGCTTGGAAAGTCTTAATCGTCAATTTGTGAAATTGATTCGTATAGGTACTGACAGATCGAAAGAAAAGGATATTGTATTGAGAAAGTACTCGATTGTTGTGAGAAAAAAAAGGTTAATGTTTTTAACTGCAATTATTACACATTGAAATACTTGCATTTCACAATCAGAGTACCCATAACAGTCTATACACTCATTAGATAATGTTACCGTTTAACATACCTATATTTTCTATTTAAATAAAATAGGTGCAATTAAATAGGCGACTAGAAAATCAAACCGACAACTAAATCTCATGTGCCAATATCAATGTTTCTATTACAATGTCCTTACATTTTTTCCAAAAAAAGATATTAAATAATTGACGACTAGGAATTTTCAAAATTAAACATATAGAGTGAATTATTCAGTAGTTTTAGAAATAAACTTGAGAACTTTAGATATGACACTCTAGATATGTAAGAAATCCCTTTGCTTTGTAAAGAAAAACAGTTTGTTATTTTCACCATCTACGTTTATTGTTTTATTGATTCAAATTATTAATTTTTTTTTATTTATTTTTGCATCAATGACAATCTGTTAATTTCTCTCTTTATGAAACGAAAGTATCTTTTCTAGCAAAATATATCACAGTCACTACTTCGTCAAAGGCAAAATGTAATTTTTAATTCTTTTTAGAAACTAATTAGAGTAATGGATAGCCATAATGTTGACAAATATTTTATGAAGTACATTTAGAAATATTATCTAATCAGATTAAATTTAAGTAAAGTATATAAATAAATCCGTTGACTTTTAAATATTTAAACAGAATCTTTAATTAATTATCATTAGCATTACGGCAACGTCAATTGCTACTGCACAAAAGAATCAAAAGTTTATGTACATATTAATCAGTAAATCAAAAGTATATATTTTAGTAGCTTTTCATGCAAAATGATGCAAAAACTTGATAAAAGTAGTCTGAAGATGACAAAGACTATTAGTAAAGTACTTTACGGAGATGTATTTTAAATACTACATTTTAATAAGAATATTAATAATAATCCGTCTTTAACCATAAAAATTATTAAATTATATATCTAATTAAAAATTTATAATCAGAAGTAGATTTCTTACAATGTAAACGATTACAGATTGTAATTTTTTATTATAAGCATATGAATGCTTTAATCATATAATCATAATTTTAACTACTAATTAGAAAAATACTTCCGTCTCATCGACATTCTGCCCTTGAAATTTTAAAAATCTGATAATTTTGCTAGGAAAAGATCATCGCCACAAGTTGCTTGACCTATCATCACATTGGTCTTGCTGTGAAACCAAAAAAACAAATCAACACGATTGTTTGGTGTGTCTTGAATAAATGAGATTAAAGTGTTATTAAAAAAAAGAAGAATAATCGTGTAATTGCGGCCGCAGCCACTGTGCTTGAGCGCAAAAAAATTTAGACGTCTATTTTGAATAAAACGTATATTCGCAGAGAACGCGAGCTTTTCTACTGAATAATTTTATTGCTGACGGTGTACTAATAAAATAGGCTACTAATCCAACGATGTTCTGCGTAACTGTCGAGTTAAAGAAAACCGAAAAGTATATAAAATAAAAAATGTAAATCGCGACACATTGTTATTACGTGCGTTTTTTCTTATACATTCGTATAAGCCTTTATTTCGTTGCATAATCAAGACTGAACAAAGAAGAAAACAGAGATTGATTAAAAAAAAAAAAAAAAAAAAAAATGCTGAGCGGTCCTAAAGGACGTTACTGTGTGAATTTAATACATCGCGCGGCGTTAGTTTCTGCTGCGTTATCTGTCGTTGCATCCCATGCAGGCGTTGCGCATCGCGTGAATCTCGTTGTACGTTTAAAAATATACGATATAAATCAGGTTGAACAAAACACAAAAAAAGGGTACATAAAACACACATTTTCCATGTGATACAGGCAAGATGTTTTAAATAATTTTATATTTATACACGATTCTATTGTTTAATAATTATCTAAACAATGCCCGAATAAACTTTCATGACTATTTAACAAGTGTCTATTATTTATAACATTTCCTTACTATTTAACTAATATTATACTTGATTATGATTATTTTTTCGAAAAATTGATTCTTTTGTTTGGCATGATAAAACGAAATATCTGACTAAATACTGCATTTTATACTGATATTTAAAAAAAAAAAACTTATGTTATTTTTTAGTATTTTACGTTTACCTTTTTATTAACTTAATTATAATTGATATTTTCACAACAATATATGTTATCAAAATTCTTTTCTTAATTTTTATTTAAAATTTGTTAAGTTATAGACATGTTGTATTGAAAATCTGCACATTTATGCGAACAAATCAGAAGTTAATTTATTCTTTGAGTATACCATTCGCTTTAAAATATTCTTACATTTACTTAAAACAGAAAAAAAAACTCGCCTAAAATATACCCACAAAAGTTCCCTGCACGACGAATCTCATCTTCCTTTATTACGAAAAGTTCCTTCCGACAATTATCCTCGTATACGAACTGTCGCGAACTATCGATTAGACGGCAGGAAGCTAACAGCTAAATCAGCGCTTAGTAAGAATATTGTTTGTTCGCAGGAAGGCAGAATGGGCTCGGGGGAGGAGACAAACGACGAGTCGTCATGCGAGGAGAGGCGGCCGGCGTGCGTCTGGAGCGAGGTACTGGGCTCGCCGCGTTACGTGGTGGCGCCGATGGTAGACGCCAGCGAGCTCGCCTGGAGACTATTGAGTCGCCGGCACGGCGCCCAGCTCTGCTACACGCCCATGCTGCACTCGTCGATTTTTTGCAGGGACCCCAAGTACCGCGCCGAGGGACTTGCCAGCACGCCCGAGGATCGGCCCCTCATCGTTCAAGTAATTTTTCGTTCTCGTTCGCGGCATTTCAGAGTCCTGAAACGTTTGCAGAATTTTTAGTCGTTGATACAATAATAAACTTGCACATACAATAAACTATGAAAATATTTAACTAATAAATTATTAAAATATATAAATTAATAGGAATAATTTTTACAGTTTTGCGGAAACGATCCGGAAACGTTACTAAAAGCTGCTTTATTAGCGGAACCGCATTGCGATGCGGTCGATGTTAATCTCGGTTGCCCTCAAGCGATTGCAAAGCGAGGTCATTATGGTTCTTTCCTCCAAGACGATTGGGATCTTTTAAGAAAGATCGGTACGTACTCTTTTATCTCATTTACAAAAACAATACTTCAATTTTTCATTTGAATTTTAGTGTCTACGATGAGCAAAGGAATGCGCAAACCCGTTACTTGCAAATTACGAGTTTTTCCTGAGATCGAGAAGACAATTGAGTATGCAAAAATGCTGGAGAAAGCCGGAGCAAGTATACTAACAGTACACGGACGAACTAGGGAACAAAAAGGACCTCTGACAGGTATTGCGTCCTGGGAACATATTCGCGCGGTCAAGTAAATACATTGAATAAAGAATTATTCTTTCTCGCATTGCTTAATTAAATTTTTAATGAAAATCTGAATGATCGTTAAATTTTCAGAGAAAGCGTGAAAGTGCCCGTGTTTGCGAACGGCAACATTCAGTGCATTCAAGACGTGGAAAGGTGCATAGATGAAACCGGCGTTCAGGGTGTCATGTCTGCCGAAGGCAATCTTTACAATCCGTTTATCTTCGAAGGATCGTATCCTCCTTGCTGGGAACCTGCTATGGAGTACCTAGATCTCGTGGATTTACACCCTGCTCCGTCATCTTATATTCGTGGACACCTGTTCAAACTGTTTCAACACTTGTACGTACAAATATTAAAAATATTAATTGAAATATTATCATTTCTATCGATGAATACTTGTATATTTTTAAATTATTAGAAACATTTAAAAGAGAGATGCGAATCGTAATTTTAACTAGAATATAGGTTTCTTTTATCAGATAATGCGGAACAAAGGGCACAGCTGGCGCAGAATTCAACAATGGAATCATTTCGGGATGTTGTGCAAAAACTGAAGGACAGATATTTACCTTATCACGAAGGTCAACAAATTTGGAGGCGAGAAAGTGAAGGTTTATTTCTCAAAATAGAATATCTTCTCTAAATATTATTTGAAATCCATTTACATTTTATCTTAATATTGTTCTCAGACTATAACTTAGAACTTCCACCATGGCTGTGCCAATCTTATGTAAGAGATAGTCCAGAAGTACATGTTAATAAAGTAGAAGCTAAAAAAGTACAAACGGTAATTAAGTTTGTTAAATAAAATATGTATTTTTTAAAATTTATTTCATAATTTTTTACTTTTATTTTCAGGAAACAATGGCTGTAAAAAGAAACTATAAAGATGAAGAAGGAAATGACATATCGCGAAAGCGACTGAAAAAATTACGGCGAATAGCACGAAGACCAAACAAACCAACAGAAAAAGTAAAGCGTGGATCAAGTTTATGCGAAAATTGTCCAAATCCATTGGTAATACATTTTAGGTTTTTGGTTTTAAAAACTTAATAATTACCCAAATTTTCTACTTTGTTACAGGGTTCTAAGTGCGAATACCAATTATGCAGACAATGTTGTCGCAATAAATGTTATACAGAAAATTTAGATTGCACGGGACACAGAAATTTAACTAAAACAAGAAGAAAAATGGCAATAGAATTTGCCAAACGTCGAGAAAATGAAGAAAATATAAGTTGACTATAATTCTAATTTTCCAATGCTAAATAAATTTTTGTAAATAATATTTATAAAAAAATATTTTTTTATAAGTTATATGCGACAATTCGAATTGCTTCAATAAATTCACTTTTAACTTAAACGATTACTTTATTATCGCTGCAGTGAATCTCACGTCTTATTTATACAAGATTATATTTTACAAAGTCATTTTCGCTAGTTATTTTACAGGTGTATAATAATACAAAGTGCAACTTGCATCGAACTCGAATCCAGATTCACGCCGATGTTTGCAAAACTTGCGGTAACGCAGGCAACAATTTCCGCTTATCTTTTAACTGAGAATCTTCTTTTTTATCTGAATTTATGAACCAATATTTTTTGCTCAAAAGCATCAACGTCATTAAAATTGGCAAATGTAACAATGAAAATCGAAACAACCGTCTTGATGTACGCGCATCTCCTTCTTTCCTAAACTCCCATGCTAAAACATGAAAAAAAGTATTATCAATTAAAAATATAAATTAATTTAATATTTTTTACAATAGCATGTTTTAAAATTGCAACTTACCAAGATAGAGAAAATAGGCGTTCAAGGGAGTAGACGCCACAGCGAACCACCAATGTGTTACATCCAAAACAGGCGCTAGGTAAGACAGAGCTGTAAGAACAATCGTATATCTAAACGCTGTTCTTCGACAGAGATCGGGGTTACTGACAGCCATCATTCTGTAACCGGCCTTTGAGTAATCTGGCCTTAAATTCCACGATAGAGCATTAAAGTGAGGAAACTGCCATGCAAAAAGTATGCCTGACATTATCCACGCTCCAGGAGCAGCTATACTTCCAACACAACCAGCCCATCCCATCAGAGGTGGTATAGCACCGACTGAAACCAAATATTGCAGTTTAAGAATAGCTTTTTATAAATACAACATATCTTTCTTTTAAACATAAAAAACGATAAAATATATGCAATAAACTCACCAATAGAACCGACCCACGTATTTAAAATACTGTATCTTTTCATAGGAGTATAAATAGATGTATACAGAACCAAGTTGGCACCACCCAAAATTGCTGTTAAGGTATTTACTTCATATGCTAAAAGGGATACTCCAGCAATACCGGAAATCGCAGCAAATGCGATCGCGTGTTCAGGGCTAAACAAAAGATTCTTTTGTTAACTAAAAATATGATTTTGTTGTTTTGCTGTATTAAACATTATACTTACGCGAGTAAACCACGGACTAGAACTCTGTTTTTTGTTCGCGCCATTTGGGCATCGAAAGGAACTTCCATGGATTGATTAACAGCATTTGCAGATGCGGAAACTAAGCCAGTACCAAGGGAACAGGCCAGAAAAGTGCAAAGGTCAAATGGTCCAGGAGCTACTGCATAGCCGCCCATAGTGGTGATTACTACTAAAGCTAGAAAATAAATTTAGAAAATTGTAATCACAAGTGTATACAAAATTTATTTACCAGCTTTAATATAATAAATAAATAAAAAATGACTTACATGTTAACCTTATTTTTGATAACATAAGGCAATACTTGTGAAGTTTTGTTGGATCAATGTCTATTGCACCCCATTTCCATTTTGGACTACTTATTGCTTTTATTTTTTCTTGTACATCTTCAGTAGTTTCGATATGTGTGTAATCTATGTCAGGAGGAATTGCAGTTTTTGAATTTAATATGATAGAATGCCTTTTGCTTTTTTCGTGAACAGTGATACATGGTGGTTCTTTGAAGCGTTCTGGTTTTGAATTTGGCTGTGCTGCAGTTGCAGAATACTAAAAGAATAAATATGATAAATAAACAACTTTAAACAGTTTAAAATATTATTTATTATTATTTATATTAAAACTATAGTTGTATTTAAAAATCTTGAAATATTTGATAAAAATTTCTTGCGAAAGTATTTAAAAGCTTAATCAAAAACAGTCATCTACAAAATAAAAGAAGTTCATTATCTTATCTATATCTTGCTATAATTAAAAACCTAATTAAATTGCATCAAAACAGAACTTACTGTTGCTGCAAGTACTTTTTGTATGGATAAGCATGTTAATTTCCTGCAAAAACTAGTTGACTGTAGGGTCAATGTCATGTTAATTTACCCTGGGTTGTGCTCAGCAGCCTTTAGCTTTCATCCTGAAACAACATTTAACCAAAATTAACAAAATTGCATACAATCCCATTTTTTAAATAATATAATATGTTGACTGTTCAAAGTATTGCCTTGAATATACATAATCACGACACGCAGTTGCAAAATTTAACTATTATGTAAAATTATCTGTACAGTTTTCTAACTCAAAATCACTTGGAAATTTGATATCTCAAGCAGCACATGTTCTGCTGCACTTTCAAAAATCATCAATGACAAATAAACAACCACCTCAACTACCGTTGCATTTAAAGGTCTGACTAAAAATATGCGAACAAAAATTGCGCGTAAACAACGACGGTAATCGAAGAACTGAAGTTTTTATTGTCAAAAATCACGAGACAGCGCACATTCGCACACACATAGTCGACCCACAATCGACAAGAAGGCATATGAGACGAACCTGTTTTCCTCGGTTTACCTTGCTGTCAATTTTGGCGCACACCGTCAGACTTTGCCACGAAATCGGGCTCGACTACTCCCGGTCGCGGTGATCCTGTCGAGCCTGAGATACCCGATAAATAAGTGATTGCATAATAAGCCGAGTGATATTTGGAGGTTAAGCAGCACCTTGCTCGTGTCAAAAGCGCTGCTGCGCCCTGCAGAAGGCCAAGCGGCAGCTGCCAGCAGCAGAAACCAGAAAATCGCAACCCACAAAGCAGACGCAAGAAAGCCGCGTAGCAGCGTTGGTGGCGCTGCTGCTCCACGCTTCGTTCGACGTCGCTGTCGCGGCTCGCAGCAGCCACGGACGCAGGCGCAATGAGAGGGGAAACTCTCCCCGATTTGGGTAGCGGCTGTAGAGAGCGTTCAAAATCGACAGAGGCCGGAATTCGGCGAAAAAGAAATAATTAATACGCCAGTGGAGAGTCTCCGGGGTAGCGTAGCCTACGCCAGCCCGAAGCTTCGGCAGGAAAAGGAGCGCGGCTAGTGCGGGAAATTGTAAGATAAGTGCTTTTCCAGCGCCCTGCCTAGATCCAGGAGTCAACGTGTCGCGTAAATTAAAAAGCGACCAGCGTACAGTGGAAGATAGTCGCTCGACTCGGCTAGCCGCAGATGAAAGCAGCTAAAGATAACTCGTCGCTACGAAAAGATCGTAGATAAGCTTCGCAGTGAATTAAGGTTATGTAAAATGTAGATACTGGGGAACAATCATCTTTGTAAATACTCGATAAAGCAGCCCGCGAGGAGGTCGGAAAAGTTTGGATAAACCAGGAGGCGCGTTTATTTCGTAGACTCTGATGGACTATTTGAGAGCGTCGCGCGATAGCCCACGGCGATTATCTATGGCAAGAGCGCAGGCTCATTGGTGTTTGTGTTGCGTCAAAAATAATGCACGCTACTCCCTTTAAATGGAGGAAGGTGGCCGGTGACGTCCCGTCATCGCGCTACGTTTAATCACCGCGTTATGCTGTTGTTGCCGCGTCAATGAGCCGCAAAGCAAGTAAAACGCAGCTTACGCCTCGTGAACGTACGTACAAAGGCGCGCCTCCTTGCAGAAATGTTGATTTGAGTGACGGTAAAGCGAGAAAAAAAACTGGAGCCCGACCGCCATATAGCATGACGAGCTCGTCGCCACAGCCGTCACCAATGCCGCCTCCGCAGGCCCCAAATCAAATGGGGCCACCACAACAGGCGCCCTCGCCCTCTAATCATCCTCATAGTCCTGCACCAGGCTATCAGGAGGGCCCACCGCAGCCCATGTCACAGCAGACTCCACCGCCCATGTTTCCGCCACAACATCCTGGTTAGCTAACTTTTCTGTTCGACTACTGTTTTTATTTTCTATTGTATTTTTTATGTACAGAAGCATTCTTTAAATAATAATCTAATAAATTTTCTTCTTAATTTTTTATTAATACTAGTATTTTTACAGAAAAACCGCCATAAAAGAAATACTCAATGCTATGTGTCAGCTTTATGTAATGTAACTTTTGATACGTTGAATTCCTTTGGTTGAACTAAATTTATTTATGTTTCTTAATTTAATAAATAGTACAAATAGTACAAAAAGTTGTATAATTTATTAAATTAAATTAATGCATTATTTAATAATTGAAGGATAGAAATTATATGATGTTTATAATCTATACATTATGATTTAGTATTTGGCTTAATACAAATACTTATCTTTTATTTTAATAAATTTAATTAAAATGTTCATTTATTTTAATTTATTTTATTTTACCATTTTTAAGTACTTTAGTTAATTTAATATTTTTTTTACAGGGCAACCACTGCAGCAGGGCTATGGCGGGCCTCCACCTCCCCAGCCTCATCAACAACCACCGCAGAACTATCCTCATCCTCAGGGGATGCCGCCAAACATGGGCATGCCACAACATCATCCTCACAGTCCATCGTCGGGTTACGAAAACGTTCAATCTCAAATGCAAGGAGTGCCTCAACAGCAAGGAAATTATCCACATCCATCGCATCAAGTTCCACCACATCCACAATCGTCTCATCAGCAGCCCCCTCATGGGCAATCACCTCATCAACAAGGACCACACTCACAAGCACCTCATCCTCAGGGACCTCATTCGCAACCACCCCACCAGCAAGGTCCACATCCTCAATCGCCTCACCCACAAGGCCCCCATCCCCAGCCACCTCACCTGCAAGGGCCACATCAGCAGCCACCCCATCCACAGGGTCCTCATTCACAACCACCTCATCCACCAGGTCCGCATTCGCAGTCGCCTCATCAAGGACCTCATCCACCAGGTTCTCATCAGGGACCCCACCAGCCACATCAGCAAGGACCGCATTCGCAATCACCTCATCAACAATCGTCACACCATCAGCCTCCACATCCAGGTCCACATCAGCCTCCTCATCAAGGTCCACATCAAGGGCCTCATGGACCTCAAGGACCTCACCAAGGTCCTCATCAGCCTCCTCATGGCCCGTCTCATCAGCCGCACCCTCACGTCCCGCAGTATTATCAGCCTCATCCTTCCCAAGTGGGAGGAAATGCAGGCAACATGGGACAAGGTGGACCCCCTGGATCAACGCCAGGTCAACAGCAGCCTTCACCCCCTCAAGGTCCAATGGGTTCTGTACAAATGGGACATGGACAGGCTGGTCATAATGCACCTTCACCAGGACCTGGATTGCCTCATCCACCAGAAATGAGAGCAGAAATGAGACAAGAAATGAGACAAGAAATGAGACAAGAAATGAGACCAGAGATGAGACCCGAGATGAGACCTGAGATGAGACCAGAGATGAGACCAGAGATGAGACCAGAGATGAGACCAGAGATGAGACCAGAGATGAGACCAGAGATGAGACCAGAAATGAGACCAGAAATGAGACCTGAAATGAGACCAGGAATGGGTATGTGCAAAGCAACTTTTTAAATTTTTGAAAAAGATAAAAATTTTTTTTAAATTTACAATTTTCTTCACTATTCCAGTAATATTATAATTTAAAAACTATAATTACAGGTGATTCGTTTATTATGATTTACTATTGATTTTTCATGTGATTAAAAAATTTGAATTTATAAATATCATTCTTAGGTTTCTGAAAGAAGTATTAAGTTTTTTTTTTATTCATCAAAATTGTAAAAAATTTTAGCAATAACATTGCATCTAAATTATTTATTCCATTATATTAGAATAGTAGTAGTATTTTGCATTAAAGTTCTTCATTTAAAACAAACGACTAATATATTATTTTTCGACAGGTAATCAACAACAACAAACGGCAAGTGGTCCTGGAGGACCTCTGAATAGTGGCGGCCCAGGTGGCCCTATGGGTGCTGGAGGTCCTGGAGGTCCTGGAGGTCCTATGGGCGCAGGAGGTCCAGGAGTCCCTATGGGTGCGGGACCTGGAGGGCCTATGGGATCCAGTGGCCCTGGAGGTCCCATGAGTGCAGGAGGTCCTGGAGGTCCCATGAGTGCGGGAGGTCCTGGAGGACCCATGAGTGCTGGTGGCCCTGGAAGTCCCATGAATGCAGGAGGCCCAGGAGGTCCAATGGGTGCTGGAGGTCCAGGAGGTCCCATGGGTGCTGGTGGGCCTGGCGGTCCTATGGGTGCTGGAGGGCCAGGCGGGCCTATGAGTGCAGGAGGATCAATGGGTGCTGGAGGACCTGGAGGTTCTATGGGCTCTGGAGGTCCTGGCGGACCTGGTGGTCCCATGGGCGCAGGCGGTCCTGGAGGACCAATGGGTGCAGGAGGGCCCGGCGGTCCAATGGGTGCAGGTGGTCCTGGAGGTCCTATGGGAGGTCCTGGAGGTCCAATGGGAGGCCCTGGAGTTCCCATGGGTGCAGGTGGTCCTGGCGGTCCTATGGGAGCTGGAGGTCCCGGAGGCCCGATGGGCGCTGGAGGCCCAGGAGGACCAATGGGTGTTGGAGGTCCTGGAGGTCCAATGGGTGCTGGCGGCCCTATGGGAGGAGGTCCAGGAGGTCCAATGGGTCCTGGAGGCCCACCGCCACTTGGCCAGGGTCCCCACATAAATCCTAACACACAAAATGGTCCGCCCGGTTCTGGTCTTACGTCGGGACCTGGTGGAATGCCTGGACCTGGGCCTGGACCAGGACCCGGTCCGGGACCTGGCCCTGCACCAGCACCTGGACAAGGTCAAGAAAATTTAAACGCCTTGCAAAAAGTGATAAATACTATGGAAAAGAAGGGACTTCAAGAGGATCCGCGTTATTTGCAACTTCTCGCTCTGAGAGCTCGGCAGGGTAGTAATGAGAATCAGTTGTTTACTCCGCAACAATTCCAGCAGTTCCATGCTCAGATTATGGCTTACCGTGCTTTGGCGCGAAATCAGCCTCTGAGTCCGCAGCAGTTAATGGCTGTGCAAGGTATGAATCAACGACCCGTTGATCCTACTCAGGGAGGGCCTATGGGACCCGGTGGTCCACCTGGTGGACCTCCTCATGGGCCTATGGCTATGCCTGGATTCCCTGGGCCGCCAAGGTTAGGACCAGGTGGTCCTCAACCGCAACAACCACAGCAGCAACCACCACAACAACAAGCGCATCCGCAGCAGCAAGGGCCTCAAGCTGGTTCGAAAACGAATCGTGTTACTACTGTTCCGAGGCCGGTCGGTGTCGACCCGCTCCTCATATTGCAGGAGCGCGAGAATCGAGTTGTTCAAAGGATCGCCCTGCGTATAGAGCAGCTCAGCAATTTGCCTGCTAATTTATCAGATGAACTGCGAACTCAAGCACAGATAGAACTAAGAATGTTACGTGTATTAAATTTCCAGCGGCAGCTAAGATCGGATATTATATCGGCAACGCGTAGAGATACGACGCTTGAGACAGCTGTGAATATGAAAGCGTATAAACGCACGAAACGACAAGGACTGAGAGAAGCACGAGCAACGGAAAAGCTCGAGAAGCAGCAGAAACTCGAAGCCGAAAGGAAACGAAAACAAAAACACCAGGAGTTCATTTCCTCGGTTTTACAGCACGGCAAGGATTTGAAAGAATTCCATAGAAACAATCTCGCTAAATTGGCTCGACTTAACAAGGCAATTATGAATTATCACGCGAATGCCGAAAGAGAACAAAAGAAGGAACAAGAGAGGATAGAAAAAGAACGTATGCGTCGCTTGATGGCTGAGGATGAAGAAGGTTACAGGAAACTGATTGATCAGAAGAAAGACAAACGTTTAGCATTTTTGTTATCACAGACTGACGAATATATTGGCAACCTCACGGAAATGGTGAAGCAACATAAGATAGAACAGAAGAAAAAGCAAGCTGAGGAACAAAAGCGTAAAAAGAAAAAGAAGAGACTTTCAATAGAAGGTGAAAATGGAGAGACAACTGAAGGCGAAGATGTTCGCGTGGAAGTTATGGAAATTGCCTCTGGTCGCACCCTATCTGGCGAAGAAGCTCCGCTGTTGAGTCAGTTAACTGCATTTTTGGAGTCTCATCCAGGATGGGAGGCTGTCGAGACTGATAGTGAAGAAGAAGGAGAGGATGATGAAGATGGTGAAAATAATGAAGAAAAGGATGAAAGACGTGCACCAGAAGAAACAAAAAATAAAAAGTCGATACCGAAAGCCAAAGTCGAGGATGACGAGTACAAAACAGAGGAGCAAACGTATTATAGTATTGCTCATACAGTTCACGAAAGTGTTACGGAGCAGGCGTCTATTATGGTTAATGGTCAGTTAAAAGAGTATCAAGTCAAGGGCTTAGAATGGATGGTATCGTTATTCAATAATAATCTCAACGGTATATTAGCCGATGAGATGGGATTAGGAAAAACCATTCAGACTATAGCTCTTGTTACGTATCTCATGGAAAAGAAAAAAGTCAATGGACCTTTTCTAATTATTGTTCCTTTATCGACGCTTTCGAATTGGATATTAGAATTTGAAAAATGGGCTCCTAGTGTTGTAGTGGTTTCTTACAAAGGATCACCAGCAGGAAGGAGAGCGATACAGTCGCAAATGCGAGCGACGAAGTTTAACGTTTTGTTAACGACTTATGAATATATTATAAAAGACAAAAGTGTCTTAGCTAAATTGCAGTGGAAATACATGATTATAGATGAAGGTCATAGAATGAAAAATCACCATTGTAAATTGACTCAAGTGTTAAACACTCATTATCTTGCACCTCATCGTCTCTTGCTCACGGGTACACCCTTACAAAATAAATTACCCGAGCTGTGGGCTCTATTGAATTTCTTACTTCCATCTATATTTAAATCTTGCAGTACGTTTGAACAATGGTTCAACGCACCTTTTGCTACTACTGGAGAAAAAGTCGAATTAAACGAAGAAGAAACAATTCTCATCATTCGACGTTTGCATAAAGTTTTACGTCCTTTCTTATTAAGGCGTCTGAAAAAAGAAGTAGAGTCTCAGTTGCCTGATAAAGTAGAGTATATTATTAAATGTGATATGTCTGGCTTACAGAAAGTTCTTTACAAGCATATGCAAAGTAAAGGCGTTTTATTGACTGATGGATCTGAAAAAGGAAAACGCGGAAAAGGAGGCGCGAAAGCCTTGATGAACACTATCGTCCAACTTCGTAAACTTTGTAATCATCCATTTATGTTTCAACATATAGAAGAAAAATACTGCGAGTATTTAGGTATTCATGGATCTGGTATTATTACCGGCCCACTTTTATATCGGGCATCCGGGAAATTTGAATTGTTAGATCGCATTTTGCCCAAACTGAAAGCTACGAATCATAGGGTACTACTTTTTTGTCAAATGACGCAACTTATGACTATAATGGAGGATTATCTGAATTGGCGCGGCTTTATGTATTTACGATTAGATGGAACAACAAAAGCCGAAGATCGAGGAGATTTACTCAAGAAATTTAATGATCCAGGATCAGAGTATTTTCTATTTATTTTATCAACTCGAGCTGGCGGTCTTGGTTTGAATCTTCAGGCTGCAGATACTGTAATTATTTT
>JAWWML010000012.1:12190335-12381482 GCA_035047165.1 Ormyrus rosae | reverse complement strand
GCGTGCGCGAAAACCACAAAGAAGTGTGTAAAAGATAACCCAACCCCCCTCTGAGTGTGGAAAGTCATTTTCCCTCGTTTTTGATGCAAAATAACTAAAGAAATAATTATTTTGGTCATTGGACACCCAGAAAACTTAAGTTAATAATACAAGTTTCCGAGACGATAATTTACATTTGGTGTCCAATGACAAAACTGATTATTTCTGTAGTAATTATTCACCGAAAACGGGGGAAAATGATTTTCTACACTTGGAGGGAGGTTGGTGGTTGATTGGGTTATTTTTTACACACTTTTTTGTGGTTTTCGCGTACGCGAGAAGAGATTTTCCCGTACGCTACATCGGCCGCTGAGACACACTCTTAATAAATATTTAATAAAACTGCTTTAAGTACAATATTTTGTAAGTATTAAATAATTATGTAAAAGTGGTACAAAATAAACATCCTTCGAAAAATAAATGCAATGTGAATTTTTATTCAGTAAGTGAAATATTTTAATTCTTACGTATTACATCATAGTTATCTACTTGGTAATTTTTTGTCTTAAATTTTGCAAAATCTTATTAATTTCTTTGGTAAGTCGATAAACTATACAACCACCTTAAATCACATAGGATGTGGTGAGAGAATTTTAAAAAAATAGATGATAAAGAACTTAATTTTAGAATTTTTAAAGCTTTATTCATATCAGCGTTAACATAGACTAAGCAGTTCACAAGACACGTCACGAACGATGGAAGTTTTTTCCATTTATTTCTAACAGTGTAGTAAAATAAAGTTAATTTGAAATAAGATGAAAATGTTTTCAATTTGAGCAAAAAAAATATTCATTGAAAGCAGTATACATATACGTATATAAAACTTCAAATTCTTTGGTTTATGATTTAAGAATATTATGAACTAATTGATGATTACAGGTTATTAGGTATATATATTAGATGCAATTATTTTTAGTAATTTTATTTACATGATATGGTAAAAAGAAGTACACGTTTATTGTTAGCACAGAACAAAATAATGAACTTTTAAAAACTTGTGAGTCAAGGTATTATAATTTTTAACAGTGTTGTACTCTGTTAACTCTGTTGTTTATTTATTATTTTATTTCATTGATGAGCTCTTTCATGTTTTTTATCAAGAGCAGGTGTCAGCACCTAAGAATTCCACGATCTCCATTGTATGTGCATGCGTGTCGCGTGTTCGGTGTACGTACGATCAGGATGGGCCTTTTAAATCGTGGCATAACGGAAAAGAAGCTGAGTTGGCAATCTTGGCGGTGACAAATCTGTTGTCTGTCTTCGCGTGTAACCTACAAAATAAAAAGCTCCACGAAACTGGCGGAATTTCAAGCGACGTTTAATGAACCGTACTTAATTGCAACGACGCGTTCGAAAAAACGCCAGTACTTAATGAGAAATGAGTGGTCAAAAATTTCAATATGACGAGAGTGGAGGAACATTTTTCTACTTTTTGCTCTCCTTCTTGGCGCTTCTTCTAGTGCCTAGTACATTTTATTTATGGCCACGTTGCCCTAAGCCAGGTTAGCGATATTATTATTGTTATTGATAAATTAGAGCAATTTTTTAAGTTCCAGAATCAAGCATTTTTTCTTAAAGTTACTTATTAATTAGGGATTCAAGTGTGTTGGTTATGTATAAGAAAAGATATATAACTTGGCAAATACAAAAACATCAAAATATTCATTGCTTATTTTTTAATTAATTAGTCCAATATGTATTTGTCTATGTACTTACAAATAAAATTATAGATTTTTGTATGCCCTTTTAGATCCTAATCAGACAGCTAAGGAGTGTCGTTGCGATGGATGTAACAAGAAAAAAGTTATCCTTCAAAGAAGTGATCCTTGGAAGGAAACTAAATCTTTCTTCAGGTACTAAATTTTATAAAAAAAAAACTTAAAACTTGTATTAGTTCATTAAAATACAAATATTTATATTTCCAGAAAAATTCTCATTATTTCTGGATGGGCATTATTTGGTTTCCTTGCATATAAAGTTTCACAATTTGATTATGAGATGGCTAACTTTGATCCATATGAAATATTAGGTGTTGCTCCTGTAAGTTAAAAATTTTTACATTATTTTTTACTTATAAATCATTATGTTGACTTCTTTTTTTAACTTACTTATTTTCCGTTTGAAAAAAAGTTTTTAAGCAAATATTTTAATTAGTAAAAATTTCTTAAATATAATATATAAAATAAAATATATTAAATTTAATTGTATTTAATTAGATCATTTCATTGTTTAAAACTCCTTTTGCAAAATCTTACTAATTATTTTTATATTTTAGGGTTCTTCCGCTGCTGCGGTCAAAAAAGCTTACAGACAGCTTTCTTTGATCCTTCATCCTGATAAAGAGACTGGAAATGAAAAGGCATTTATGAGATTAACGAAAGGTAACATTATGTCTGAAAAATATATTTGCATTAACTAATAGAATTTATGCAAAATTTTAATATGCAAATTTGTTTTTAGCTTATCAAGCTTTGACTGACAAAGAAGCAATGGCAAATTGGGAAAAATATGGTAATCCTGATGGTCCTGGTGCTATGGGTTTTGGAATTGCACTTCCTTCATGGATTGTTGAAAAAGAAAACTCTATGTGGGTGTTAGGTGCCTATGCTCTTGTATTTATGTTAGCTTTGCCAATTGCCGTAGGAATGTGGTGGTATAGAAGCATAAGATATACTGGTGATCAGGTAGAACATAAATTATTTTGCATATTTTTTTACATGTTTGAATAATAAATAAAAATAACATTTTTAATATGTTTACTACTTTTATGATAAAATAATTTATTTTTAGGTATTATTAGCTACAACAAAAATGTATTATGCCTACTTCCATGATACCCCCACAATGACATTGAAAAGAATAATTATGGTCCTTGGAGCCTCATTTGAATTTGAAAAAAAGCATAATCCTGAAATTATTGAAAGATTGACAGATAATGAAGAAATGCCAGCAGTAAGTATATTAAAAAGTAAAATTTAGATTAATTAATATAAATTTTTTAATCTTATTTTTTTCTTACAGCTGATTAAACAACTTCCTAATTTAGGTGAAAGAAATCGAGAGTACCCTCTTTGCATGATGTATTCTATTAAAGCAAGAGCTTTAATACACGCTCATTTATCAAGATTACCTCTAAATCCAGACACATTAGAGCAGGATAGACAATACGTGATTAAAAAATGTCCGTACTTAATTCAGGAAATGATTTCATGCGTGAATCAGTTGATTGTTTTAGCTTATGCTAGGCAAGGTTAGTACATATTAAAATAATAGCTGTTCTATCTCTACTAAAAAGTTAATTAATATTTAATAATATTTTAGTTCAATACTTACCAACAATAACTACAATTGAAAACTGTATGAAACTTTGTCCTATGATTGTACAAGCTTTTTGGGAATTCAAGAATCCTCTACTACAACTACCTCATATTACAGAAGATCATCTTAAATATTTTAAAGCTAAGAAGGTAAAGATGTTAAATAATGTTTATTTATTTATATGTAATAACAAAAAATCAAACTTAATTTTAGATCAAAAGTCTACAAAACTTTGCTCAGTTGAAAAGAGAAGATCGTAGATCAATTTTACGTGGTTTGTCAGATAGTCAATTTGAAGATGTCATGAGAGTTTTAGGAAATATGCCTTTTGTTGATTTTAAAGTTGAATCCGAAGGTATTTAAAATATTTTAAATTTGTAATTTTTATTGCTCATAAGTATAATTGGATAATGTTTAAATGGTTTATTAAAAATAATCATATTTATTTCAGTTATTGATGATGATAACTCTAATGTATATACGGCGGGTGCATTTGTAACTGTAACTGTAACTCTAACACGTAAAGATATGTCTCATCTGTTTGGTGACGAAACTATAAAAGAAAAAACAATTATTGAAGAAGCCAAAACAGAGGCAGAAAAAGAAAAAGAAGAGACTGAAGAGCAAAACCAAACAGCAGCCAAGAGGCCGGCGTGGTTGAGGCAGCGAAAAGGTCAAAAGAAACCGCACAATAAAAAGGGACCGACTAAAAAAGCGGCTCCAGCCAAAACTGCTCCAGCACCAAGTGCAAATGAAAACGGTGTATCTAGTCAACAGAATAATTCACCGAAATCAAAGAAAGAAAAAAATGAAGATGAGAAAGATAAGGAAAAAGCAACAGGTAAACAGTTTTTGTAATTATGATTTGAATTTGACTGGATTAAAAATTAATTTGCATTCGAAAAAAAACTTTACAATGTTAAATTTTTAATGACATATTTTAACAAAAAAATAATCATATTTTATAAACAAATTTTTAATATTCATTTTGTAGGTTCAGAAGCAAGTGATAGTGACGCTAATAAGAGTGATAGCAGCGATGATGAAGATAGTGCTCCCGAACCGGCGAAAAAGCCAAAAGGCTCTGAGGTTGCGGAGGATGATGATACCGAATGGAATAAATTCCAGCAACGGTTATCAAAACGTGATCGAATACTGGAAGGTCGCAGTAACACTTCTCATGTTGTACACTGCCCATACTTCCCCGAGGTTAAACATGAGTATTGGTGGGTATACCTCTGTGATCGCAAAAGTCAAACTCTGCTAACGGCGCCGGTGCACGTCACTTCACTTGTCGACACCGAAGAATTCCAGCTGCATTTCAGGGCACCTCTTTGGCCCAGTGTATATACATTTACTGTTTGTCTACGCAGCGACTCGTATATGGGATTCGATCAATCATATGATCTGAAGGTATACAAGTATTTCTGTACTTTTTAAATTTAAATTAAAATATATATATGGTAAATTAATTTTTTTTTAAACGATTCAGACTAAAATATACTTTATGTAAATTAAGCAAAAGTGATTAATTATCTTGTATATTAAAGTATAATATTTTATAAAATATTACTTTTAACAGATGGACGTTAAGGAGGCTGCAGCCATTCCAACTGATCATCCACAATGGCAAATGTCTGACGAAGATACAGCAGAAGATGTGGATAATGCCGATGAACATTCCGAGTTTACGACTGACGAAGATATCAGTGACAATGAATGAACACTTGTTGAGTGTCTCAAAAATATCAAAAGACGTACTTAAAACATTAATGTACTTGCAGTTTATGTAACGATCATCATAGTTTGCAAGTAGTAGGACGTCTTCGTTTTTAAACAATTAAAACAATCGAGAGGCAGACAAAATGAGAAGAAACTAGAAAAAATTCTACAGACTGGACGGGTGTTTTGTATGTGAAAATATATAGTTTACATAGTTGATGTGTGCATAAACATACAGAGGGGAATAGCATAATAATATGGAATTTTTCAACAGAGGAGCAGCATACATAGCGAATAAAAGAGTACAATATTTATTTTAACATTGTTAATTGATTACTAATTTTTGGAGAGCATGTGTGCACAACTTTTTAATAAAGTGGAATTGTCTTTTTTTCTAAATACTTATTATTTTAGTTTTAAAGTATTAAAATTTTAAGTATTTAAAGTTTTTTAATTTAATTTAATTTTGATTTGATCTGTAAAACTGATTTCTATTATTTAGCATTTGCGGATTTTTTTCTAATTATTAGATTTTAGTTGACAGATAAATAATGAAAAAAATTATTGAATTTAAAAACGTAAAAACATAAAAATTTGAGAAAATTCCATTCCAATTATTTTATCTAGAACTTTCACTAAGAATTTAACAAAAAATGACCTTCTTTCTTAGATTTAGTGAAAGTTAGTAAGAAATTATCGCCCTTTTCCAATGAATGAAGCGTGACGTTTTTTGCATACGTGTTCATTCGAGTCGAGAAAAATCTTAGTAACAAACCTATGATCGTTTTCAGTTCATATCGTGACCCAGGACCATACAGATTTCTGCCACAATGAAATTTCTGATATTTTCGATCTTTTTTTTTATTGCCTTCTGTATTAATAAATCATTGCGTAAGTACAATATTATTTACTTACAAAGTATAGAAATTAAATTATAAAAGAAAGTTCTTTTATTAGCTGCTAGTCTTGATTGGAAAGCGAGATTGGGTAATATTGGTTTTAATGGACCAGTATATTCTTTTGTAAAAACAGATGAACAAGCCAATATTAAATGGGGTGTAAGACATTATGTACCGAGGAAAAGTTCCACTTAAGGTAAGTTCTATTATAACAAAAATTTATTAAAAACTATAATAATATACAAGTATTTAACATATCTTTACTAAGATAATTTGGATTTATAAATGCTATATTAATAACAATCTTATTTTATAAATCAATGAAAAGATACTTTTCTATAATCACCAATTTTTAAAATAAATCTACATGAAAGTAGAAAAAATTTGTACATATTATACAGGCAGTCACATTTAAAAAATCAGTAAGGGGATTGATATAGATTTAAATTTTCTGCCAATTGTTCTCGGAAGTTTTGTAATACTTTATCTAACCTGCAAAATAAATGCTCAATTAATATTTTTCATAGCAATATTGCATATTCTAATTTTATATTTTTTACATACAAAGCTCGCAAAACGATATTATCTCGAACCACAGAATCATCAGTTAAAATTATATTTGAATTTACTTCATTACTGTCACAAGTAGGTATTTTTTCAACAATAGTAATACATTCTTTTTTATTTATTAATTCAGCCAAGCTGTTGTCATAAATATGATTTAATTCAAAACATGAATCTATTATTTTGAGATGATCATGCAATTTTTTATCAAGGTTGAATAATTTTCTGTAAAAAAGTTATAGATTTTAGATACAAATTTTGAATATTTTAAATTTATAAACCATAGTTACCTTATAATGTCTAAGGTATCTTGATTATTAAGTTGTGTTTCTTTTTGTTCTTCAAATTGGAAGAATATCTCTATTAGTTTATTTACTTGTTCTGTAATATAGTATGAATCACGTTTTTTATCTTCTTCAAATGTTTCAAACATATTTAGCAGATGTTCATACCTAATTAAATTAAATTATTAAATAAATTAAAATGTATTATAAATTAAAAAGTAAATAAAATAATTAATTTTTACATTGCCGAAAAGTTATTTAAATCAAATAACAACTGTTCATTATTGAAAAACTGCTTTATTTCTTCTCTAGAATCTTGGATAGTTTGTAAATCTAATTTCAAATTCAATACAGTTTGATTAAGTTTCATTGTTTTTTCACACAACTTATTTAATGCATTTGGGTCAACTAAAATGTTATTATTTGACTCTAAATGACTTTTTATTTTATTTAAAAGCAATTCTGCATTTGGTAAATTTTTTTCAATTTTTGTGTTTAAAAGATTTATTTTTTCTTCAACGAGATCTCTGAAATGTATAGAATAGAATGATTAATTTTTAAATAGTATGTACGATTATTTTTGTACAGAATTTATAAAACTTTTAGAAACTTACAATTTTGCACCTAATCCAAAAACGTATTGTTTAAACAATGTAATTTCATATCTCATTATATAAATTAGAGAAGTATAACACTGACGTAACAAAAAAGGATTGCTGATTTTTCTGGAATCTGTAACCATTAGATCAAGAATTTTTGGTAATTCCAAATTACTGTTGTTATTAATTTCTAGACAATCAATGTTATAAACATATAATGTCAAATCAGATTTCTTTTCTACAGGTAATCTGTCTATATTAATATTTCCAGTAAGCACATTTCCTGTTGCATTTACAATCACTTGTTTACTGATAGGAATAGATGTTTCTTTTTCTATCCACTGTTGAAGTTCATTAATAGTAACATGTTCATTGTTCATGTTATACTGATCAATTTGGTATAAAGATACTGAAACTATGTAAATAATCTAAACAAAGAGCATTTGTAATGTTAACGTTTTAAGAATAAAATAGATTGACTTTTTATTAAGATTTGTTTTTTCAGACATACCTTGAATGGAACAATCTCTTTTAACAAAGGAAATACAACAACTTCTTCAGAGTCTGGCCTTTTACCTCTTTTTTTTGGATTCACTTGTAACACAACTTGAAACCATTCAGTAATTTGTTTTAAGATGCTTCTACATATATTAATTAATTAAATTTTAATTAATATTAGCTTGATAAAATAGAGTTTAAGTATTTTTATAAATCTAAAAATAAATTTTTACCTAGATAAATCATTGTGATATATAATGTGATCATAAAATTTTATTTGTCCACCGATATCTATTGCACATACATCTTTATATTTTTTTTTCTCCAAATTAGAAAACCTGTGAAAAATGTTGAAGCGATATGCATAAGCAAATATAAATACACAAAAATTGTCAATTTCAATTTAAATTAAATTTACCATGTGCAAGAATTTTCTGTAAAAGGCTTATAGCCTGTTAAAATTTCAAAAAATAGTATTCCTAAACTCCAGTAATCTACTGAACATGTATATCTCTTGCTTTGTAAAATTTCAGGTGCAACATAACTAAAAGTACCAACTAACGAATTTGTAGCTGTTGCATTACTAAGTTCTTTAGCATATCCAAGATCAATCAATTTGTAAATCACCTAAAAAATTTTTGTATAAAATTGTAGTAAATCAATTTTAAAAATAATTTCTTAATATTTATTAATTACCATTCCATTTTGTTCATGAAGAACAATATTTTCAGGTTTGAGATCTCTATGAGTTATATGTTTAAAATGTAAATATTGAAGGGCTGAAGAAATATCTTTTATAACTGATAAAGCTTCATATTGTGTCAATCCACAAGCATTTTCTGGTTTTTTCAAAATCTTTAATTTTCAAAAATATTCCTTAAAATTTGTGTATCTAAAAAATTAAAAAATGATTTCTAAAATCATACCTTCCTTAAATCCCCTCTATTACAAAATTCCATACAAAGCACTGCTGATGAAAATATAATTTCTGTAGGAAGCAATACAGATTTAATGATATTTGGATGTTTTAAATATTTCATTATTTCTATTTCCTGTATCCATCTTTCTCTTTGACGTGGTGTTATTTGAGAGTTTGCTAACATACATACTTTTATAGCTACAAAAAAAAAACAAATTTTATACAATACTTTATGTATTACTTTTATTATTTACTTACCAAGTCTTTTATTTGTATCTTTTTCTTTCCATAATTCAACTTGGCCAAATCCTCCAGATCCAAGTAATTTTTCATATACCCAATTACCAAAACTCTTTGAAGCCATAATTAAAAAGTATAATTGCATTCATGTAGTTCTTTATAAAAGTAACTTTTACTTGATAAGATAAAAGTAATTAATAACAAATGACATAAAAAATGACCAATTCTGTGAAATTTTTACCACAAATTAAAAGCATTATTTTAAATATATTATGCTTCTTGGAAACTTCATAGTGATCACTTCACCAACAAAAAAATCATAAAAAATCATAAAAAATACATTTACATGTAGAAAATCACTACATATTTACTTAATTACTAATCATCTTTATTCTACAATCCGTAATTCGTTTTATTTTAGTGTCAAGAATGTAATTTACTTTCATATTTTCTATCAACATTATATTCAATTAAAATATTTCATTGCGCATAATCATCAAATGATAGATACTCAAAAGTACTTTTATTACACCCACAGAAACTAAAATAACTAAAACAAATAAATTAAAATAACTAAAACGTAATTTACTCGAACAGAACTCTTTTAAAGACTCCATGTGTTTTGGAAATGGCGACTTGTTGCAATATATATATGCAGTTTATCTCATATATAGCACTAGCAGTGGCATGGCGCCGACGCTGTACCTAAATCTAAATATGTAATAGCCGAATAATGGCGGGAGTCCTCAGTTGCTGTGGTGCATGGAACGCTAGTTGCGTTATTTCTTTTCTTGTGAGTTTTTTGTTTTTATTTAATTTTATTGTGGACTTCAAGGTAACATCATTTTAGATTGTTGCTGCTGATGAATTGTGTGATAAAATTTTCGAAGTGATTAAAAGCGGAACCAAGAGTCGAAAATACCGGACAGCCGTACATAAATGCGAATCTATCTCGGATATATTACGTTCCAGAACTGACTTACACGTTGATTATATTGTTTTTGCTTTCGACGGTCGGCTTACTCATCTTGTGAATGAGGTAATCAATACTTTCTTTCAAATTATTATTCTTTAGATGCTTTCTTATTATGTTATGTAGGTTATGTTGTGAAGCATTTTTAATTTTTTTTTTTTTTTTTTTTTATTTAGCTTAGCATTACATATTTGTTCTTGACAAGGTTTTTTTAATTTTATTTTTTAATTTTTAATAAATATTTTAATTACTTCATGTTATATTTTTAATAAAAAGTATAATTTGTATTAAAAATTCAATTTTTTTTAGGTGGAAACAAATATAAACCTATTGGATGAATTTTATATAATCTCAGGGCGCATTTGTCTAGTGAATTGTTATGATTCTTCAAATAGTATGGGATTGATATGTCATGCTGCAAATCGATTAAGAGATAAATATTGCATCCACCTATTATCAGTTAATATCAATGTAAGTTTTTAAATTTAAAAAAATTTAAATTTTACAAATTTATTAAAAATTACTGTTTTTGAAAAAAGAAAGTTTATACTACATTAAATTTTTTTATTTTTACAGAGTTCAGAAAGTCGTAAAAATTTAGCAAAAAGAATTTTAAATCTGTCTGAAGCTTTAATAGGTGTTAACAGTGGAATCCCAGACATAAATATGTTGGCTGAACTTTAGAATTATTACTTAAGGGTTAAATAAAATTTGTATCTAAATATTGTTTAATAATCACACCAAAATGAAAAGAAATTCCAGTAAGTCTTTAGCCTATGCCTCAAGTCAGGAAGACAGTGAAAATGATAGCGATGAGACTGAATGTAGCATTGGAAGTAACTCAACAGCAGGGACACATCGAAGTGATACTCCTACTAGATCAGCCCGTTTTAAAAGGAAAGGACGTCGTAGGAGCAAAAATTCAAAAACTAAACCAACTACTGATAAGACCCTCTACAAGTTTTGCTGTAGTATCAAAGAGGACCATGGTCAGCCACTTTTTGGTGTTCAATTTAATCATCATCTTAAAGAAGGTGAACCTATGGTATTTGCTTCTGTGGGAAGTAATAGAGTTAGTATTTATGAGTGTCCAGAAGGTGGTAGTATAAGATTGCGTCAGTGCTACGCAGATCCTGATGCAGAAGAGAATTTTTATACCTGTGCATGGACATTTGAAGAATCAGGTAAACCTCTTCTTGCTGTAGCTGGTTCTCGTGGCGTTATTCGTATTATTAGTCCAGTTACAATGACTTGCATCAAACATTATATTGGTCATGGTCATGCTATAAATGAATTAAAAATTCATCCTAAAGATCCAAATATTTTATTATCAGCTTCTAAAGATCATGCTTTACGTTTATGGAATATTAAGACTGATGTATGTATTGCAATATTTGGAGGCGTTGAGGGTCATCGAGATGAAGTATTGAGTGCCGATTTTGATATGAAAGGCAGCAGAATTATTTCTTGTGGAATGGATCACGCACTTAAACTTTGGAATTTGGATAAGCCAGATATGCAAGAAGCGATAAGACAATCGTATTACTGTAATCCAACTCGAAACGGCAGGCCGTTCGATTCTGTACTTCAGCATTTTCCAGATTTCACGACTCGCGATGTACATCGTAATTACGTAGACTGCGTTAAGTGGTTTGGCGATTTTATACTTAGTAAGAGCTGCGAAAACTGTATTGTTTGTTGGAAACCCGGCCGACTTGAAGACTCACACTTGCGTAATAACGAAACGAGTGCGACTGTACTCCACCGTTTTGAATTTAAAGAATGCGATATATGGTTTATAAGGTTTTCAATGGATTTTTGGCAAAAAACTATTGCTTTAGGTAACCAAGTAGGCCGTACATATGTTTGGGATCTTGAAGTGGATGAACCTGGACAAGTAAGGTGTTATTCATTACAGCATCCAAAATGCACAGCTCCTATCAGACAAACAAGTCTGAGCAGAGACGGTTCTGTGCTACTATGCGTATGTGACGATGCTACTGTGTGGCGATGGAATCGTGATCATTAATGATTTTTTAAGCAATTTACTAAATAGTATAAGTTTTAGTATATTTTAAAATACTATTAACAAAAATGAAATATGAATTAAACGTTCTATTTTTATAGACAACATGCATGACTGTAATAAATTTGGCTGAATGTAAAAATAAAAGTGTTATATTTTTTGTTAGGAACAATTAATTACTAAAAACCATCAAAACTGACTTAAATAAATATGAATTTTTTTCAAGTACACAAATTTGAAGTTTTTAAATGATGGTAGAGATTTAGCCAATGTACAGAATCTTTAATTATTTTTTAAAGAAATTATTGTATTTTGGGAAATAAACAAATTTTTCGATCATTTATGCACACTTGTATTTTAAATCAGTATTCATTTATATATCAATTTAATCAATAAAATAAAAATTTATTATTTTTATTTTAAATCTATATTTCATTATTTGATTTTATTTTGCATTTTCTAAGAAAAAGCTTTGTAATAGTAAAATAAAATATAGAATAATAGTAGAATTTTAAATTACAAATTTTAATTAAAGAAAGCTACGTGCCAAAGGATTGGTTAATTTATTCAAGGAATGCAAAATTTTGTTGGAATAATTGAACTTGAACAGCTTATAAAAATTATGCCTAAATAATTAACAAACAAATAATAACATTAGATCTTTTTATTATTTTATTTGTTTGCTCCAATTCGATACATTCAGTCAAATCAATTTCCAAAGTAATGAAAAATACATACATGAGAAAGTATGAATTACATAAATGCAGTCATTTTCATAAACCTTTTTATTACAATAATGTAACTAAGGAATGCAATAAAGTTTTTGTAAGCATATATCACAACACTTGTATAAATATATTATTTTTATGCAGTTCATTGAAAATATTTATCTGTCTCAAATTCATTTCTTCTATTTACATTAAAAATTACATTTATATTTATTTTCAAAATAAATATAAATGTATTATCTAACATTAATACAGTATCTTTGTATAATGTACAAGAATGGAACACTTCAAGTATTATATGTTAATATTTAATATTAAATTTTACATCAAAAATAATATTTTGAATTTGATTTTTTCTTTCACCTAAAATTTTTTCAAAAATAAACTGTTTTAAAAAGTTAACAGCACGTGTAACTTTTGAATTGAAACAAATAAAAATGGTTTTTCGTTCGCCGAGCTGCAACATATACCTTATAACATATACAATAAATGTTTTTCATACATCATTATGATACGTTTATTATTATTTCTATTTTTTACAGCAAGCAATAAGTTACATACATACAAAGTAGAATTTTTATAAGTATCGTAATTCTCATTACTTATAATTTAATTGTTAACTTTAAAAGTACAATAATTTATAAACTTTAGCATTAAAAAATAATCTTCCGATAAAAACTTTCAAAGCAACTTCGACTTCCCCCTCGAACATTCCTCTCCGCTGCCCAGCCTTCTTATTCAACTTTACGCCAATCAGAAAACCGACAACCATCCAACGCAGTCGTGCATAATTCGGCATTGGCACTTTCAACGTAGAAGCTCGTGTGTTTTCTATTCTTTGCGGCTCAACAGTCTCTCTCCCTCGGGAGAGCTCCGTTGAAGTCTCATCCACTGTGTATGACGGCGAGCGCGGCGCCGAGGGCTGCGTCCCCGGTGTGCCCGAGCTCGAGGGGCAGATTGTACCAGCGCGACACCTCCTTCTGCAGCACCGGATTGCGCACGAGGCCCGAGCCGTTGCCGACGATCCGGTTGATGCCCGCCGACTCCAGCTCCTCCCGCGACATCATGCTGAAAATGTGCGACTGTTAGTTCTCGGCGCGAAAGAGTGGAATGACTATAAAGCGGCAGGTTTTAACTCGATCCTTGTTGGCGAATTCTATTTTACAGGAATGGGGTGCAAAAATAATTGCCGAGCGTTAAAGTCGAACTTGAGGTAGTTTAAGTAATTTATTGGCTGTTTCGAGAACGCTTGGCAGGTAACTTTGCTGTGAAACGCTTGATTTATGGACTTAGCGCGTAATTATATTGCTTAGGCGAAAATTAAATTCGTAGCGTAAATATAATAAAAAAAGTAATTTCGACCCGTTCGAGTCTGCGACTGATATATAGAAGTAAAGTCCGACAAACTTAGCTGTATAGTATTCTTGTAAAAGTAGCTTTTAAAACTAGCTAGCAAGCAAGGGACTACTCTATTTCCGTTCGTAAAAAGCAGTGGAAAACGACGTCGTAAACTTACTCGTGAAGATTCTTTATGATCCCGGAGCACAAAGCTCGAAATATATTGCCCAAATGCAGGGTGTCGAGCGTTATGCCGGTGACACTGGCCGTTTGATCGGGAGCGTAACGCTCGCCGAGTAAAGTTGGAATTATCGTCATGTCGCTGATGGAAGTGTCGTCGTTGCCGAGCGCTATCAGCTTATCCCAAACTTTGGCTGCGGAAATAAGAGGGTGAACAAGTTAAATAGAGTTTGGAAGCAGGCTTATTTCCATGCAGTATTTTTACTGGTAAAAAAAAGTTAGAAAAAGTTTACGGGTGTATATTGCACATAAAGATTACATGGATAAAAAAAATTGTACAAACATTGAGGCACGGAAAAGCCGAGTTCCAGGGTCCACTGCTGAAGAGACTTTACGAAGGTGGCTAAAGTGTTTCCGCCGTTTAACGACGCCGCAACCGCCAGGTACTTTTCCTCGAAGTACGGAAAGTACTCTATTTTCTCTGCGCAATCACAAGATTTCGAGTCAGCCGATTTCTCTTGAATTAATTGTTGCGACTGGTTAAGTTAGCAGTGAATATCTTACTTGATTCATTAATAGCGTCTGGCTTGAATGTCGGATGAACGTAGGCCAGCTGAGCGGACGTTGAAATATTTAGAACCGCGTCGGACGGCTCTTTTAATAATGCATACACGGAGCACTGCAAGTCGCCCAAAGCAACCCCTAGTGGCAAGAAAAAAAAAAGCGTACGTAGAAGCTTATAAACTTTAATCACCCGAAAGGCAACGGAATTTCAAACTAATTTACGTTCCGTGACAAATGGTTTCTTTGAAATAGATCAAAAGCGTTATTTTCCACTTTACGTGGTAAAAGCTATTTTGAAATAACGATCGTGTCTTGATACAATTTGAATTAAATTAAAAACAGAAAAACAGCTTCATAAAAATATTAAATCAATAAGATTACCATCGCAGAATCAAGGTGCAAGTGAAGCCAAAAGAAAATCTCTAAAACTCCCTCTCGCTAATCTCCTCGTCGCCGCGACGAACTCTGCACACAATTCACAGCTTAGCGCGCATCTACTAACAAAACACTTACCTATTGTAACCCCGGCGGGTATGCCGAACCAGTTGTGCCCGAGCGTTCCGGCCGCCTGGCCAGGCGTCAGAATCTCTCCGGGCAGCAGGTGGAGAGGAAAGCCGCCGGCCGCGAGCGCCTCCTTGTCCCACTGCCCCGACTCCGTGAGGAAGTAGCCCCAGCTCGCCGCGTTCTGCGTGCTCATTTTAACGTCGTCGCTCGCGCAGAGCAGGCTCACCACCAGGTCCTGCACCGTGCCGCAACGGTCGTACTTCTCCAGCTTCTCCGCTCTGGTTCAGATGGAGGTGATACGATGGCGATCATATCGAGCCGGGAGATTTTTACGCAATTTTTATCGGGGATTTTTGCGGGTTTGGGCTCGCGGTGGTTATATATTAATGTGGGTTGCGACACGATCGCGGTTGGAAATACCGCGATAATTCACTGCGAATTTATTAGGAAAGTTTTACTAAGCTGACTTGTGAAATTGGGCTATAAAGTATGCTGATTTTGTGGATTTTTTTTTCAGTTTGCGCGGTTCTATTGAAATGGCATGGTAATTTTTAGGAAACTTTTGCCGCGGTAAGGCGATTTTCTCATTGAAAAATACGACGACGAAAAAGTTTTATGTTTTGTTTACTCCGATTTTCAGACGAAAGTATTCGCTTATTTTATAGTTTAATTAAGCTATATTTGTTCAACTATATGTTGAACAATGTATACCGAATTCGATCGATTTTCCTATATTTTGAAGCATGACCTGATTGTGCTGTATAGTTTCATTCAACTTTGTTTCTTACGTAGAATATACGATACGAAGTTCTGGAAGATAGCAAATATAGACCGATAGCAAATAACCTAAACCGTAATATTGGAGTCCGAGCAATTTATTAAAGGCTTGGTAACCAAGCCAACGACCCAATAAAATTCGACAGGTTACAATGGCTTGTATAATTATCGGCTTATCCTCTTTTATTTCTGTAAATTACTGTAAAAAAACGCCTCAAAAGCCCGAGATAATGAGTTACTTAACTTCAATTGGAAAAAGACAATCAAGCAGCCTTTTTCTTATTCTCGCGACGTAATTTTTTTTTTTCTTACGCAAATGAATCATGACTATATTCGGTGGCAGACTCGCCGCGAAACGGAAAAATAAATGAATCCTCTGGCGCGGCGTAATGAGCAAACACCGCGTGTCATTAACTGTCAAACAATTAGCGCTTTATATACTCACTTATTTTTGGCAAACCAAAATAAGGTCGCGCAGCCGTAGCCGGTATGCAGGGGCAGGTGGCTCGTCGACTCGGGCAGGGACCTCAAAAATTCAGTGTCACATCGGCCGTCTTGCCACGTATAGAGATTCGAAACCTTATCCTTGTCAATGTCAAGTTTGAAGAGCCCGTTCTCTTTGTAGGAGCACTCGTTCGGCAGTTTCCAGAGCGTCACGCCGTGCATTTGCCCGCAGATCCCGATGCTCTCGACCTGCCCGAACGACGTTAATAAATGAGGCGACGAAGAAAAACTGACGTACGCGTCGACGTTTCGCGATAAATTTTCTGATGCTAGTTTTTAAATGTTATTGATGCTCGGTTGTCGGCTTGTCTTGTAGGGGATCAGTTGGCTTCGTCGGGAATTTTCAAACGTCTTCGCGGAGCGACGTTTCGAAAATTCGACTTTTTATTTGATAATGAAAAGTTGAAGAAAGTAACCGGCGAATAAGAACCTTTTTTATGCAATAGAGAAACCTAATGAGGACTTAAACCTAAGTCATTAAGTGAAGAAAAAAATTCTAATAGTTAACACGTTTTTTGTAAAGTGTAATAAATAGTTCTTTGTGATAAATTTTGTTTTTTTAATTAAGAAAATCAGATGATTGTAGTAAAAATAGCATCAATAGAATTAATTGATTTTGAGTCTTGACAACTGAAACGTAACATTATTACTTTTACTAAATAAGCAGTATAATTTATTACTGCATCTCCGTTTTGTTTGTAAATAAATTTTTTTTTCAGCAACGAGAAACTTACCAATTTATTAATAGCTTAAATTGTTAAAATGAAGCAAAATAACATTAAAACTATCATTAATTACATTGGCAATGTCAATTACCTTAATTACCGAAACAAATTTTTCATGCACCAGAATCGCATCGGACAAGCAGACATAAATTACGTACCTGCCGAAGTAGATCTTTGGGGAGCCGAGAGACGCAATTATGTATGGCGGAGAGAATCTTCGGTACATCCTGTTTGTTCCCCTCGATTCCCAGGTCGCTCGGCACATTAGCCTGCGTTTCCTTCGACTGATTGGCCAAGATTAGCTGAGTCTCTTTCTGAACAATCACAACTTTGACGGACGTCGTGCCCACGTCTATTCCCAAAACCAAAGGCGACATCCTCCCCGGGCCTGAGAATTTAATTAATCAAACAATTGCTTTGTTTGTACGCGTAACAAAGCGTTCAAATCCTCGTTTCCTTTTGCGATTTAAACGGGCACCGCACGAATTAGTAAATTAAGCTATAGGTGAACCTGTCATTGAGAGAGATCGGGTAATTGTGTCGTTCTAACTGATTAAGGCAATCATCTGTCGGTCCCGTTCAATTCGGTCGAAAGAAAATAATTTTCCCGAAAGACAAATGTACGGCGCTGAGTAAATTACTTACTATTAAGCGTACTTGTAGTGGATTTATTGAAGTATCACCCTTGACGGTACGTGATTCATCGACAACTTCCAGATAAACACTACTTGCTATCTCGCAAGTTTATCACTGGGTAGAGAAAACTTTATTGTTATCAAACTGTCGGGCATTTTTCATTTACGTTGTTTCATTTTTCCATTTTCTGTAAGAAAATTAAAAGGTGACTAATTTTTTATTTAAATAAATTATCAGGGAACTAACATTTTAATAAATTCATAATTTTTTAAATGTTTTACTATCAATTTGTTGCAAATGGAAGCATGTAAACGCTTCGTTATTTCAGAATCCATAAAAGTTAAATTGGCGTTTTAGTTAAAATGTAGTTTTTCTTTATTACTCTAAAACTATACATTTTAAAATTGTTGGAAAATGTAAACTTTGTATTAAAAGTGCCTTTTTTATCAAAGTTCTCTTGTTTATTCTCAATTAAGTACAATATTTATTTAATTTCTTTTCATTAACAAAGTACGTAAATGCTACTGACCGAAAAGAATTTCATTATTAAAATTTCACTTTATTGACTATTGAGTATTGAAAAATTGTTTGTAAAATTACAAAAATAAATTGCATTATCGATTTAAACCGTTCAATCACTGTCAAGAAAATGTGAAAAACAGCGCAATTCTCTAACTAATTGCGCAAGCTGCATTAGGTAATATATTTTAAAACGACTGTATTAGCCACGTAAAAAGGTTCGCGCGATATCTCAAAACTTTGCAGTCAAATCGAATCTCAAATTTCTTATCGCACTATCGATTTCAATTTATTAAAGTTCTCGCGATCGCCGTATACCGAAGCAGAATTTATTTTTATTCAAAAAATCACGCCGTCTTCCGTTGCGGTATACATTGCAATGCAAAGCGACTCGCGTAAATTTTTGACTAATCTAATGCAAAAGCGATTGTAAACACGTCCATAAAATCCAACCGACTTTCCTCCCGAAAAATCAGCGGAAAAATATATCGCAAGCACCTTATCAGCATGCAAAAAGCCGAAGCGGTCGTGTTTCATCATCAATCGCACACTCTAAATCCGATTCCGCGGCTCTACACGCTATACGTACCAGGCCAGACAAAAAAAGGTGGCGAACCACGCGGCGAGCCGACGAATCTGCCTCGGTTAGTATCCGCAAAAGTTCGTCGCAAGATAAAAAAAGGCGAAGGCGCGCGCCGCGAGATCCGCGGCGAAGAATCACTCTTGGCTGACTGCTCGCCGAAGAGCTACTCTCGCGTCTAATACCCGCCGGCGAAACCTCGCGGAGGAGAAGCGCTCTGCCGTCTCTCCCTCTCGGTGTATTTGCCAGACACGTTCTGCGCGATGCTATCGGCGCGAGGGCGCGCGCGCGTCTGTGACATAATGCAGCGACTGCCGCCGCCGCCGCCGACGACGACGCCGACGCCGTCGCTGCCCCTTCTACGCTCGGAGCTTGGGTGTATAGACGCCGGCGGTGCTTCATTACGCAGAGGGACAATGGGCCCGGCGCGCGGATTACGTTTTCTCTCGTTTCTAGGAGCGACAAAAGCGAGAGGTTGGATAACACACTGGACGCGGCCAATTTCCGAAAGGGGTGTGGAGGCGGAATGCGGTTTTGATCGGGGAGATTAAATGGAAGCCTGGGGTCACCTGGTTGGCCGCGCGGCGCGGCCTTCCGAAAGGTGCTCCGCTTCACTTATTTCGTTGATTGCCTGTATAAAAAGCTTTTCGATTCGATTTAAAGATGTCGGGAAGTTTATAAATGTACTCTCTGCTTTGTACCAGATACGGATCGAAATGAATTATTGATGCGAAACGGCGATTCACGATTTTCTTCGTTCTATTAAAGCGGTGAAAAATGGTGCAAAGTTCATTTGTAGAAGGAAATGCAGCTATAGGTTACTCGTAAATAAAACATTTGTTAATTTCAGTGGAAAACGTAAAGATACATAGTTTTCAATCATAAATTTTGGTAATAAATATAATATTCGGTATTCAATAATTTTAGGCGTAGTTTTCACTTAAAAACTTTCCGATTAAATTTTTGTAATTAGATTTTAAGTGTATTCGACTTAAGCTTCAAGTTTAAAATTTCCAACTTTCTGTGTAGCGAAACTCAACGAGAATTCCAATTTTCAATTTATTGTGTCAACATTGCGTAAAGTGAGACGAGCAGGTTTTAAATTAAACGCTTAAAATTACATGCGCTGATTTATTTTTATTCGATGACATTATTACAATGAGATATCCTGCAGATAAACTTTATTATTTTCTTGATAAATTTAAAATAACATTTTATCTTAACTTTTGAACATTTATTTATTCAAAAAAAAAGTAATTTATTGCAGCCATCATTAATGTCATCATACAAATCTAAAAAAATCCAAACGAGTTTTTACGTCTTGCAGGATTGAAAAGCTATTAAAAAGATCATGTAACTAATCCTCTCTCTTTAAAGTATTCTTTAATCAACTATTTTCCTGGCAAGATTTAAACATCTAAAAATAATTATTTTATTCACTATTTTTCATCTACTTTAATTTTTCTACAAATTAGTCCATTTTAAAGATGTTTAAATCGAAACTATTAGATGACGTAATCGGCCCAAGTTTCGCCCAAGCTACGTTGCTATATAGGTAATATATCTGTCTATAACAAGTTTAGCATGTAACCCTAAAGTTTATCGTGTACAGGTACCCGTCCTAACAGATATATATCAGATCAAACTTTTTAATAAATTCGACCTCCCTTGTTTTTTATAAGGGACTGCGTTAATTAAAGTACCCTTTCCTGATAAGCAAAGGCTATATCTTATCTCGATCCATAAATTAATCTAAAAACCCTTGTTACCAACAACCGAAGCGAAAGCTGGCCATCGCAATCTATTACTTTTCCCGCGGCGAAAATTCGACGTCGACATCAGCCCCCCTTCACTCTCAATTTCCATACACCCCTTCCGAAATCTCAGCGTGTCAACCCCCGCCCCCCCCCCCCCCCGTGAAGAAGATCGATCCTCCCGACCGGCATACGAAAACCCGGCCCTCTTTCTTTCCGGCCGCTAAAAAGCTCCGAGCTCTTCCGCTTGAAATTTCAACGCTCTCTCGTCGCGTGCAATATGCACGGCGCGCATACACACAAAAACGTCAGCAGCAGCAGCGGCGGCGCAAAAAGAGGAGGCACTAACAGTCCGTTCCCCCCTCCGGGGTACAAGTGTGCGTCCTCGCCGACGGCTCCTCCCCTCCCCGCCAGCGGGTGACTCGAAATTCAAAGAAAACACTCATCGCCCACCGGGTGATATTTTGATATTCGCTCCTTTTGTGCTTACGGACGGGGAGACCTTATAATGCTGTCTCGCGCGCGCCGCACGCGTTCGATCTATTTTTCTACTCCTCCTCCCACCCTCCGTCTGTTCTCGGACAGCCGTTTAAAGAGCCGTCGCGCTCTACATTTCGCGGTCGAGCCCGACGTCGCGTAGCTGCTCTCTCTCGCGGAGCTCTCCTCCTCGGCGCGCGGCTTTTAGGAATCCGAGGCACGCCGACTGCCGACACGCGCGCGCGCGCGGACTCTTGTGCCTTTTGCGAGTTACGACTTCCTTGTCGCAGAATTGTGCAATTTCTGAGTAGCGGAGAGCACACGGCGAGGCTGGAATGCACGAGGAAGCGATCGATATTTTTTTTTCTTTCTTTCTTTTTTTCTTTTTTTTTTTAGGTCGGACTGCGAGTCGCCGAGTTTGGGTTGTTTTTTTTTTTAGGAATGTTGTCACTTTCCGCGGCTCGGACGAGCTGCTGCAGTTGGGTTGCTCCATTAGGAGAGTGTCACAATTATTTTCGGTTTATGTACGTAGAAAGTTACGGATCGATTGGCCGGGGGAAGTTGTGGATGGTAAACAGGAGGGGGATTAATAAATGATTTATGTTTTCCGACGTGGAAGCAGATCGCTTCCCTCTTCGGTAATGGGAAATTAATGTTTGCGAAGTTGTAATAACAGTGGTGTTGGATGTAAATAACCATTTTATTCTTCATCAATTTTTATTTATCGATTGAAACCTTTTTATTTTATTTATTTATTTTTTGGTTTTTTACTAAAAATAAATTTTTACTAGGTCCCTCATAATTTATTGGAAAGAAATGTCCCTTATTTTGCGATAGAACCCGTCCATTTACTATACTGAAAATTTAATGTGGTTCTTCGGGCTTCGAGGTCTTCTACTGCTTATAGCCGATATACGTATATGATATGCTTATTTTTAAAATGTTTAAACGCATATCAGGCTTGCATTACTATTTGCAACTGCGGCCTGTAAGAAAGTGCATAAAGTAAATATTTCATTCCTGAAAATAAAGCAACAGAATGGGACGCGGTATCATTAATAAATCTGAAGACAGTCCTGATAAATACATTGCTTTAGATATGATTTTCCTTCATAAATCCGATAGCTCGCTTTCATTACTCAAAAGTAATAAACCCACGCGTTTTGGGTTAAGAGTAATTCTTAATTTTTGATAACCTTGTTTACCAATCGATAAGAATAGTCACATTAACGTACGTCAATCAAGCGGACTCGCATTATTCGTCAGTGGAGATTATGAAATTTAATAAAATGATATCTGTGCAGGATTTTCATTACCGAGAGGTACACTTTTTGTATAATCGCCAGTTTTATTACACAAGCTGGACACGTAAAAGGTCTTTTTTAGAAAGGCGCATTTTCTCGTTACGATGATTGACGCGCGTACAGTTAACTTTTATGAAAACCTCCCAGGCATCAAATGCTACTCAACGCGAATCTTTCATTGTTTTGAAAAAGCAGCGTTCGTCTCCTTCCTTAAACGTCCATTAGCATCCTCGAAAAGAATTCCACCTTTCCCTACTCGACCGTTCCTTCTTTTCGCTCAGTTCCTTTTTACGAATCAAAAAAATACTCAGCCCCGCGAAAACGAACGAAAATTTCAGGTTCGAAGATCCTTAGCCGGTTGTAATCATTGCACTAAACAACGAGCGAACGGAAAAAAACACAGGCAAGGAGGAGCTGCGGCGATAAAAATTTATACGGCCCATGCATTACCTTGGGAGAGAGAGCAAGCAGCAACAGCTGCCCCATAAAGGCTCCAGAAATTTATGCCGCACGACTCCTCTCTGGCAAAATATTGCAGGAGAGAAAAAAGAGTCCTCTCTCTCTCTCTCTCTCGCGTATAGGTCGATGACTTTGAACGCGAAGGTCGCAACGGGTTTCGCAAAAGCCGCTTACGCGCATCGCGGCCGCATAAAGATTCCCCGCTGCTCCTCCCGCAAAAAGGAGGCAGAGGAGCTGCCGCCGCTGCTTGTGCATCGCCGGGAGAGGAGACTATCAGTTCGCTGTCCTGGCGAATGAGACAACGCGGGTTCAACGCTTGGAAAATCCAGCTGCCAAGGAGCTCGCCTCCTCTCTTTTTGCCGAGAATATTTCGAATACTTCTCGGGATGGTAAGCAGGCCGGACTTATTTCTTCGGATTTCTTTGGGAGATGGATTCAGGTGGAAGATTACTGACTTGGGATCGTACCTGTTTTATTTGGAAAAAGATGATTCGGTTGCAGCGATGCTTAATTAGGCTTTAAGAGTTTGGAAAATTTAGGAGGAAAAAATTATTTTGATTCTTAATTAGATGCTTGAGATTGCTAGTAAAAATAAGTTGTAATTTTTAATTATTTTCTTTGATAAGATTTACCTTTCACTTATATAGCTTTGCCGGGGCTGAATTAATTTGATATATAAAATATCTTAAAAAGAAAGTTTTAATCGAAAATCCTCGATCTAAAAGTTCTCTTAATGTCTAATAAAGTTTAGAAATTTTCCTTGTTGCGTTATAACTGCAATTTTATTAAAATTTTTAACAAGTTTTATCCGACCGATAAAAAAAAAACAAAAAAAATATAGCTTAATCTTATAATCACCCTCATTATTCTCCCAACTAATATCGAAGTGGAACAATTCATTCAACGCTTTAGCACTCGATTTTCGCATTAAATCCGACCTTCATTAGTCTAAAAAAAGGCACCCGCCTCCCTTTAAAACAAGCACGAAAACGACCCGCTGCGGCGCGCCGTCCGCGACAGGTCTTTAACAAGCGTCAGATAAGCCGAGGTGCGCGTTTTATAACCCGCGGGCAATTTTTCCACGCGGAGCCAGCGCCGGCAAGCAGTGCTCGCGCGTTACGCGCACTCGAATCCTCGGGGTGCAATTTGAAGGCTCGCGGAAGATGCAACGACGAGATGCGTCCGAAACGAGTCTATCCGGCTGAGAGGGCGTTTTTTTCCCCGGCTTTGTTTCCTCGAGGCGGCGATTACCGCCGCCGCTGCTGGAGATCTGCGCGATGGAGGAAAATTTTCTATGTACTTATTGAATCGACGCTAATGGGCGAGTGGAAAAGTCGCGCCGCGGCCGCTTTAATTCTGCGGGTAATTGAATCGCGGATTGGGCTTTTAAGTGGATGTGGAGGTTTTCGATTGTGTGCAGAGAATTCGTGTCTCATGAAAGGACGTTAGATTGCGGGTGCAATGAGTACGGGTACAATTGAAGCGAAGGATTCGTTGGGTTTCTCGTATTCAATGGTAATGCGACATTCTACCGGAATTTGTGGAAACTTAATTTATTGCTTATTGCACGTTTCGAATGGAATTAATTTTCAAAGAGATTTAATGACGAATGTGGGAAAAATAAAGAGCAATTTACAGTTTTCCGTTATGATTAAATAAGGTGTTGGGCTGCAATTTATATAATGTAGTTTTGAGTAATTTGACTATATGTAAGTGGAAAAGTAGTTAATGACACAATAATTACTTATACAATTAAATAGTCACTTTAACACCTTCCGAGTTGAGTAATTCTGTTATGTATTAGGAAATATTAAGATGGCGATGACTGTATTTTGTTTTTGATTCAATAATTATCTTCTAAGTCCCTCCGTTTAAAAAAGTGTAAAATAATTTTATTCGTTTACTTCACGATAAAAAAGTGATAAAAAAATCTGCGAAAAATAAACTTTCTTGTGCAAATTTACAGATTTTTGTAGAAGCTTTTATTCAAGCAACAGCGTATCAAAGAGACGAGGACCCACTTGTGTCTTTTTGAAGTCCTGAAAATGATTTAATTTTTTTACAATATTAATGCAATTACGTGTCATTGAAAATTTTGGGGATAACTGTGCACACTTGTATCATAAAGGATGAATTAAAATACTTTTGAAGCTTTGAGTCAAATATTTGTAAAATGGTGTTCTAGATTTTATAAAAAAAAGAGGAATTGTAGAAAATACTGCCAGAACTGAAAAAGTTATTTAAAAAAAAAAAAAAAAAATTTAAACTTAACAGTACTCAGTTAATTGGATTATTAGATTATTTTCTACATTAGATTATTTTCACACTAAAAGTTTTAAATAAAATTTCGAAGCTTAAAACGTACAGTTTCACAAAAGTGTGACTTTAAAGTTCCGTGAAAATATTTGAAAGTAAACGGCTTCAGATTTTCTTCCTTCCTGAATTTTTTGAAATTTCAATATGCAAAACACGCTTTGCAAGTTTGTTTTTTAATTATAAAATGCAAATCAAAATTCAAAAACTAGTTCCGTTAAGTGATTAGTACATAAACCAATTAAAAATTGTGAATATTACACAATGTCACATTGCACAATATTACATTTACTGATTAAAAAAAAAAAACATTTTCATTTCTTTTAAATCACAGTTTTCTTTTCTTTTTAAGGGATTCTCAATCAATTTAATCTTAAATCGTTAACAAAGTACGTGCGGAGAACAGGGAAAGTGAAAATTTAATAGAACACCGCAACCAATAAGCTTCTAAAGGAATTACTTCCAAGAGAAGTTCAATAAAAAGTTTTCTGCGAGGGTCCTTTTTCCACGGACAGTTTTAGTTTAGTAGAAACGATTGGAATCATTAAAACTTTAGGTACACCGTAACCAAGGCAGAGGCTCGAATATGACGCAGTAAAAGATGGCTGAGTGCACCCTGATTTCATAAGCAAACACAATTTTCGAGTACGTACTTTGCGCTTTCTATATTTTAAAATGGGTATATAGAGCATATGTTTATGGCTCTCGAAAATTTCATTTTTCTTCTATAGGTGCGATGAAAATCTGCGAGGAACTAGTTTTTATTGCTCCACTTTTTACGCTCTGTTATAAATAAATTATTTTCATACATAAGTTTTTATTCATCATAAAATTGTTTTATGTATCGGAGCTTCGAGTTTAATATCTCGTTTTTATTTATTTTTGGAGCTTACGCAATTACGTCTTCTAAACGAGATTAATTTTTCACGAAAACAATTCATGAACGCCCGGATCTACAGGCTGCAATAATTCATGTTCAAAATAAAAGCAGATATTTTTAGTTTAACAAGAAAATTTACCTATTTTTAGCCCGTTTAGTATACGACTGTTAAAAAAAATTTATCTTGTATTTATACATTTGTATATTTAAATTGTAAAAAAAAAACTAAGGATTTCCGGTTATAAGCAGTATTTTTCTACTTTTTCCATGCAACAAACCATGAAAAGTAGTCGTAAAGCCGGGTAATATTTGCAGCGTATTCATGAAATAAATATGCATAACGCGCGAGTGTAGGCTGGTGTGGTTAGAAAAAGGATGTAAAACCATGCATAAAACATTAAAACTCGCGTAATACCCCAAATAAAAATTTGTAGAAAGCGCCGACAGACCATTATTTTTAAGTAAAACAACAAACGCAAGTTTGCATCAAATATTTTTCCCTCCCTGCTTTTATTACAATACTTCCATCCAGTTTATTCGATACTTTTTTTTTTAAATTTCGCGATTACCTGGCGCATATTATTGGTAATATCATAAAATTACATCCCATCGCAAATTGGAAAACGATGCGATGTTAACTACGTGTACGTTACATTAAATATTTTACGCTCCTCGAACAAAGGCACTCCGGATATTCGAAAGGGATTTGCGAGCCAGATCGCATAAAATAAAAATCAGCTTTACTGATTAAAGATACGGGACAATTTTCTCACAAGATACACATCGCCCTGCCTTCAACCAGATCGAATGTCGAGAAAATTTCCCTGCCCGTGGAATATTCCCCGGTATATCATAAATCCCTCCCTCGACTCGGCTCGGATATTCAATAATACAAGGCTATAAAGCCGAATACGTTTCGTCGCCCAAAGCTCGCTCCCCCTCGCAGGTTCCCTCTTTTTTTTTCACATTTTCGTTGACTGCCCGACTATCGGCCCGATAAAGGAAAATGATATATCCGTTCCGGGGATACACACCCGGACTGGATTAGAGGGCAAAGGGCGAGGCGGTTCTCTCTATTTTAAGAGCGGCGCCTAAAAAATTCGTGCAGCGCTGATCGAAGTCCGCTGCTTCGCGATGCGAAGTTGGAAAGAGATGCGCGAGTACATATAGATCCACGTGCGCGAGGATCGAATCGGCCTAGATTTTATTGGGATAAAGGTACGGTACTGGGTAGAGTCGGAATTGTACTGTCTGATATAAGAAGTGAGTTTGGTCATTATTTATGCAGAACGCGACTTACGTGGACGGAATTAAACGGGTTTTTCACATTGTTTCAGGTCGAGACACAGTTCATTCGAATATATATACGCAATCCGCTAGATAATTCTTAAATAATACACAGTTAAGAAAAGCTTTTCGCTAAAAATTGTAAATAAAAAGTAAAGCAAACAGAATCAGACGTGAGGAGTAAATCATTTAATAAATGTTTAGTAAACTGATATAATTTTTAAAATTAGTTTGTATTATCTGCTTTTCGCGAAACTGATAACATTGCGAAATTTATAATTAGTTTGACAACTAATAAAACTCAAAGAAAACTTGCGAAACAGGTCAGTTGTTAAAGTTTTCGAGGGTCAACTCATGTAGAAATAATAATTAATTAATTAAACAATTAATGCAGTTTAGGAGTTTATCTCGAATTAGATTCTCGACGACTTCCGCGTACCATAACTTTGCATTGAATTAAGCCGCGCACTTCTATACAGACGGCCGCTTAGAATGAAAATATAATGTACGCTTCCGTAGCTTCAACCGCAGTCGCTTTACTGCTCTTCAAAAGATAACTGTAAATTTAAACGCACTGCGTTAATTTCACCTACGTCTTGAAATGTTTTTCACAGAATTTATAAGTCCAATTAGTTTTCAGACTTTCCACGTACAAATAATCGATGGAGCCGCTAATGCAAGTCATACACGTGCATTTCTTCAAGTTGCCGTTGCATTTTCGAATTTAGATTAACGTTCTAGAGAATTCTTAACGACGCACGAACGCTTTCGTTCGAAGTAGAATATTGGGCTTCGTGGAAGAAAAAAAACATGAAAGAAGTACGACGGGTTTCGGGATCTTGCGTATCGTCTTTTCGCAGTTTTTCGTCGAAATATTTACCGCTCAATTATAGACTTTCATTTCCCCGCGTTTCCCCTAATCTAAATGTTTGGAGAAAAAAAACTAATTTTAGCCGAAAAGTACCGCCACTTTGCCGCTTTCAAAATTTCACTAATCCCCGGCTAAAACTCGAAAATTAAGCCTCTCCCCGCAAGTTTTTAGATCCGATAATTCATTTCTTGCCGATTAGTAATGGACCGAGCCACTCGTTACACGGCGCGATAAATTACTACCCGCCGGGGAAAAAGTGTTTTCTTATAATAAACAGCGCCGCTCGTAATCTTCCTCTCGTTACTTCTTTGCATAATTCATTTGCAAAAGCGCGTGCGGCAATTACTTTCTTCGCGGCGAAACCTCGCTCCCGTAGGATCGAAGCCGTATAGAATTTAATAATTTGGCGAATTTGCGTAATCGGTAAAAAAAAAAAAAAAAATACTGAAAAAACGCTCCCAACTCCGCGTACAATCTTCAGCAATAATTTTCTACCATTTCGTGCGCGCGCATGTATGTATACAATTAACCGCGCGAGAGAGGTGCCGCCTCTCGCGTGTACACATTCAGCGCGTCAATTACGATGTCTGCGGGCGCGCGCTTTTTTTTTTTTTATTTTTCAGTGTCGAAACACACGTCTCGTTCGCCAATGATCCGCGCGTCTCTCGCGCTGCGTTCGAAACTCAATCATTTTTCCATCGATGCGCCGCGCGATACTGCATACCTCGCGACAACCGCCTCCGCCGCCGCTGTTTAACTTTCAATGACGAAAGGCGCCCGAGCTCTGCCTCCTTTCTAAGGTAGTCTCTCTCTTCGAAAAACTATATATCCCCGGCCTCTAAAGCTCGCTCGCGAGTTTCTATACGTCTTTTTTTCTTTTTCAGCCGCGCAGTCTCGCGGGTGCAATAACGCGCGCTCGCCTTTTACGAGCGCCAACTGTTTTGTTCTCTCTCCCGGCGCGGATTTAAGAGCGACGGCGATATTATTGAATCGTCATTTTAGCTCTCGCGCGCGGCGCGCGATATATATTTCCCAGCGCGCGCGGCGACTTTCATTAGCGCCGAGCGCGCGACGTATAGAGGGAGTCGATCAAAGCGCGAAAAAAAAAAAGGAAAAGGTGCCAGGCTGGTAGAAAGCGTCGGATCGACGGGGCAGCGGAATGTCGTGCTTTTTTTTTCTCTCTCGCTTCCCCCCTGCATTCTTCTGTGGGAAAAAAGGCTTATTATAAGGCCGGGCGCAGTGCGTATACGGGGATATATAGAAGTGTGTATCTCGGCTCGGTCTCGCTGCGTTTGGCGAGCCTTAATACGATCGAAGGCGCGTTTCCTTCTCTCTGGCCTATTTTCCCCGTCGATTAATTTCGTCATTGTACGCGATCGCGCGAGCGCGCTCACCTCTTTCACATTTCGATATTCCGCGTATATTTTGTCGTCCTCCTCTTTTTGTATACATGTTATAAGCGAGAGGCGCTTGCGATTTGATTGCGTGGAACGCGCGGGTATGACACGCGTACGTACACGGCTAATTGCGCCTGATAAACACGAGCGGCGAGACGGGTAATTAGAGACTGGATGGTCGGCAGGGATATATAGGTGGCAGGCTTTTTTCAGCTCGTCTCCCGGCACTTAACGGCTTTTCGATGAAAGTGAAAGCGCGGGAATTTTGTAGAAGATCGAACGAAAACGTACCTTACATCTATTGCGCTTATTACAGGGCCTCGCGTCTCGTAGCGGCTCGCGGGAGAGATTCAAAGTACTCTCGCACTTGGTGCGCAAGTTCAAAAGCTTTTGCAACTCCGTTTAACGCTCGCCCGTTCAGTCGTTAATGTAAAATGTTTAAGTGTTGCTTGTTGTAAAGTGAGCAGCGTGATTTTTATGCGTGCTCTTGGGTAATAAAGTGTATTGAAATTGTCTTTAATTATACGAAGAATATATTGACTTTAAACTTCCAGTTATAGTCGAGGATTATTCAACGCTTTGAAATTAAATCTTTAATACATCGTGCTAAAGAGGAATTTGTTTATTTCGAAATTATTGTAAAAGTTGTTATTGGGAAATAAAATTGCAGAATTTTCTAATTGCACCAAGCAGTTCTGCTTTGCATTAATTTTGTTATATATAATATTAATTTCCGATTTACGTAAGCCCACTTCTGGTTCCCTTCAAGCGAACGCAACTTCCTTCTGATACATAAAGTTCGAGATGACTTGGACTGTCGTTATTGAAGAGTACATTTTTTATCGGAAAGCTGCATCGAGAAAACGGGAAGTCCTTTTAAAGTAAGCAGCCGATTTATACAATTAACGTTGCATGAGAGTTTACGCGCATTTCGTAAATATCTAATACTCTTTAGCGGAAGACGAAAGTCGCTTTTGAAAAAGTGCACTCTTCTTTTTTCAAAAATTATTCTCCCCAACTTTCGAAACGCCAAGCATTTAATCGACTCGATTAATCCCGGTAAAAGTGAGCGCGATCATTTTCCACTAAAATTCAGCCTTTATTTTATTGTATTTTCTCCATCATTGACACGCGTGCTCCGATTTCTACCAAGTCTCCGATGGAATCGAGATAAACCTGATCCGGCAACTAGTTTACATTCTCTGCCTTAAAGGTATACCAAAGCGCTTAATTCAGTAGAAAATCGCGAGAATCCCGGCCGACTCTTACCCATAAATCAGAGCTTCTTACCTCCTCCGTTTCTCCAAAACGAACACCGAACCTCTCGCTCGATCGATCAAAGATCCCAAAAATCTTACGAAAACCGACGAAAAAACAAAAAAAAAAGAGTTCGCCGCGCGCTCCTCGCGTCAGCCCGGTCCCAGCTAGCTACGGCCCTGGGCCTCTTACGGCTCGGCCTCGACGTGCCTGCAAGGCCCCCCGAGCTCGGGCCCGGGGAGTGAAAGTCCGGGGGATTTTGCTTTCTACCTCGGAGCGCGTTCGCGGCGCGCTGCCGCCTTAGCGGTTAGTCAGTGTAGGCTCCGCTCTCTCTCGGGCCGCGCGTCGTCGTCGTCGTCGTCCTGCACACGCTGAAGGAGAGTGCGCCGCCAGCGCAGGACAATTGTATAGGCACGTCATACGTCGAAGGAGAGTGCCGCGCGCGAGTGAGAAGTGACCGAGTCGTCGTCCGGGCGATAATGCAGCGGTGCGCGGGCTCGCTCCATCGGTCCCGCAGAAGCTCGCGCCGCCGACTCGATGCGACCCAGCGCACCTGAGACCGGCCCCAGGAAGAAGAAGAGGAAACGGAGAAGAGGAGGAAGGATGCCCCGCGCGAGCCTCCTTTAAACTCTCTCTCTCTCTCTCTCTCTGCTCCGTGCGCGAGTCCGCTCGAGGCTCGGTTCAAATAAGAGAAGCTCGTTCGCACGAGTATCCCCGAAAAGTGTGCGCAGGCCAGAAGAGGGGACGCGATGAGGGAGGCACGTGGCTCTTTCGCGCTGCTGCTCGCCTGCACGGTCCTCCTGGGGCTGTCGACCTGTCAGCGGCAAGGTGAGCGAGTGTGCGTGTGTGTGTGTGTGTGTGCGTGCGAGCCGGATGTACACGCGCGAGAGCCAGCGCGGATGAATATCCGCGACTGCGACGACCTTCGGCGGGGTCTGCTCTTTCACTCGGCCGCCGTTAAAACGCGGATACTCGATATTATATTTTCGTCGGAGCGCGAGATGAGTAAGCCCGAGGATCGCGCCGTTTTTTCGCGCGGTTGCGCCTTATGAAATATACATGCGTCGAGAGAGAGTGCGCCTGCACCGGGCGCGCCGAGGAGGAACTTTCTTGGTGCGGCTCGAGAGAGAATTACGGCGGGATTAATAGCCCAAAACTCGGGCGGATTCTTCACGCTTCGCGGACTTTCGGGGTAAAGGTGGCCAAATTCAGCGTTAAGTATATAAAAGGCCCGGTTCCCAGCGCCTGACTCCGGGAAAAGCGGACGGAATAGCGGCTTTATAAGGCGGTGATTCGGAACTATTTTCGAGCTCAGCGTCGCCGGGCGGAGATGAAAATAGGTCGGGCTTTCGGGCGGTTGAATTTTAATTATTCATGCACTGTGCCTTTTGCAAAACTGATTAACGAAACGAGGGTACGAACGGCTGAATATATATTTTAAGTTGGTCAAGCCCGATAGTTGCGTCGGGCAGAGAAATTTTTAGAAAGCCCACCTTTTAATACACTTATAAATAAGCCTAATTATATACCGTTTGATTTTTCTATTATAAAAAAAAAAGAAAAAACTGATTACTTCCCGAATCGTCGCTGTTTATCCTCCGCGAAGTGCACACAATAATTCGCCGACTGCTAAATTATAGAGCCGCGACTTCGATACCCGCGCGGCGCATATTGTAATCATCGCGCAAAGTATATATACACAGCTCGGCTCGGTGGATTCCAGCGTGTCGCCCAACTCGGCGCGAGTGAAAGTAATAAAAGGAACCTTCGCGCCTGGCGATTTTTCGGAATGCATCGAAAATATGTGTTACACGCGAGAGAGAATATACGTTATATGCAATATAATACACATCGTTAAATCGTTCGTAAAAAAAAAAAGATTTGCGCAACACCCGCGCGCGGGGGCACAATGCGCGCGCGCGACTCTCGAGTTACGGCAAGAGTCTTCTTCTTCGCCGCCGCCGCGCAAGAGAGCCTGAAATTTTTCTCACTCGCGTAAACCAGGAATTTTGCAGCTGCGCGCGGCTTACCCAACCCTCATTGTGCTAAATAGCTCGCGAAATTCACGCGGATGCAACGAGCCGCGCGCTTTAATTATCATATAAAGTTCGTCGGATTCGGGTTAACGGAAGACGCACGCGATACGCTCGTGTCGGCGAGCGCGCGCGGGGGATATAACGTAAGCGCGCGGATACACGCCGTGGATGCCGGAAAAAAAGATTTCGTTTTAGAAAGTTCGCCCGAGCGAGTCTTTGGGCGCCGAGCTATTGAATAAGCACTCAAAATCTAGATTGAGTGGCCTCTGCTCGGGTCCGCAGGGGGGAGAACGTTGTTTTGTCCGGATCGAGCGAATGCGAGCAGCGAATACGGAGTGTAAGCGATCGCGTTCGCTTTCTAATTTGAAAAATTACAGCTTTGCAGATAAGTTGTGCATAAGAAGATGCTTGTTAACTTACATTATGCTTGAATACTGCTTATTCGATGTTTCTGGAAAAGTCTGGGAGTTCCCTTTCGTTTTGATTGACTCGGATAAATACCGATTGCATCTATCGACGTCGTTAATGAGGTGTTTCATCTTTTACAAATTGTTGGCTAAATGTAATGTGTATAATAAGGTATTTTAGTCGGCAATCAATTATTTTAAATGTATCAAGTTTCGAGAAATAACTTTATTCGATTGAAATCTAAAGTAGTCGAGGATAAAAGTGAACTTTATCCCACTTATCCCTAAAAGCATAAGTGCGCATACAAAGCGACTCTCACGATTTTATTTCGCAGGCGCAATTTTTATTTATGGAAGACGTTTTCCATTTGTAGCTGCCTTTTTTCGTGAACGGGCATTTCGTAAGCCATAATAGACTCGACTCACGTAACGTTATTTTTGTTTTCCAAGCGAGAAACGCTGAGAAAAATAAACGAAGGCTCAGCGTATTCGAATTCTCAGAAAATAACGCTCACTTATATCGATAATACGAAAACGACATTGCAATGTAATTTAGGTAATAAAAATCTCGCCTTTCCTCGAATCTCGAGGAGGCACTAAATTTACATAATCTATTCTCACTTTTTTGCGGCGACTCGCGGCAGCGAAAAAGCTATTAGAGAATTTTCTTAGACGCTCCTTAAAATCTGCTTACTTTGGTCGCGATCACTTTGTTATGTAAATGAAATTGTAAATCAGCTTACTCTTTGTATATTTAGGCGCTGCATAACCGGTGCAATGTCACGTCTAAGCGCCGCCGCTTCCTCTCCGAACTCTCGTGAAAGGCGGATGCCGGGAGGCCGCGGCTGGACTTTTTGACTGCTGATTAATCGATTCAGCTCATTGATTCGCGATTTTACTGCAAATATTCAAATCTCGCGAACTTTCGCGGAAATTTCAGCGGGACTTTTGCTGCCGCGATCCGGATTTTCGTTTCTCTTTATTCAAAGCGCTCGATGGAATATAAAGCTGATTTCTCTATTAAATATCGCCTAATATTACATAAGCAATTAGGATACCGAATAAAACGCGAGTACTGTGTACAGCGAGTTTTGGGCGAAGAACACAACCGCGCCACTGTATTTCAGCAACATCCACTTTCACTCGATTCTTATCGTTGTACATTCCAGAAAAAAAAAAAAAACGTAAGAGCAAGAAAGGAACCGATGCACGGCGTAGATCGGAACGAGACTTCAAATTTTACGCTTCCCTCTCATGTAAAACGTCTCGATTGCAAACCCACTCGGATTGGGTAACCGGCCGGCTCAAATTTTTAAGCAAACTGCTCTGCTTGGCATTCCCCGCGGCTACCGTATTTTCTTCAAACATCTTTATTTGCGAACCTAGTTGAGCGCTAACGACGATTCTATAAGTAAGCAAAGCTCTAAGCAAATTTACAAAGGTCAAGTGTTAATTCATATTCACTCGTCCCTTTCTCAGAACAAACAATAGACATCGGAAACTGTTGACATTGTCCCATTGACTCGATATTGGCACCGCGTCCCATCACCCGCACCTGCCGGTAATACAAAAAAAGTCCCGTTTCCCGCTCGACACCGCGCCCCGCATATAAGCAGGCAATATAATAAATTGCGCAATCTCCCCCGGAAAAATAAGCGAAAAGCCCAGCGCTCTCTTCCCTACACGGAATTTCCGCGAAAATCTCCCTCGGGCTCATTACTGTGCACGTCGTCATCTCGCTTAGCTCGCCGCGCGGCGGCGCGAGATATAGCGTGCGCGAACGACAATGGGATCGCTTGTGCAATTGGCTCCGAGGACGGGAGGGGAGAGGAAAAAATCAGGCGTATATATACGCGCTCTCTCTCTCGCCGCGAGCCGAAGAAAAGCGAGGGAGTAAATACTGCGACGGCGTGTATAAAGGCGGCGCGCGCGCCTTTCTTGGCAGCTGGAACGAAACAAAGCCCCGCGTCGCGTCTTGCGCGCGTGTATACGCGGACGTATTGTGTCCGTGCGTCTCGTCCGCGATGCAGCCGCGCGGACACGGCCGGAGTGCGTGTGTACACGTGTGTGCGCAGCTCTCGGCAAAGGTTAGCGGTATTATATGTGACGCGCGTACGCGTACCCATACGTGATTCCACGCGCGTGAGTTACGCTCGCATGATGCGCGCACGGAGAGAGAGAGAGAGAGCCGCGGTAAGGACGCGATGCGGTAGCGCGAGAGGATCGATTGGGCAGCGCGGCCGCCGAGTCTTCTCCGGGGGATTTATTTATTGCGCGGGCCGCGAGTAGGAGCTCGGGTAATTGCGCTCGGAGCGTGTAAGCGAAGCTTTGGAAATTGAAATTTGCTTTAGCGCCGATCTGGATAAGGTATTGGTCAATGCGTTAGGCCTTTTTTCTTTCCAGGGAAGGCTCTCGCGGCTCGTTCGGCTTGTGCCGCTGAGTTATTATGTTATTAAGGTTTTTGCCGGAACGGCTGAATTATCGGGGAGTTATTTAAGTTCTTGGGGGGAAACGATGGCGGTACGCCGGACGTATTTGATGGAGGAAAAAAGGGGGCTTAATTAGATTCTTATTACGAGTCGGAGGTTTATTTTATTTCGATCGCCGGGCTTTTCGCTCGCACGAGATTTTATTACGTCGCTTATTTTTGTGTGGTTTTGCGGGTTTGGTTCTGTATTAAATGGAGAAGCGTGGAAGTCCCACAACTTGGCAAGTTTTCACTTTCTAAAGGGGCAGGAGTGAAGCTTCGCCTGTTCTTTATTGAAAATTGAATGGAAACTATTTATAAATGGAATGCCATCGATATTTTTCGTTCGAAAAATATTCTGTTATCGACTGCATTGTCTGGTTTTATTGGTTGATGGATATTGTACAATCTGGTATATGCATTTGTTTTTATGGGCAACGCCTCGGGATTTTTACATAATTGTCGGTTACAAGATGCTACAAATGTTTTTGGATGCAGCTTCATTTGAAACAATACAGTTTCTTGCACAATACAAGTATTCATTATTCATCAACGTGCATTTCATGGTAATTGTTGCATTATGCGGCCGACTTTTTACAACCTAAGTTAACAATCGTCTACTTGACATTATTAATTTCACTTCGATAATGAATCTATTACTAGCTCATGGCGATAAAATTAATTCGATTCTTTAAAAAGAATTAATCTCCAAATTGAACGCTAATGACAGTAAAAATTAGGAACGCGTACATTTGTTTGATAATACGATTTAGTTTTTGTCAAATTTAATTAAAATTCTTTCATAATTAATTTAAGATATTATATTAAAATATTGTATTTATGTGTATTTGCGATTAAAATCAGAATTCACGACGTGGAGATCTCGAAAATATCTTAAGTAATTTATTGATCGTCAATATTAACAATACCGTGAAGCAGCGTAACCTCCTTCTTTCATGTAATCCATTCAGGTACAACGTACATTACAGACTATATACCGTATTCGCTCCAAAAAAATTCATTACCCGCCAAAAATAAGGCCCGTACTGTTATCCCGTCGGCGTCGAATTGTGCCGTAAGCACAGTTCCAAAAGAGCTTTAATACACCTTTTCTTCAGCTCTTTTTCGACGATATAATGGGCCGCGCGACGTGACGCGACGCTTCCTCATGATGCGCTCCTCGTTAACGGGACATTCCGAGCACCGCTCGACGAACGAAATTAATTATCGATATGGCCTATGCGCGAGCCGCTGTTATGAAAGAGATCATTCTCTCACGGGCGATTGCTACTGCAGTGGCTTTTCCGAGAGCGCGACGACGCCGCCGCCGCCGAGGCCGTGAAACGTCCACCGTCGATGCAGGGGTTTTGTAACGCCGGCGGTTAACGTTCTCTTTTTGTGTTATTTTAATTTTATATTTGTAGGATTGCGCGAGATAAGAGTTGTCGCTTGATAAAAATCGAACGGGTCTGCGGTAAAAACTCGTTTCTGTAATTTAGATTTTAAAAATAAAACTTGTTTATGGGGTATGTCTGTATTTCGTTTTTGGTTTACCAATGGAGTTTTTATTGACGTGGTTTTGTCGCGTTTTAGAATTTAATATTTTAATTCGATAAATTCATTTTTTTTAAGGATTTTAATAAGGCGCGGTGAACACGTTCACATTTGTAATTACTAAAATTTGGTAAAAGCGTTGTAGATCATTAAGATAATTACCGTGGTATTTCGTGTATTACAAGTATTTTAATAAAAGTAATTCAAAATGATGTACTCGGTGCCTGCATTATATTCATTGGTGTCAATGTCACACATATAAAATAATGCTCTAATTTGTATTTCATCTTAAATTATAATCAAGCGAAATAATTTTACTCGTGTCCCAAACAATTTTAACAAAATTAGCGGATGTTTAAAATTTTGGCTGAAATCCAACAGTCTCACTGACTGATGCACAACTTAATTAAAGCGCATCCAAATATTTACCTTCATTCTGATTAATGTCCAAAAATAGCGCCATTTAACCGATGGAATCTTATCTCACGTCATCGAAGTGCCACTCGCATTACGCAACGCGATAAAACTCCGCCGCCAAAAAAATCCGACAAAGCGATCCCTCCGGTTTTTCTATCTCTCGAAAAAAACCAAGACTCATTTCGCTATTCATTCCCCCCTCTCCCACGCACTCAGATCAAAGCCGGAACGCCGGCATTCCTTGCGCTCTCATCCGCTCGTGTGCCTCGCGTCGCGTCGCCGAGTATAATTTTTACATCTCTCTCCTACGCTCGCGAGCGGAAAGCGATACATAAGAGCCTAGGCGGCACGGAGGAGAGGAATCTCTCGAATTAACCGCCGCGTATTACAAACGCCGGATTGAATTTTCCTCGGGCCGCGCGTCCCGTCCCACCTACGGGAAACCGATGAATCAGCACCGTTGCGGGGCGCAGCAGCAACGCGTTGAGCAAGAGAATCGCCGCAGCGGTAAACGCGGCCGGCGCGTCCGCTCTCGGGAACTGAGAAACGCCGATAATCAAGTCATTAAGGCCAATTAAACGATAAAAGCGCGCGAGAGCTACCGTTAAGTCGCGGGTGTACGTTTGCTCGGACGATTTTGTTGTCTTGTCTCTATCTCTCTGTTTCTCTCTCTCCGTCCGTGGCGGCGAGAGACGGATGTGGACGGTTGCAAAATCGACGCGATTGTTGCGTGCGCACAATCGATCGGTGTTACTTCAGGTGTCGAGCACAGAACGCTCGGGGACTCGGGACTTTCTATAGATCTGCTGGGGATTTTTTCGCCTTTTTCTCCTTGCGAGGAGCGGTCGAAGCGGTCGAGCAATTTGTTACTTTCATGAGAATTTGATTGGATAAAGGGTTGGGGGACTTTCACTTTGCCGGGGAAAATAATGCCGGATTTTCGCTCGTTTCGTCTTCGGGTAATGGGATTTTTTTTACTGGTTTTCAAAGTACTTTTTGAAGAATTGCGCTTTCGCGTCGGGAGACAAATCTGATTATGAAAATTGCCGTTGCGCATTGTGCAATTTTTCCAGGCTGCGTATAATTTGATTCCGCGAATAAGGCCTAATTCCGAAGGTAAAATAGTGTATTTTATTTTTAAAACTAGTTCTACGACTATTGAAAAAAAAGTCTTTCGAAATTTATTTTAATCCCGCAGAATTAGTGCAATGTAAACGGCTGTGATTTACAGATTGTTTAGTCTACAGATCTTAGCTTTTCTCCGTGCTAATACATTATTAAATGAATATAAAAGGTTCAAACAATTACTTCACAGTAGAAAGTCCCATTAGCAAATCGCATTGCCATTTTCTCCGCAGATTAATAAATCACGGTGATCAAATTTTACGAGAACGACCGGTAAAATATGCTCTAATCCGTCACTGCAATCATCGTTAGCGAAAGCTCCAGGCCTTCCATCTCATTTACGGCCGAAAGTAGCCGAGCGATCGAGGCTGCCATTGCGCAATACTCCTCCCGGCTTACGCAGAAAGAATTTTCACGCACAAATACCCCCGCGTTCCACTTCTCCGCTCTTATATATCCCCCGTTCGTCGAAAAAAGGCCAATAATAAAGTTCTTCTCCCAGACTATTACCCAGTAAGCTTCCGTTCTTACCCAACCGCGGCAACCTCCCGATATAATACCCCCTTGGAAAGCCCCCGAACAGTAAAAAAAGCCACGTAATATCCCCCTTTCCTTCTGCTCGCAGGCAACCAGGTCTATCAATCGCGCGGCGACGAGGACCAATCGCGGGAGCCGCGGCTGTCGCAACTGGGATCCTCCTCCGCCGAGTACTACGAGGACGACGAGTACTACGACGAGGAGCCGGCGCCGGCGTCCGGCTCCGAGAGCGAGGAGGACCGCGGGCAGGAGGAGCAGGCGCAGAGGCAGCCCAAGACGGCCGCGGGGACGGGTAATGCCACGCTTTATGAGGACGGCTCGTACTACTACGACGAGGATTACGAGGACGCGGCGCCGGCGCCCGCCAAGCCCACCGTCGAGGACAAGGAGCAGAACTCCGGACAGCTGAGCGGCGATGAGGTGAGGACTCGACGCTTATCTTTGGGCGGAGATGTGACGGTCGTTGAGGGGGGAAAGAGCCGCGGCGTTTTGCGGCCGGTGGATCGTTTGTTCGGATTCAGGCTCGGTGATTTACGACCGGGGAGAGATCGGGCTGACGGTCGGCGATCGGTATTTAGATAATTGGGGGCGTGATGAGAGTAGGTGGCGATGAGCTTCTCCCTCGGATCGATATGCGTGCAGTTCTTTTGTTTTTGAAGGAGTGCAGATTTTATTTAGTATTGGGTGCATGTGTTTGCAAAAAGGTAATGATGGAACACAGAATATTTTACGGTCTCGATTGTAATAAAATTTAATTAAAATATTTTAAAATTGCGGCGGACTAAAGCGGATTATATGCATTATGACGAGGTACGTCTTACCGTATTCGGTATGCATCTACTTACGCGTCACTTGCAAACTGCTGGTGTATAATCTCTGCACGATCCAGTAATCTCACGGTCTGTAGTAACTTTGTGCGGTAGTTTTTCCGAACTTTCACATCATCGAGACAAAGAAATTCTTCTTCTAAATTAACTTCTTACTGCCTTTTAAAAACGTCTTTGTTTGAAATTCAAAGACTGAGATTTAATGAAATGTATTTGCTAATAATTTAATTAAAAAGATTGTTTTTCAATTCAAAGTCGGAAAATAGTTGAAAAGTATTGTAAAATTGCACACGACACAAAACTCTGCCGCAGACTAATACCGAGTGAAACGAGAATTGTTTTAGCATGAGTGTCAAGTCGCGTATTGTTATTTCTTGTTCCGTTAAAAAAAAAAAAACTAGTTTTCTCAGAATTCTTCGGAGCTAATTCCTAAGCAGCACCGTAATAAGTCACCGACAGAACGAACTTTTTTTCGTTCTATATTTTAGCGAGTAGACACATTATAGGGTAATTTTAGAGAAAAACTTTTTATGCTTTTGGTCTTAGCCGCAAGTATTTATTATTCTATTTAGCTGGCGCAATGGCAAGTTTCGTCACCAGCTTGGGAAGAGATTCAAATCTAATTTTCATTTTTAGGCATTTTAAGGAAATTTCCAAGTGACTTGATGATAAAAATAACGCTTAATGAGCTGCTACTTTACGAGAATGAAGAAACAGCACGGAGTTCTATACATGATTCTTATAAATTACATTTAAAAATGTTAAGTACTGTAATGAAATTTTGGTATAGTGCTTTTTTTTCAAGACAATTTTATTTTTGAATCTGGTTTATCGATTATCTGTATAACAATGTAATTACTTAAAATATTTCAAAATTATAAACCGAATTTAAAAACTGAGCAATTTACTAAAAGTCTCTTTAATAATTTTAGTCAAAATACCTTCATTTTAGGAGGGCTAATTTAACAAATGAGACTTTTTTTCTAAGACCAATTTACTTTTGTCAGTCTTTTACTATTTGCGACATATATTCCTGTTTTTAATTTCCAAGTGACCTACATTGAAGAGTTTTTGTATGGCGTGCTTGTTATGTATAGTTTTAAATTAAATTTTATTTTCTCAACCAGAAATACAAGATTAATATGCATATATTATCAGCAGAAAGGTATAAGTAATTTAGTAAAATGAAAAAATTTATTCGATTATGTCTTGCAATTCAATAAATTAAATTCAAATCTTTACTTCGTTCACAAAGCATGAGTCACATACTTACTTATCTAAGCATTAAGTAGCTCTATTAAAATAGCCGACAAAAACTTCGCACTAACTAAAGCGCGGCTGTGCAACCAAAGTGGCATTTTCGACAAGTCTCACGGCTCATTCCCTCATCGACAGGCCGGCCCATAATAAGCCCCATAGCTCACCTGCACGTCCAATTACGCGAACGCGCCGAGTCCCAATTAAAATTCCCACTCGCTCGTCTCGGGTAAATAAACAAGCCACTCTCTCCCATTGCAATCTGCTCCCAGGAGACTCCGGAGGCAGCCGTGCTCGCCTCGCAGCCGGAAGCGCCAATCAATCGAACGTCGCCGGCCGGCCGTGACGAAGTAGCCGTCGAAGAACCGGAAGAGGAGCCGGCGATTTCACCGGAAAGTCCGGCGTCGTCGAGCTCGTCGACGGAGAAAGTCAACGAGGCCAAGCAGGAGGAGGTGGAGGAGGAGACGAGCAGCGACGCGGACTCGCCGCCCGCCGAGGGCTCGATTCTGATCGGAGAGGCGATCGTCTCGGTGGTGACCACCAAGAGCGTCGTCAACGGGACGTTCTCCGTGCCGGATACGACGACGAACCCGCCCCCGACCTCGACCATGACCGAGGAGTCGCTCGAGGTCGTGCAGAGCTCGAGCACTACCTCCACGACCTCCACGACGAGCACTACCTCTTCTACGAGTAGTACTTATGCTAGTACTTCTACTGGTTAGAGAACTTGATTCAATTTTTAATGTATATAAGTGAACTCGTTACTAATTAATCGGTTAGAGAATGATTTTTTACGCTTTCTTATAACGGCGAAGGGGTTAATAGCGGTTCGGTTGATTCAAAAGATTGCTGTTAAAAAACCAATTGTAATTAGATTAAAAAGAAAGTAGTAAATATTCCGTGAACAAATGAAACTACGAGGTCGACTCTTGAATAACAATAGACTTTTGAATAATGAAATTCTGAACAAATAAATTTCGTTCCCAAGGGTCACTGGAACAGCACCACCCTTCACACTTTGACTATATAATTAAAACAATACACGTAGTTATTTACGGTTGCACGCTACCTTACAAAATGCAATCATCACTTGCGAGTCCGCTTTCCATTTTTACACGACCGACTTCTCTCACCGACAGAAGCACCGACATCCTCGACGACGGAGCCCACGCCGTCCTCGACGACGATCCAGGCAGCCGTGCCGACGGGCCGGAGCGTCTCCGGCGCCAGGTTCCTGCCCTTCCCGTCGGTCGACAAGGTCGAGCAGGTCGACTCTACCGAGAGCATCATCGACAAGCTCGACAGAGTGCAGTCCGAACTCTCGAGTGGATTCCTGGTTAACGGACGGTGAGTCAACCGTAATATTTGTTCCTTCGGAAGTTGCCGCGGCTCGCTTGAGTTTGCGAGCGGCCGGGAAATAGTTTTCCATGAAGTATGCGAGGGCGACGCATTTCTCTCGCGTCGACTGCATTTTTTGTGCGAAAATTGATCAATTATTTTAGTATTATAATGAGGCGAATAGTGTTTCTGAGAGAATATTAACCTGAATTTTGTCGTTTGAAGAATTTTTTTTCGTTCCGCAAAGTCAGTTTAGTTGCGAAAATCTACGCGTTGGAACACAACTAAAATGGAAATACGGTCTTAAGGCGATATTAACTTTTGCTCTTATTTTTCTAAAGAAATTTAAGTAGATAATGTGACTCAGAAAAAAATTAGAGCTCATTACCATTCCACATTCAATGGAAGGTCGTGATTTGAAAAAAAAAGAAAAAAAAACACAGGCAGCTTTTTTCAGAAGGACTTTCGGCGCAAAATGCAGATGCCTGTAGATTTGCCGAGCCATTGTAATTTTATTTCTGTCATCTAACCATTAACCATCCAGCACTAGTTAGGACATGATTAAGCACGCATTTAATATTTATGAGAGAGGGGCTTCAGCAATAATTTGTTTTCCAGCGTTAGGCCTCCACTCATGCATAAATCATGGAATATGCACATATATGTATATTTAACAAAGTGATTAAAAAATCTCATTTCTTTTGCCTTGAATAGTAAGGGGGCCATTATGTTTAAGCAAATAATTTCCTTGTTATCATTGTAGTGCTAAACTTAAACTTTATAATATTTTTAGATTTCAAGACACAAAGTTGGTATTTGTGAATGAAAATTTTTATTATGGGTGATCAATTAATTTTTCTGTTAGCAGAATTCTCGTTTATTTACGTCTACTTTTTTTAAAGTTATTATCAGAATAATTGAAATTTTGTTTTGATATTTTAGAAAATTGTGATAAACTAAAAGTAATTTGTTGAAAAAAGTTATAATTTAACATTAGAAAATGTAGACAGACAAATCACTTTTATTGTTAATTTTCCGAAAATATCACTTTATAACTCGCTCATGAATCAGGTTGTGTCGATCGGTGAAGCATTAAATTGAAGTTTACGCAGATTCGCGCGTTCTGCAGTGGCAATACTTGGAAAGATGTATGTATTCACTTTACGCCTGCAGTAAATTACTTTGATTGCACAATAATATTGAAAATGACTGTCACAATATGTACCATTTCATCAATTATTACATAGTGTATCGGATAACGATAAAATTACGCGTCAACATAAAGTTAAAATATTTTAACGGTAACATAAATTACACTTTTAGTATCGCCTTTAAAGTTTAAGTAGTAGAACTGATTTTCTATTTGCGCACGCAAATTATCAACGACGCAAAACCTAAAAAAAATTCATTCAAGCGATTTATTTTAATAATATTATGTTAAATCTTGAAAACTAGAGTCAGTTTAGGTACCTTCGTTTCTTATTTCAAAGAGATAATAATTCGCGCGGATTAAAATTTCTTTTCTCGCGAAAAACTGCGATCGTTAAGAAGAGACAAAAAGCAAAACAAACACCGTCCGATTTACAGTTTCGTTCCACGCCGCTACAACAAGAAGCCGTTCTCCGCGACGTCTCTGACGTTACCGACGACCAGCACGACCTCGGCACCGACCTCCTCGCCCATAGCTCCGCTCAGCATCACCAGCATCACAAAGAGGCCGAAGGTTCAAACCACCCTGGACGACGTCGCGGACTTCCTGCCCAAGGACTTCCCCAAGAGCGGTCTTTACCGCACCTCGACGACGACCACCTCGCCGCTGACGAAGCGACCGAAGGTCCAGACGACCCTCGACGACGTCGCCGCTTTCCTGCCCAAGGACTTCCCCAAGAACAGCTACAGGACCAGCACTCAGGCCAGCACCAGCAAGAGGCCCAAGTTCCAGACGACCCTGGACGACGTCGAGGCGTTCCTGCCGAAGGACTTCCCGAAGACCGGATACAGGAGCTTCAAGAGGCCGGCCTACAAGACCTCGACCACCCCGGCGACCACCGCGGCCGCGGCCAAGGAGGCCTCCACGACGGAGAGGAGCACGGCGAGCACTAGTCGTAAAGCGCTCACCACCATCGAGGACATCCGGGCTTTCTTGCCCCCAGGTGCGCTCTTTTTTTTTGTAAATAGTTGTTTTCTTTTATAAAATAGAAAGGTCGATACTTTTATTAGATTTTTAAAAGTAAATAATTTAGAATTTAAGTGAGATAAAGTACCGAATGGATTTGACCAATCTGCCTTTCTTTATTAGGCCTTTTCTGATTTACTATATAGTATAAAAGAGTTGCGCAACACTTACAATCTCAAATTGATCAATTTTAAGATAATTTGTCACGTTTCGCCGCAATGATTTCAGAACTACCTCTCTATATATCTGTTTAATAATAAAAACTCATTCGTCCTGTTTCTCCGGTACCACAGGAAATTCTTGAATAATTCCGCAACTCTTAAAACCTATACGATAAAAAAAATGTACTCCTTCCGAATAAAAGTAATAGTACAGCAAACCACTTCATAAAATCGCAACGCCTCGGCTGCAGAACTGAAATTTCCATTTTTGCATACAAATTAATCCCGCGAACGTCTTTTCCCGCAGGCTACAAGCTGAAGAAGGAAGACGCGACCACGGAAAGGTCCTCGCTGCTGAGCGAGATTCTAGCCAAAAGCAAAATCGTTGACTCGAAGGAGGGTCCGCAGGTTTCCACATCGACGACGACCGAGGGGGCAAAGTCTATCCAAGATCTGTTTGCGAAATCTCCCGTTGACATTTCTGCCCTTCTACCTCCGGGCTATAAACCAGGTAAACATGACATAACGAAATTGTTTCGTGCTCTTTTACAGCCTCTATAAAATCGTACGCTCCAAAGTATACGAATTTCAAATGTAGCCGTACATTTTACAGTCGACTTTTATTACGTCGATATTTATACTTTCGCTTTTTGCGGCCTGACGATTGTATTTCTAACGCCGACTTTATGCCAATCCGAGCATTGTAGTGGATGTAAAATTAGTTTCTAGAAGGCAAGTGATTTATTTACGAACAATTTATTCATTGCAGATGCTAGCAGTCCAAAGCCAAGTACTACGAAACCAGGCGGAGATCCAATAAGCGAGATTTTCTCGAAATCTTCCGTTGATATCTCTGCACTGTTGCCACCAGGATACAAGCCAGGTAAGTTTCGCACATTTTTTACAGACGGAAAAGTTGCCACTTAAATTTTCACCGGACAATATACTGTCCTAAATCTGCATCTCTCCTCACATTCATAAAACGAGAAAAAAGCTCGCATCGATCCATCACATTCGAAAGGCAAATAACTCACAACCCTTAACTGCCAGAAAAACTGCCTGCACCAGATACAGCAGCTCTCCTTAACGTCGCGCTTTATCTTCGTAATATAAAAAGCAGCTCCCCGAGAATAATGCCACCTCATCCTTTTTTCTTTTCCAGAAGCGGCCAACTCGAGCAAACCCGCGCTGGACGGCCTGCTGGTCAAGTCCAACGTGGACATATCGGCACTGCTGCCGCCGGGATTCGACGCCGAGCCGACGCAGCAGCCCCCGCCGTCCACGACGAGCGGCGGCTCCTTCAAGGTCGTCTTCCCCAGCAGGCCCGGCGGCAGGAAGCCGATTCACAAGATAACGACGCCGGCGACGAACCGCGGAAGCGGCGTCGCCGCCGAGAACGCCACGCCGCGCATCCAGAAGGGATGGCCCACGAGGTACGGGTTTTCTATTTTTTTTTTTTGACTGCTTTGGTCCGTCTTGGAAGCGAGGAGGGATTCGATGGAATGTAATGTGGGGGTGTAACACGGGGAAACAAAAGGGTTTACGTGCTTATGGAGTCGTGAATTCTTATGTTGATATCGAAAAACCGTTTCGTTTTATTTTACGGAAAGCGATATTGGTAACGGGTACAATAAATCTAATGGCTCGAGTATGATTTTAAGCGATAAAAAGCGAATATGCATACGTGGCTCGTTGTTTTTTCATTTTATTTCAGAAATTTTTCTTTGAAATTATAATATTATTGATAAAGTAAATATAGAAAAGTGAATATTAACTTTTTATATAACAAAGCGTACAATTTTGACTTTTTTATTTTTGATATTCTAACCGCACGTAAAATCAGGTTGAACCCATTAATTTTCAAATGCAGCTTTCTCCACATCACAGCATTTACGCACAAAATGATTCGTCCGCCATCCATTCATCCAATTCTTGCCCTTCAATCATTCAATTGACAAAACGACGTTGTAAAATCGCGCTTTTACGAGCCATAAAACAAAGAGCCTAATACATATCCTCTCCCTCAGAGCGACGACGGAGTTCACCGGCTGGCCGACCTCCTCGACGACGCCGATCTCGATCGAGAAGCTCCTGGAGGCGGCGCGCACCGCGACCGTCTCCTCGGCGAACATCTCGGTGGTGCCGACGACCAGCGAGATCTCCAGCACCTCGTCGACGACGACCACCACGACGACGACGGTGAGACCGACGACCCCCGGCATCTGCGACGAGGAGTGCGAGGTCGCCGGCACGATCAAGATCGTCGAGAACGCGACCTGGGTGCCAGAATTGCTCGATCGCAATACCCGCGAGTGGCAGGACCTCGCCGAGGAGATCGAGAGAGAGGCGAGTTGGACTTTTTTTCTTGTTTTTGCCTTGGAGTATTTTTCATTGGTGTACATCGGCTGGAAGCCGTAAACATTTTTCTATTTTATCGCTTTCAAAAGACTTGGGGGAACTTTCTTTGACCTAGATTTTTCGCGTCTTTTCAATTTTTCTTGGGCTTTTAGTTTACGTCGTGAGTATTTGTGAAATTATAAGTATCACAGGCCGCAGTTTTGCTTTAAGAAGTAGGAGGATAGTAATTGAAATAATAATAACACAAAATCACGATCTAATTGTGGTGTTCGAGAATTTTTTTTTATGAAAGTCGTTAAAGAGAAGAATGTCAAAAAGAAATTTGCTTCTCCTTGTTAATTTAAGAGCATCCGCGCACTGTTATTAGTATAAAGAGGCACTTTATATCTATGATTATTCACATATATACTCATTTATTTAAAGCAATTCTAAAAATGTTTAAAGAAAGTATACATAGCGTAATTGTGAATCAGTTTACTGATTTTTGAATACTTTTTATCAGTAACTATTTTATTAGCATAGAAAACGTGCAAATTAATAAAATAATTTATTTACAGATGAATTTAGTCTTTGCTAAATCGCCAGTTTTGCGGAAGTGGTTCCGCAACATCCGCATCGATTCTTTCAGGTAACCAATACAATAATTATATACAAAGAAAAAGCATATATAAACAATAAAAATTACAATAACTCAATCTTATCTGATTTCAGTCAAGGCAGCGTTCTCGTGGACTATTTCGTAGAACTTGCCGATCTGAAGGAAAGAATTAATACTCAACAATTAAAAGTTATATTTCATGATTCATTGCGAACTTTTAACTTTGATAATCCAATGGAAGCCAGGCCAAAGGGACCAATGAAGCTTGGTAAATTTACGATTGACCCCAAGTCGACTGACTTTGTCGGTGAGTTTTAAAGCCATTCGTTAATCGAATAAAGAGGCAATTTAATGGAGAAAGTAATTATTAAATTACAGTAATACCGAGAGTGGCGGCTCCAAAAATGCTCGAAGACGAAAACAGACTAATTCCGCAATGGGCTATTGCGGTGATCGTCATAGGCGTCGGTGGTCTTCTTTTCATTATTGTCTTCGGTGTCTCGGTTGTAAGTTTCACTTTTACACTATTAATTTTCTTTTTACGATTAACGATATAATTGGTTTTTTAATATTAAAAAAGCTGCAGTCCTCAAGTAACTATATCTGTATTTAACGGTAGCTGGTTTCGTAACTCGATATTTGTTTATGCTCCTCCTAATTTTTTAGCGACTTACTTTCTTCTCATAATTCTGTCATCTTTCTTTTTGAGCAAAGTTCGATTGTATAAGAAATAAATGACTTTTAGCTGATGAACCGGCAGCAAGTCTCGAAACTGAAGCCCTCCATCACTGCCATGTACGAGGAGGAAGTGTCGAAGAACGTGATGAGCCATGCCGCGTCGCTGAGCAGGCCGGCTAGCGAATATCAAAAGAACGAAAGTCAAACCATGTGGAACGACCCGGGCTGGCATGACAAACCCTTCGAATCGACCTCGCACAAGGTATTGAAATTTACAAGGCAATCTTTGCCAAACGCTGAGAGGAGAAAGGAGCCTCGATGGGTTCTGTTCTGCTTCAGAAAACTCATTTCTTTTTGTTTTTAACTGCACGTTTTTGTTGCAACGTTTCGTCGTGCTTTAGTTTATCGCGAAAGTCAAACTATACAAACTTTCCTTATTTTGGAATGTTTTTGCAGTGTTTGTAATTTAAAGTAAAATGAGATCGATTTTAAACAGAATTTGTATTGTTTTAAATAAGAAGTTAATGAGGAAAGAGTGTACTACAAACGTAAAAGTTTTGTAAATTTTTTTCAAAGACATTAACTTTTAAATTCATTAATAAATGTAGGTAGCAATGACAGTTTTAACCCAAACGGGTCATCTTCAGGACAAAAAATTTAATGACCCGTTTGGGTTTAAACGTTTACCGAATAAAAATTGTTGTTTACACCAACTTGTCGGTAGTGTTCATTAATTTTATTTTATTTAAAATTAAAAGACAAGTTAAGCTGTCAGCAGTAACAAGAAAATTAATTATCTACGAGTAATTTAATTATTCTAAAATTCTATTTTAGATTTTGGTTGATGGATTACCATATGAAAGGAAATACAATCCTTATGACAGTTGGAAATCCGAATGGAATGGATATTATTATCCTCCTACGCAAGCTAGTGGTTCAAATTTCTCGCGCCATCATCCTGATTACGACATCAATTTTTAATTTTATTAATAAAAATATCTTCTTGTACAAATGCGTACTTTTATTTACTTCTGATAATTTCATTTTTTGTACTTACATTGAATTTATTTATTATAATCGGCTTTAAAAATTTGTAAATAATTTGATAACTATAAACATATATTATGTATCTGTAAGCTTGTAAAACTATGATTTTTCCAATCACATTAAATATTTTTTAATAAAAAAGTCTTATTCATTTTAAAGCTTTATGCACATGCACAATATTCACGAATATTTACACTTATTTTACATTTTTTCAGTATTATTTACAAAACATTCTCAAGATAATAAATCCACCTTTTCCACATTTTTTCTTTCGCAGTCACTGGAATGTGACGTCGGATCATAGCCAAAACTTTTTGATACAAAAAAGATTGCCTAAAAATGAATTCATTTTATTTATAAATTATTCTTTATGTGAATATAAATTCACTTACCTGCTAGCGGGTTTACAAATAGATAAATGATCTTGTGGAATTTCAAAAAATTCACCGACACCTGGATCTGTAATTGTTTTAAAATGTACAATTATTATTTAAATTTCACAAGAGTATAAAAATATATTTCTTTAACGACGAACTTCACCCGTGCGGGAATCACCCACTTCGCACACTTGTATCGAAAGATACTATTTTAAAATAAAGAATTTACCTGCTGAATTTTTATCCACAAAAATAAAAGGAACTTTTAATGCAGTCACGCGAGTAGGCTTTGTTTCTCCAAAACTAATGATTTCAATATCTTTTTCGCTCATCATCTCTAAGAAGTCTGAATGAAGTTGTAGTAAATTTGGTGATTCTAAAAAAATGTTTGAATAAGTTAGAAAAATAAATCTTTTTTTGCCTAGCGGGCCGAAAGTACTACTTTCTTGCTCGGCGCCGGATCAAGAACGTTTTATTTTCGACCTCGCTAGGCAAAAAAATAGTACAATCCTCGGGAGATAAAATGGCAAACTCATAGCTCGTATTTGATACCCGAGCCGAAGGCGAGGATTTACACGAGCTATGAGCTTGCCAATTCTTTCTCTTCCTAGGGCCGTAATATACTATTTTTGTTTATATTATGTATTGCATTTACTTTCACAAAGTTCTTGAACTTCTATAGAAGGCCAAACTAGTATTTGCGTTGCTGGACTTAAAGCTGCAACGTGAGAGCCGCGATGTGGTGTACTGAAAAATACTATTCCTTTTGTATTCTTAACGAGACCACTTTTATCTCCATTTTTCCACTCTAAAAACAAAATGTACAGTAATGTAAATTTAATATTTTGAAAAATTGGATATTTTTATAGAAATAGAAGTATACCTTCAACAAGCATTTTTTTTACGAGAAGTCCACCCATTGAATGGCAAGCCCAAACGATTGGGCGATTGCCTACTCCTGCGGCTATAAGTTTCCCAGTGAATTCAGCACTCCGTTCCTTTATTGTACTTCTACAAAATATTAAATTTATTTGCAGTTGTAAAACATTTGCAAATTAACAGTCTGTTTTATTTATTACCTTACACCTTCTATAGGACACAAAGGAGTCCACATAGACAAATTACTAGTATAATTTATTCCAAGTATTCGTAAATTTGGCACATCTTCAGGTAACCAGTCTTTTGGCCAACACTGTGTAGACGATTTACAGTCTTTTTCACTTTGCTGCATACATTTGGAAGACCTGTTTATATTTTTATTATTCAATATAAAATAAATGTAAAAAATGAACAAATAATAATAAATTAATGTGTACCCATCACAAAAGAATGGACCAGAAGCATTGCTATTTATATTTTCTGGACAATCATGTAATACTACTTCATAGTCATGGCCAAGTCGTTGCCACTCAAATTTTTCAAAATCTTGGGCTAAATCTTTAAAGAATTCGGAAGGATATTCGTTTATCATATCGGATAATTTTAAGTACTTAGTGTTATTACAAGGATCTAAAAAACAAAGAAAGGATTAGAAATTAATGTTTGTTTTACTAAACGTAAAAAAAAATACTTGTGAAATGTACCAGGTACAGGTAAAGATATATTAATATCACGTTGCCGCCATGTTACAAACACGCCGCCAAGTAAACCGTGTATAAAAATAACATCTAATTTTTTTGGAAAATTAACTTTGTGCAATGGATACAGAGGATAAATTCTTTGAGGATATTTCTCATATTCATCTTGATCTAAATTAGCAAGTGCTCGGCTTGCTGGAGCAGCAAGTCGAATATCTGAATGACGAGACCACTTTGCTAAGACTCCAATCCAGCCTTTAAAACATAAGTTGTGATTACAAAATTTTTATTTACATATTTTATATTAATATTACTAAAATATGTTTACCAGATATAAAAATATCTTCTAAATATTCTGGATGTAACGAAAGATTTGAAAGTATTTTAGCAATTAATGTACATATATCAACATTATCACCAACAACTTTGTAAACACTCATTAAAATAGGTAATCCACCTGCATTGACTATATCTATTGAAAAAAATTTTAAAATTATATTCTATAATTTAATAAAAAATTGTAGGATAAGAAAATTTATAGTAAAAAAGTTATTATATACCTTTAGTATGTTCTTCTAAGGAAGAATGATGATGCATAGCATGCACACAATTTAACAAAAAGTTTTGATTCCAAGATAGTGGAGGAGGTACTGAAACTCCAACACTTGTTAAATCATGCTCAAACATAGAATGATCCTAAAAGAATCGTGTTTGTTATATGTGAATAAGTTTTAAAATTTTTATACACAGATATACACAGATTTTACTTACACGATAAGAACTTTTAAATTTTTTTGTTAAAAATTGAGAAAGACATATGTGACATCCTCCGCACATACTATTAAGCTGCCTAAGAAGCCCATGAAGTGCTTCAATAACATCCTATTACAAACATTGACACTGCTGTAATATATTTTTTGATATTTAGGTAGATCATCATTAACTTACATGAAGTTTGTATTCAACATAAAAATAAGGAGGCTTTAAAAAGAAACGTAGATCTGCTTTAAATCGGGCTAGAGCTACAGCAGTTTGTGCATTTAACATCTGAGCAATATGACAATAATGCCAATCTATAAATTAAATTAAAATTATCACTTGTACAGAATTAAAAAATATTCATTTGAGATTTTTATCACCTTTTAAATGTTTTAAGGAACTAAGATTATTTACTGCTTTTCTTCTTTCTGCTATATTTCCTGTCCGAGATATTTCTAAAAGGCGGAAAGCTAAATTTCGATTTAAAGACTTCCAATATTGAATGATTATCTGAGATAGATTTTTTTGTTTTTCTTTAAAGGATGCCTGTAGATCATTGGCATTGTTAAACATAAAAATGTCTGAAAAAAATTTTTTTTAATATATAATAAATAATACATAATCAATAATAAATAACAACAATCAATTAAGTTTAATTTACCTTTAAATCGTGGATCATCAATATAAATATATTGAACCTGAGATTGCTCCAAATCAAGAACTTTTGTTGTCATTATAGAATTAAGTATTGATTTCGTTTTTTTTATTTCATATAATACCCATCCTCCACTAAAACAATAAACATGGTAATTTCTATGTAGATTTGTGAAATTTCATATTTCAACATATTTCATAAGAATATTCTAACCTAGAAAAGTTTTATTTACAAATAAAATTACAGAAGTTTACCTGATAATACAAAGACAAACCCCTGATGACTTTAAGTAACAAATTATTTTCTTACAATTCCAAAGATTCATTTTGCAATTTTTTGAATATTTTAACTTTCTAAATAAATAATAAAATGATAATTATCTGGTTCCTCCATTGCTTTAGAGATATTTGCTTACTTATACACAAATTTAGAAAGCCAAAAATCCATTTTTAATTGTGAGAATGAACTTAAACATCATATATGATTATCTGAAATTTATATCCTAATTCCTACTAAAACTTTGAATTTATTGTCAAACTTGCACTGCTAACAATTTTGTGGTTATAACCAGACACTGCATTAATCTTTATTTATTAAAATTATTAAAGTACTATTTATATAATATAGTCAATAAAATTACATATTAAAAATTAATTTCTACTAAACAATCTGAGATTTTTTTATTTTAAATATTTACAAATATAAAATCTAAAAAGTAATTATTGGCAAAATTCAAAGTTCGCGGCGTTCTTCGTCGTCTGCTAAGCAATTTCCGGAACAATGTGCGAAATGCATATTTAATGCGATTACAAAATATTTTTTTTTATGAATAAAATATTGCAAATTAAATAAATATAAAATTGTGGCTTTAAACATTAGAAACATTGCAAACAATTTAAAGTAATTATTGTATCACCTAGGATGATACAAAAAGAATGTTATATTTAGCTATTGCTACTTGTACAAGATGTTTTTTAATTTTTTTGTAAAACAGTACGTTCAACAAGTCTTTTGTCTCCGATTGCAAAGTTTTTAAGCAATTTCATAATTATTAAGCCGTTATTCACGGAAGTCGGGACTCGGGAGTCGGGGAGTGTCAAACCAGGACGGAAGCAATCGAGCAGCCATTTTCTTACAGCAAGCATCGTGCTCGGTGGCGTAGACGCTTCCCCCTCCTATGGACAAGCTACCTTCCTTCTTTAGTTGGCGAGTACGTATATGTGGACAATTGCTTGTCAGTATTACCGAATCTAACGTGTGTTAGTCGAGTGCACGACTCGCGACACGACTCTTGTAGAGGACGTGTTCAAGCGGGGCTTGTGAGAGTTGCGAAGACTCTGAAAATATGTGGATTATCTAGTAAAATTTAAAAAATATCCCGAATTTCCACATTTGTTCGAGTACGTGGCGCTAAAGAGCTCCTGTAGTAAACGCTGCTACACAAGGCTCCGTTGATCACAAGGTCGTCGTTGTCGTTGTAACACACAGTTCAACATGGGACGAAAGAAGAAGAAGCAGTCGAGACCCTGGTGCTGGTATGTTTTTTTGAAAGATTATTATCTAAACCTCGCGAGATAACCATGTAGTGAACGGAAATTTTCCGTAGTGTCGAACAAGGATTCACGGCTTGTGATTGCGTTAGCTAATAAAACATCCAATTTTTATACGACGCATATCTATACTTTCATCAACGCTTGCTGGGTCAGCAGCGTTCGCGAGTAATTGTATATTTCGACATTATTGACCGATCTCTATTACTGACTTTTATGATACCCCTGCTTGCTCTCGGTTTAATACTTTCACGCGGAGATACTTTTTATAGAATTTTTAGAAAACTCATGTCACTGTAGGGTTGCTATGTGTACACTATAGTGACTAATCTGAGAAAAATCGATTTTTTCTAAATTTCCAAAGCTTTTTTTCGGTCGATATCTTAAATGCAATGTTCAAAAAACCTTCAAAAATTTTTGTTCAAAAATTAAATGAATTATTTTTGGTAATTCAAAGAAGATAATAATTTTCTATTTAATTGTATAATTATGCAAATTATTTCACTCATAATGTACATAAATTCATCTGTCTAATATTTCATCATTTATGTATGTGCAGCATTTCTTTACTTTATGCTCATAATTCTTTATTTACATATTTAGGTATTGCAATAGAGAATTTGATGATGAAAAGATTCTTATCCAACACCAAAAAGCAAAACATTTTAAATGTCACATTTGCCACAAAAAACTTTATACAGGACCAGGCTTGAGTATACATTGCATGCAGGTATGTTAAATAAACAATAAACCTACAAATAATATAAAATAACAAATATTTAAAAAAATGTTCTCTTTTGTAACAGGTTCATAAAGAAACGATAGATAAAGTTCCAAATTCTCTCCCAAATCGTAGTAATATAGAAATAGAAATTTATGGTATGGAAGGAATTCCAGCCAATGACTTAAAAGAACATGAAAGACAAAGAAATGGAGGTCGACCAGGATCTCCAAGTTCTGGTGAAGATGAACCAGCGCCAAAGAAATCGAAACCTGAAGGTTTATTAGGGTCAGCTCCTGGTGCTATGGGTAGTTCTAATATGATTTCACATGGAATGCCTGGTCATCCAGGGATGCAAATGAGTCAGTTTCCTCCATCTATGCATATGATGGGACCCATGGGACATGTAGGACCTCAATATATGGGACCTGGGTAAATGTTTTGTACTTTTATTTTGAGTAGAAATAATTTTCTTTTAACATAATCAACACTAGGTGAACTAATACAGGTCACGGATATTTTGAATTTCAGAAGCTTACAGTTTGGTAAAGCATTGAAAATAAATATTACATTTTGAAGTTTTCTTTCTGCACGTAGATTTATAAAAAATGCTTGATGTAACTTTTTGTATTAAGATTCTTTTATAATTAAAAAAGTATTAATGGACATTCTAAACTTTTATTCAGTGTGTAATATATGCTTGAAAAACTGACTATGTATTAATATATTACTAAGCAATATACTTTGTGCAGTATGGTCTCAGGAATGCCTGGAATGCCTCCTGGCATGCAACCACCAGTAAGTGGAGCATCGGTACCGTCTAGACCATTATTCCCTAGTGCCACAGCTGTTTCCTCTGCTACCTCAACTGGAACATCGACACTTTTGGGTGCAGACTTTAAGCCAATTACATCTATAGCAGGAGGTTCAATAGGACCTGTCAAACCCACATTCCCTGCCTATGGCAGTGCTGACAATGGGACTGCATCAACTACTACCTCTAGTGATACAAAAGTTAATATGATTGCAACTACTGGTGCATCTAGTAAAATAATTCACCCTCCAGAAGATCTTAGTCTGGTAAACAATTTTTTATTTATAATACAATCGAAAACGTCAAATAAAATTTTTAAGGTTTTAAAGTAATAAGAAAAGATTTGCAGAAGACAATTAAGAAAGATTATAATAGAATAATTTGAATAGACTCGTAAAGATTATTAACTTTAATTTTCTTACATTGAATATTTTAGATTTTAAATGCATTTTAAAGTTATAACTATAAAATAGTAGTTAGTAATATTAGACGTAGTTTTAGAATTGTTCCCGTCAAATTAATTTATTTTAAGATACGTTAATGTAATAGAGATAACTTTTAACATTCAGTAGGAAAACTGCAATTATAATAGTTGATTTCTGTTGTCAAAATATATTATAAATAATTAAGACTAGATCTGATAACATTAATATCATAATTTTTTCTTAATTGCATGGCGTCATCTACCAATGGACATTCTTGTAAGCTTATCTTGTTATTTGCTTTATCAGATAAATGTAGATATTTGAGTCATTTTAGATATGACGTGTTTCCAAATAGTAAATATTTATATCTCGGTTTAGCATAGCAGATTTATTTACTTATAGCAGTTTTTCGATTTCAAGATTCTCACTATTTATACTTTTAACATTGAGTACAAAGTATTAAAATATAACAAATTTAGTTTGACATGTATAGTTCTATGTAACCTTTTTTATTGACCTTCTTCTTTTGTATACTCAAAAGTCTCTTGTTATTGTTACACTCTCAAGTGTGAACATAAAGGTACAGTAGACACAAGGTAAATTTTAAGTTTATTTTGAATGCAAAGAATCAGAATACTTTAGTGTTGTAAAAAAAAAAAAAATAATAAAAAGAAATGCATAGATGTTATCTAATTACTATATGTGTTTTGAAATTAAAAAAGTAATTTAATAAGATTTGCTGTAGTCGTTGAAATTTAGAAAGCAGAAGTTAAAAATGATTTTTCTGTTGATTTTTAGGAGGAAATCCGAGCGAGATTACCTAAATATCAACGCCGGCAGACTGACGAGTCTCGTTCTGCGCAGCAAGAATCGTCCGCACAACATGCGGCTGCGCTGCACCAACAGCAGCAAGCTCAACACCAACACCAACAACAGCAGCAGCAGCAGCAACAGCAACAAGCTGCAGCGGCCTCGGCTGTTGCTGCGTTTCAAGATCAACAGCAACGCCAACAAGCAGCGTTGAGCGCTCTGCAGCAGCAGCAGCAACAACGATTCTCGAGGCCGCCGCAAGTCATGGCAATGCCTCAAGTCTCAGCAGGAATGACAATGCCCGTGAGCTCAGTCGCACTCATGGCGCCGTTAATGAGGCCAACTATGACCCTGGCGGCGCCTGCGCTCATTCACGGAGGTAACATGATGCGACCGCCCCCCATGGGCCTGCCACCAGGTAAGTCTCCAGGATATTCTCCGAATTTTTCTGTCCAAAATCCCAGTTATCCTGACTTACCTATATTTTCATATTATATATTTAATATAAATATTGTCTCTTTCGCTCACGTGATATTTATTGTTATAACCTTTTTTTTGAAAAATTTTTTTTCATTCCTCTTTATTAAAGATGATGATTTTCTTATACATATAGAAAATTCTTCTTATGTATTATACCATTGATATATATATATATATATATACATATATCTATAGCTAGGTTGTACTTTATTTTTTGTGTCATATACAGACAAGCAAATTAAATACCATACCCAGACACCCCGCCCTTCTCTCACCTTACACCCACTAAACAGAAACGTGTCGCGATAAGTATGCTTGCTTTATTATTTTGAGTTTTTGGGTCGCTTGTAGTCACAGTCGAGACGAAGGGAATCTATTTTTGTCTTGAAAATATAATAACGGGAAAGTAGTTCGCGAATATTTTAATTATATTTTACTTTTATAAAAGATTATGAAAATTAACCATCATTATATAGTTAAAACGTTGGTTGATGCATTAAAGTTTATTCTCTTCGTTTCTTTTCGGCGCCGATTCACTTGCCGTTATAAACAAACAAAATTGACTTCAATTTTTACAAAAACAGTATTGACTTGAAAATTTTAACATTTGCATTTTATAAATAGATATATTTCGCTACACCAAAAACAGTTATTTGATAAAAAAAATAGCTAAATTGAATAATAATAAGATTGGTATATGTGTGTGAGATTTCAAGTTTTTACAAAAAATTAATAAATCGATCAGAAATTGAATTTATTTAAGAATTTTAGTAGTATGCTAATGTTCTCGATTATTACGAATCATTTGTTTCAGTTAAAGTTAAATGTCTTTTAACATCGATTTAAATTATTTTTACAGCAAATTTATTCCTTGATTGTAAAAACAATTTTTTTCCTGCGAAATACTTCAATTTCTGAGAGATCGTCTTCGCATGTCTTGCATTAGTGAGTAAGATGACGCGTGTAAGGGAAGGGAAGGGAGGGGGACCGCGACAAGACGACAAAGCAACGGTTATCACTGAATTTTTTATTGCCAACAATATTCACAGAAAAGGATGCACTGTATAGAATACGAGAAAGTTTGAAGCCTCTATTGAAAAAACTTAATTGTCTTGCATCTGGCAGGGATTCATTCGTTTATTTTGGCTATGTTAAAGATTTTATAGAATAATTTAAAAAAGCATCGACCATCTCTCACAGCGTCCTGTGAAAAAGTTTTACGTTATTAACGGTGCGTTTGCAGGGCACCCTGTCACTCCTCGATGAGTGTCGAACCGAACCCCAGTCTCTGGTTACTAAAACCCGTGTTTTAGACAAGTGCAACAAGGTTGGTCCTTAGCAAATAGCATGCGGTGAAATGGCCTATGTATATCTCATATTATAAATATTATATTACTATTATTATTACCATTATCCATTACTTCTACGTCACCATTCGCATTTGTACCATTATTATGCTATTTTTCATTACCATCGAAATCATCATAATCATTCGCCATAACCATTATTTACGACTATAAATTCGGTCGAGCGGCCTACCTCTTTATTTTGAAATTAAAATCAATGTCATTTAGTAAATATTTTTTGTTCAGTTTGATAAAAATTAGACTGGAGATATTCGTTAAAATTTCAGTTGCATATTTTTGTACAATGATACATAATTTATCAAAGTCTCTTTGGTTGATAACAATAATGAGTCAAGCTTATTTGATATACTTTATAACGCAGTGATTTAAAGTGCAACATTGTATTAATTTTCTTAGAGTCAATTATAAATAATTTCAGGTCGCTCGACTGTTATTAGCTATTTTTGCTACTGCATTTCACCTTTTTAACCTTTAATTTATTCTCACCCATTTAACACTTTATGTTTCGTTATTTTCTTTTCCTTTGTCTTGATAATCGGCCGCTCATCATCTCACCCAAGCGCGTAAAGTATACCTTTTACTTTTGTTCCCTAATGCTAAGTTTTCTGTCTCCTGTATTTCTCTGTCTATCTCTTTCTTACATTAACTGGTAGCTTGAGATTCCTGGTGTTGTGATAGTAGTGATGAGCGCTTTTTTGGGCACGGTAAAGCTCCATATTATGATTAAAGGCAAATTGTCGTTATCTATATATTTATTTTTATTTTTGTTAATCGACAGTTTTGCTATATTGAATCCTCGTTCGGAAAATTGATGCACATTTTTCATGAAATTGACCGTCTTCCGCTGTATCACCTCAAGTTTGTTTGTTGAAAGTTTTGAGTACTCTTTTTTACATACATGTATCTACAACGATAACCTTCCCTTATCCGGCGACTTATGAGTATCCGACTGTTAGAGCGGGAACTTGGCAAGTAAACGAAGAATTCTTTCTATCTATTAAAGTCATGTAGAAATTTATTGCGTACATGCTTTTTATGTTGTAATTATTGTTTTATTTCTTGGTCTTTCGTGGCCTTTTATCATCAGGGAATTTGCATCGTGGCTAATCACGAGACTTGGCACGACAGCAATGGAATGAAAGAGGGTGATTATTACTTGTGAATCATACGTTTTTTTAACGAGTCACTGAAAATAGGTCGGTTTCAAAAGAACTTTGTAAGTAAATTTTTTTACTTTGCTTTAAGTACAATAAGTTTATTTAAAAAAAAAACAAACAAAAAAACATGGCGACTATTCTTAGGTTGTAGGAAATATTTCTTTATTTTGAAGAAACAGCGATTTAGAGATGCAATAAATGTAGAAAGCTTCATGTTACAACTAATATTAAGGTTAATATTTGTCATAACAATAATAAGTAGATATTAACAAGTACACATTTGCAAAATTTGATCGCACTAATTCTCTTGGTTGTGTCGTCAAACGAAGGATTAATAGACAGAATAACACACGGTACGTTTCGTGAAAAGATCTGCAACAAGAACGAACTCTCAATAATATATATCTGTAATTATATACGTAATTATCATTATTCTCACGCACGCTATATATAAAAGTTTTACATATATACATTATAAATATATATAGCTCATATATAGCTTTTGTGTCACATGAAAGATTTTTAGATAAGTCGAGCCGAACGACAGTAAGTAAATGAATTCACGTACAAAGTATATTTACCTAGAATTACTTTTACTTATTACTCATTTAATTTACTTTTTTTTTCTATACTCGTCATTAACACTAACCGGATGGGAGGACTATTTTTTTATTGTCCTAATGCTGGTATTTACCTATATATATACTACGTGTTTCTGTTACGCGCTGAATTTGTGCACAGCAATATCGAGGTGGGCGCTTACATGAAAGGCGAAGCGGTGCCACAGGTTCGACCCGAGCCTCTCAAAAATGCGAGGGAAAGAGAGAAATGAGATGCCTCAAACCTTTTACTTTCAGAACATTTTTACGTTCAAAGCCAGCAGTTTTCCTTCTTTGATCAAACGACATAAATAAGATAATAGTATTTTCAATGTTTGTGAGTTGCTCAAAATGTTTTTTTTTTGAGCGCCACGTGCAATGAAAGTTTGACTGTCCAAAAATAACGTTCCGGAACCAGAAAGAAAAATTTAGAACGATTAAAATACCGGAAAGCATTATAAATATCTATACTCAAATAAAAGTTCTAAAACGAGTATATTCTACAAAAATATTCATCTTTTCAAACGTTCAGCTCGTTATCACTATTACATAATCTAATGCAATAAATTGTAATTTAATTATTTAACCGTCGTAAGGTTTTCTTTGTACTGTAAAAAAAGTAGTTACACAATTTAGACTAGTGAATTTGACAATCATTTATTGCACCTTGAGAAACAATGCTTCATATAACAAGAATAACATTAATTAATCTAAAGTAACATCAATACTAACAAAAATTTCGACTTTCATTCTCAAAGTCGAGCCCTGAAAGTCGTTCTAATACGTTGTCTTAAATACTTTCGACTCGTCTAGAGATTTTTAAACACTTAATTGCATGCAGTGCATATATACATCTCTCTTTCTCTCGATTGCAATCGCTCGCACTGAACTTTGGCATAGCTTGGCTTCTGGCGGCCTCGACACGTCTCGTGCTCGGTCTCTGCCTTTAGAGATTTTTTTTAGTACACTTTTTTGAAAGAGAGAAAGTAAAAAATAAAACTTGGGAAGCGAAGCCCCGGGTGACAGCCGATCTCAGATCCAGCAGCTAAAAAAGGAGGAGGCGAAATCGATATCGAGTAGCTCTCTCGCCACTCGCCGCTCACCACTACACTCGCACAGCGGCGCTGTGCGTCGAGAGTAACGGTGGTTTCTTTCTTCGTGTACGAATTCGTTTCTCCCAGCTGTGTGACGATGTTCCTTTTTTTTTTTTATATACTTTGTTTCATTTCCTTGTGTGTGATAGCACCTTCATTGCCTACTATTTTTTTTTTGATTGTGAATTTTTTAATGTAAAAGTAAAGTATATTACGATACCAAGTGCACATGTGCATGAGTTTCTTTGACACACTGAGAGTAAATTTGTTGCATATTTTTAGAAACTTTTGAAAGTAAATTAGAGTTGCAAAAATAAGACGTTCTTAGGACTTTAAGTAAATACTTAATAACGTTTTATTCTTGCGATATTGAATGGTGACATTATTTCTCGGTGTATTTATTTATTTATTTATTTATTTATTTTTTTGAGTTTTTGTTCTACCTCAAATTTAAAGAATACATATAGTTCTGCATACATAGTCGACTTCCATACCACCTGTATTAACCCAATCTATTACCAATTACTAACAATGTTCATGTTTGATTTAGAAATTTTGGGTTGGGAATAATTGCTACGTATAATTATTTAAAACTTTACTCTTTTTTTCTTTCACATCTTACAAAACTACATTTCGAAAAAAAAAAATATATATACAAACGGTTAGACAATGCTATAATGCAATTCGATAATCTTGCACCGAGGTATTTTGATATTTGCTGGTTAGATTTGAAAATTTTTTAATAATGGAGGTTGTTAAGCTTTCAATATAAATCACTAATTTTTAAAGCCTAGGGGGAGCAATTTAATTTAAATTTAAACACCTATAAATTTTATAATCAAGAAAATGTAAGTAAGCTACTATTTTATCCTTCAATTATAACAACATTAAACTTCCCCAAAGAAACGTTTTGAAAGTAAATGCATTCTACGAGCAAATATCAGAAAGTTTCTGTTCTTGGCAAAACCAGTCGAGTATCATTACATTACATGCCTAACGAGTAAACACTCATTGACACCGCTTCAACATCGTTTACCACACGGGTTGTACACTCGAATATAAACATATTAAAAATGAATAACTGTCGGCTGTCACTCGAATTCCTTCCAAAAGCGTTGATGCATCTTCAAAACGACTCTGCAAGATTGACCGGAGGAGTTGAGACCGCGCGAAGACTCGAGTCGTTTTGTCGATGTACTCGCGCGACGTAAGTACAAACAAACAAATTTAAGAACACAAGTGCAAAGTATCTTATTAATAATCGAGTATGTTGAGAGCGTTAAGAGGGTGTGAAATTTTACCGACGTTCCCTCGCGTCAGTTCCCTGTGATGCATTTTATTTTCTTTTGTGAATTGATTTTCTTATTTAAGATTTTATTTTTAAGGACGTGCTAATTTTGACTTGTTTATCGTATTGTACTCATCTATTATTGTAAATTAATTTTTTTTGTTCAAAACTTCATTGATACCCGATTTATTCATTTTCGTGTTTTACACTTTAGCACCTATACATGTTCTTAAAGGAGACTATTTCATTTTATCGTTTTGAAAGAACATAACCGCACTAATTCTAGTTTTATTGCTCTATTAAACAACGATCTAATGAAATGAGTGAGTTTATCTAAATTGAAAAGAGAAAAATAAAATATTGTGCAATACTAGGTAATTACAAAACCGAGGACAAGTAAATTTGAGCAGAGTATAAATTGAAAATAGCAGATAATATTACACTTTCCCTGATCGACGAATCGAAACACCAAATGCCAATTTTCACACCCCCTTAAAGAATACGAGCAAATAATCTGAAAATCTAAAAAAGCGGAGATTTCGCTCTTTTGAGAACGAAAAAATCAGAGATACATCTCCGAGAAAAAAAAAAGAACGACACGCCGCAGGCGTTCGTGGCACGAATCCTACTGACACGCAGCTTTGTTTTTGCAGGTATGTTAGGAGCTGCCCTACCACCGGGTGCAATGCATCCGGCCTTCGCAACACCGATGGGTTTCCCGGGAGGGCCAATGTTGGCGCCAATGATGCATCCGCGTTTCAGATGATCGCCTCCCTTAGCGGATGGGCCCTCAACCGCGCCGTTGCACTACGTGCTCTGGGCTCGACCCTGAGCCTGTTTGCAAAGCCAACCGAGAGAGAGATATAGAGAGAGAGAGTGAGCGAGACGTAGAGACACACACACGACACAGAGACATACACAAACAAGTAAACCTTTCAAGATGATGAACATCATGATGTTGACGATGGTTGTATTGTAGATACACACCCCAGCGAGGTCAGGTCCGCCTCGTTCTCTTCCTTGCATGATCAACAGACGCTGAGTGTGATTTCGGCCAAGAGCCAATCAGGGGGAAATATGGACACGGCACGAGTTGGCGCTTCGCTGTGCTGGCGGAGAGTTCGGAGGTGGAGTTCGGTACTTTGGTTATGGAACTTGTTTAACCGATTTTTACAATGGTCAATTGTAGAGACTCTTAGCTAGTTTAAAGTAACGTTATGAAATTTAACGAGCTTTTCGTCGTCTAGAAAGCTACATTTTAAAATATAACGTGTGTTGGAAAAAAGAATAAAATTATTTTGATACTTGCAGTATTTGTATTGATATATTGATATTATAATTTAGTGTCGTTCAAATTAGATAGTTTTCGCGAAAATTTTTTGCTATTTTCGTGTCGATTGAATTTCTCCTCCGTGCAGTGAAGCGCCTCTTAACGCGGGGCAAGAAAAGAGCGTGGAGTGAGGGTAAACAACAGAAATATGTCAACCTAATACGAGAACAAAAGTAACACCACTACTGAAATATGACCTGCTAAGGAGAGCGTCCACGCGAAAGTGAGAAAATTGACGATAACAACGAAGCGCGAGAAAGTTTAGAAAAAAGAGTGAGAAAGAGAGAGAACAGAATTAATTCTGTGTTTAATGATTGATGTCAAGGAGTATTAATAAATCTATGTTCCTCGAAGAACTGAAAGTGTTAAGGACAAAAGTGACACTCTTACTCTACTGCCAACGGGTCAAGTCGGTTAAAGAGAATCAATCGATTTTCCTTTTAATAGAGATGCGCAACGGCTTTGCGCTTGTCCCAGGTTAGTCTCCCGTATAGATTTTGTTTTTAAAATTTCAAATGTGAGTAAGTTCATCGAATTCAATATTTAAAATATTTAGATATTATAAAGAGCAAAAATTATGATAGAATTGTGAAAATTGTTTGGAGCTTATTGGGTTTTCTTTTAACTAGTATGCATATTATTATTTCATTCAGGATTTTGGGCCTACTTTTATCATGTGTGTTTATCCGGTACATTTGTTAAATCTAGTTTTGTCTGTTTTAACGAAAAAATTAGTAAAAACTTGGATGTTTGTATTATCACCTAAATTGAACAGCACTTAACATAAGAGCACAATTAAAAGGTTTTTTCACTTTTTTGCTTGAAATTTTGCATCCATAAGAGGCTGTACAAACATAATGGGTAGCTAAAATTGCTTATTTATTTACTAACAGTAGAAGATTGCTTAAAACCTAGAAAAGATAAAAGATAATTTTATATTCATATTAACATTTCAATCACATCGGGAGTATAATTAAAATAAAAAAGTGATTTGTAAATCTCGATAAACCTTCTTAGTGTCATAAAAATCTTACAAGGAACAGTTATTGAATGGGTCATAAGTGGTAAGTACAAAGATGATCTCAACTATAGAATACAACAAAAAGACTAATACGTTATATTATCGAAATATTAAAAAAAATTCAATGGTTCTTCTTATTCATGACAAGCTATTTAAAGTAACTTTCTACACCTTTTCCATTATTCTAACAGTTAGTCAAATCTTCAATCCTTTAAGATTTAGAACCTAGAAAAATAGCTTGTAAAAGTCAATGAAAATAAAAATAAATAAGCTTATGGTTTCTTTCAAAATAGATTAATTAAATTAAACTCTCCAAATGAACGATAATGAGTCAATATTTAAAATGTTTATTCGTGATCCTATATTTAATATTTTAAATAGTAAAAATGTCAAAGTAGGAAATAATTGGATCCTTGTCTACTCTACAATTTTACTTTTTTACTTCCTCTCTCTCTTTCTCTTGAAAACTTATGCTCCGCTTTGGCGTCAGTTTTCTTTAACCGCAAGTTTGTGTTTAAAAAAATTGAAAGAATGAAAGCAAAACCACACGTTAATTAATGAGTCCACGCTCTCAATCGTCACTTCGAATGCAAAACAGCAAACCGCGCCGTAAATTGACATGTACGTATTCAAGCTACGCATTGTTTATTACAATAATAAATTATTATACTCTTCGCTCGACGCTCGCGTTACGCTGGCGGAGTTTGTTGCTTTTTATAGCTATATCTTTTTATTTTTAAACGATTTTTAAATGATTAAGCAATGCGAGCGCCGATGCGAAACATTAAATTTGGACATGTAGAAGTTCTGTTATTTATATTGAGTGTCATATATGATTATCTCGATTGTTTTTTCCGAATAAAAACGTTCTGTGGAATAAAAGCTCGAATTGAACATTGGGCTTCGCTGTTCGCTGCTCTTGGGTCGTCGTCAGACAGTCGAGCGTTGAAAAATGATGTTGTTTTATATAGATTTCAAATTAGTCACAATATTTTTACGTAATTGCAGCGTCTGTGATTTTTTATTTTTATTACAGGTTCTTCTTTGTTATTCTTTTTTTTTTTTTTTTTTTCAATCGAGCGATGTCAAAAATGCACGACGTGAGCTCAAATCGGCGAACCGCGAAAGCCACATATTGTTTCCACCAATCACAGCTCTAATCGCTGTTGGACCTTACTGGTCCCTTGCCACACCAGGCAGGCGATTGTTTGGTCCTACCGTCTAGGGTCTCGAGGCTGCAGAATAATTCGAGATTATTAATTAAGAATTATTTAATCAACTTTGTAATATAATTAATTTTACTACGTACTATGAAAAATGATGAACTATAGCTGCGGATAACAAAGGAAATACATGTCACGATAATTTTTATTGTTTAAAGTTATTTTGTGAATGAGATTTGTCTTTGTAAATATGATTGTAACTATATGCAATTCTTATTTAATTTTTAATTGATATAACCCGGGTACGTATTAGTATGAAACTAAAAAATATTTTAGCCTCGTGGTCCACAGAGACGCGTGGCTGGACCGAGAAACAATATTATTAAATATGCTAAGTATTTATCTGTAACAGTTACATTATAGCGCTGAATACATTCACACTAATACGAAGTGACGAACGTATGTAATGCCGCAAAATCGAGGTATGATCATTTCTCTTTTTTGCAACGAGATAATACCAACTTACTTAAATTTGATATAAATATATCTATTAATATAAAATAATAATGAACACATTTGATACGTAAAGTGAGAAAGTAAATAGAAATGTTTGATTAAATTAGCAGCCTACTTCTACAGCATTGTTCTTTTCAGCCGGGGGACTTCAAGTGAAAATCGAGCGACGAAGAATGAAAAGTAAAATTTTAAGCGACTAATTAGTGTATTACACTTGAACGTGTATTTATTGACGTGATGAATAAAGAAATTTGTTACGAGAACATCGTTACTGCGTTTCCTGACGAAATTAACAGTTTTTCCCATTATTGTTTCATAATATAATAATGTATTTTAGCAGAATTTTTATTAGCACATTGTTAATTTCGTCAGTGAAGCGGTCTTTGTTTTATCCTTTTATCCTAAGATTTCTTTTAATCCACATAAATTACCATAAGTTTCTAATATCTGATTTTGTTTAATAATTTAATTTAATTTAAATGTAATCAATAGTATCTTCAAATTTATGTTGATAAAAAATATGACATGCTTTTAAGTTTTTCATTAATAATAGAGCTCTTATAAGAATAATTATCACTCTTTATAAAAATAAAAGCTTCTGCAAGGAGGGATCAAAAAATTGAAAAATTGCACAGGTATGTACTCTGTCAACTGTCATCGGTTCATTAGCGATTAAAATGTCTCGAATAAATTATAAAATAATGAAGTTTTTAACCGCGATTACGCCACCAATCCGCAATCGTCCAAAAAAAATGAAACTACTCCTCGAAGCATCCGAAGCATTTCTCCGGCCTGGAGCAGCGGCCTCTCGAAAAAAAAAGTCCGATTCCCCGCGCAGAACTCGGTGTATGAACCTGCCTCGAAAAAGAGTTCAATCCTCGGCGCAAGAGCCTCGCGCTCCTCTCCCGATTGTGCTCGTGCCCCTTGTCGACAACAAGGCGCATCGCGCGGCAGGCGCGCAATTACGCCATTCCCCTCGGAAAGTTCACGGATGATCCTCCCGAGCCGAGGGCAGCATACCGCAGACGAAAAAGCCATTTCTCGAGCGAGAGGAGAGGCCGCGCGATCGGGGGTCAGAAAGTGAATGGGCCGAGCCCCGGGCCCGGGACTCTCGGCTCTCGTGGGATGCTCCCTGCTCATCCTCGGGCGACAGGTATTTATACACGTTCCTTCTCCGGCGCGTTCGAGCAGCGCGCGAGAGGCCGCGTTTACCTACTACTGCTGGTGCGCCGCTACTCGAATTGCAGCGCCTGCAGCCGCGGAGCGGGGCGGCGGGGGGGAGAAGGCGAAAGTGAAAGCCGCGACTTGACGCCGCCGTATGAAATAACAGATACCGGCGGTTCTTTATTACAGGCGCGAGCTGCCCGCTCATTAATGACTGCTTTGCTCCGATATGTTTATGTACGGTGTACGCGTGCGGCGGCCGACGCAGCCGCCGCGTTGCTGCCGCTGTTTTTTTTGTTTTTACGACGTGGTCGCTGATTTTATTGTGCCTCCGCAGTCGCGCCTTTTTTTTCCGCCGCGTTTATTGCGGTGCTTTGTTGGCGCGTTTTTAGGACGGTAATGGATGTGTGTATATAGGCGTCGGTTTATGGATAGCCGCTGGTGGGATGATTAGGAAGGTCGATACTTTTTTTTTTTTCAGACGTCGATAATGATTTTAGAAATCGGCTGGATGGATTGTAAGTGGTTACTGACGTTTACGGTTAATGGATGCTTAAAGGAGAGAGATTTTTTCTGGATGGTAATGTTGGTATAATCGAGCTGAACACTATTCTGCTTCAAGACTACAGCAAAGTTGAAAGAAAACTTGTCTTGATGCAATCGGTTATGAATTTAAAATATAAGTTATGAATATATATTGTACAAGTTGCTGCCTTTCAAGTGCAGGTTTTTTTTAAATCAACACAATGCGCAGGTTAGACTTGAAAAGATAAGCTGCACTTTCAAGGATATTTCCTTACACGTACTTACGACATTTTTTTCTTCTGTTTTAAAACACTCAATTTGTTAATTCTTTAATTCTATTGTCTGCCGGGATAATCATTCTAAATGCAACAGTAAAATTCTTAGAAAAACGTTTTTCTATAAATTACAACTCTATTACCACATAATTCGACAAAATTTTCAATAACATTTCAGTAGATATAAAAATAGAAACTGCGATAATAACGAGTCGCATAACACGTTTCGATCTCTTCACAAGTTATAAGCATATCGCAAGGCGTGCAGTTATTGAAAACCCGTTACCCTCGTTACAATAAGCGCGCAATAGATGCGCAATCGAACGACGCTCGCTCGAGGATCCCCAACGAATATCCCGATCCCCGCACGACGATCCTCCAAAGCGAAGAATTTCCAGGTCAAACGTTTCCTTTCTAACACGCCCTTAGCGAACGCGAACGGAAACAATTATTCCCGGCGTAATTACGGCTCTCTCCGAGAGCCGGCAATCACGAGCGCCGCGTCATTACGCGCGCTTGTCGACCTGTCGCTCGATCGCGAAGCTCCCCGCGACCCGTAATGACCGAGCCGAGTGCACGCGCCGAAAAAAATGCGCGCAGCTGAGTCAGCTGTAGCCGGAAGCGGCGCTCTTCGGAAAGAGCTGTGCCGTTAGCGATCGGCCGGCGTACTTGTTTCCGAGTGACAAAAATGCAGCCGCGGCAATGGGCTCTCGAGGCGAGTTTCGCCTCTGCGGTCTGACGGACTCGGGCTGTTTCTACTTGTCAGGTGGCGCGAGGAGAGCCGATCGACAGATGCCTCGCGTGCCTTCGGCAAAAATTTCGTTCTAATGGATCGACGGAACGAAAGGCATTCGGCTAAGTGGCGGTCGGACTAGGTAGTCGGGCAGTGCGTTACTCCTGCGGACGCGGTAGAATAGTTTCTCGAGAGGTACACGCGAAGAGTAGCACGTCGACGCAATTGATTGCGCTGACGGGGAGCGTTAGTCGTGGAAGATGCAAAAACTGCGATTCTCTGTCGATCGATCTTGGAATTTGATGAATCATTATTGCGTTGGTCAAAGATTGCGCGTTTTTTTATTTATTAGATCTTAACTGGGGTACGTTAAACAGATGTCTGGTTGACCTACTTTTTAAATTACTGTTTTTACTATGCTCATACTATTTCCAAATTCGTAATAGTTTCCTTTTTCTTCTACAAATTACATAGGTTCTCGGATTTATGAAACTTTGACATTGGTCGGTAGCAACATTTTAACTTTCTTTATTCTTCTTCGGTAAACTGCAAGTTTTAAGATTGTGGATCGCTATCTAAACCACCTTGGAATTTTTGAATCTCAAGTAAGCGGCATAAATCATCGTTTATTTTTCAAACCAGTTGAATTATCTTTTACGGCGTCGTCAGCAATGCAGTAAGCTAGACGAATTTCGATTTGAAGATTGCTCCTTAAGTTTATATATATTATTATTAATTATAATAATGACCGACGTAGAAAGCGTATTTAAAATGATTTATTCACGGTAAATGGTGATAAATTTACGACAGCTATGCGTTCACCTGCATACTTAAGCGCACTAAAAACGGTCTTAACCTACGGAGAGGAGGTTTACGGCGATCACAAAAACTTTTAAATCACATGCATGCGAGCTGGTTTTTGATACATTCACGTCCCGAATCCTGTGATTAGATTTCAATTAGCGTCTAAAATAAAAGTAAGTATCATAATAATCTGTAACTTCAACATTATTATTTATTTCGAAAGACACGATTTATGTTTCCTTACTGTCTTTTTTATTTCCATACACCTCGGGTAACACAATATTTTTATGTAATCAGTAATAATGATTTTACTCGGAATAACACTAAACGAAAGGCAATTTCGGACCCAGACGAAGTACAGCATCCTAGAAAGTTATCCTTGCAAGTACTCCGCTTCCCCGACATATATACATCGTAAACCGTCCGCGTCTCTTTTTTTAAGTGCACACATTTCCCGCGAAAACTAACCGAATTACCGCTTCAAAAATAATAAATCAAGCCTGCCGGCAGATTTCGTTCTGCGAAAATTTCGCCCATAAAAAAAAAGAAAGAAAGAGGGCTTTCCCACACCTGCTTCGCGTCGCTCGACCAGCGCCAAAGGAGCGCATCGATCGTCGACTAGGAGCAGAGCCGCCCGAACTCCGGTAATAAGCCGCGGGAAAACCAGTGGATATTCCTTCTTTTTCTTGATTGAAAGCGCCGATCGATGTGCGCGATATTAAACGCGGACAGGGCAGATTAACGGAAATCCGAGACGACTTTATCGATCGTAATTCGTGCGTGAACGCGTTCATATTAATATTTGAAAAGTATCGGATTATTGGAGATTGATTTTTGTTTTTTATTATTCTTTGCAAGAAGTCGAAAGAGAAAATAATGGCGGTTTTTACGAGGGTCGTGTTAGAAATTTATATTGCATTAAATTAAGGCTATATAAACAATCCATTTTTGTAAATATCGACGGAGATTCAGCTTTTGTCGATAATCTTTTTCACAATGAAAACCTTCGACATAATTATATTTTTATAACCTTCAAACGCTCTCTCTCTCTTATATAATACCTTTTTTTATTTTTTTACGCTCATCCTCCTTTATACTTCAGCCTATTTTAACTCATTCAAATTCACTGAAAAATACATTTTTTTTCGCGTCATAAATAATCAGTAACATCGATAACGACCAATAACGTCATGCTGCCCCGGCTAAAAACACCTCTTTTATAGAATACTATATGCAAAAAAAAAAAAACCTCGCGTGCAGTCCGTCTTGTACTTACCGCGGAGAAAACAATCGATCCAGCAGGCCGTAAGCCCATTATAAAATCGCTCTACAGAAGCGGCGGTGTGCGTAAGCCTCCCGCGTGGTAAAGAAACGAGGCGCGAGAACGGGACTGTTAAGTGTCCTTCGATGATGTTGCTCGCGGCTCTCTTTTCCTTTACGTCTCTCGAGCCGGACGCTCGGCCGCGGTGGCTTCTTTTTCTCCCGGTTACAAACGTGCCCGAGCGCGCGCCTCCGATACCTCCTCATTTGTCGCTCTCGCTCCTCTCCTTTTTGTTTCGCTCCAGGAGCGCTAACCGTGCGTGAATCTCGGCTGGCAAAGAAAACGCGAGAGCCTTTTAGAAATTGTAGCGTGGCTGGCGGGTAGCCAAGCGCGTTATTTCGCCTCGGATTCCTCTTTTTCTTTTTTTTTATTCTGCCGTTCGCGCGCGGGAGCTTCGTAATAACGTTATTTGCGCCAGGTGAATGCCGCCGACGCCGCGGCGATGCCTCGATATGTGCCTTTCGCACGTGACGCATCGCGTTTCTATTGAAACGTTACGCCAGGAGTTGACCGTTTTAATTTAGAGTTGCTTGGCGAACTGGAGAGGCGTTTATTGCCTTTGGAAAAGTGTTTAAGGTCGGTTTATGGCTTTGCTAATTGGTAATTGAGGGAATTTACGGCGAGTCGATGGCTTTTAAAAGGATCATTTTTCGATCTTCGGAGTTTGGCGCGGAATGCTTCGCGAAAAATAGGTGTTGCCGATGTGCGTCCGAAAGGAGTTTATCATCGGAATTGCGTTTTCGAACTAACGGGATTCTCCGGTGAAATTTCTCTGGGATAAATTATTGGCTAGTGCAGCTTTTTAAAATTCGTTTCCGTACAATTCTTTTGCAAGATTCAAATTGGAATGCGATGAATTTTATATTTGTCCACTAAAAATTTGTACTGTAACGTAAAGTAAGCAATTTAAAAATTAAAGTAAGAATCTAGATCGAATTTACTGTGAATTTTTTACTTTCACAACTGCGTATAAAAGGCCCCAGGAATTATAAGATTATCGAAATCAAGTTACTTTGTGACTCTTATGTAAATAAAATGACAAGAGTACGTGTATCACGAGGTATTACGTAAATGTTCCAAAGGAGCCAACAACTGCGTGAAGAAATTACATTTGAAATCGAGAATGTAATTATCCAATACACGTTTCAAAAATTTGTAAAGCAGTCTCTTACAATTTAAATCGTATATACTTGAAAAGAATCAAAGTTTTTAAAAATTAAAAAAACTAGTATTTTTGAGTAATTATAAAAAATTAATTAGAGATAAAAACATGTATTTGAAAAGAAGATTCATTGGATATATTATTTGGATTTAGGGAATGAATGTACACCGAAATTTTTCGAAAACTTACACGTTCTATTCAGATTAAAACCATTTAAGAATGGAATAAACTTTCACTTCGTGCAAGTGTTTAGCAAATGTGAACGACTGCATCAATTTTCCGTAAATTAAATTTCTCTTTAAATAATTTTTATGTAATTTTCAGTGACTGATTTAAAACAATTGCCTTGTGCGTCGAACCTTAGACACGTTGAAGAACAGCGCAGACACGTTGATAAATCACAAAAAAACATTTGGAACGTTAAACAATGTTGTAAACCAGCATTTTTAAACGATTGAATTTCTAAGAAGAATAATCGTTTTGAAATATATTACGCATGTTTTACTACAATCGAAAATGTTAATAATGCAAAATGTGTACGCTTTAGCCAAATAATTATAAACTTTCTTATTCTAATAAAACTGTTAATACATTACCTAACGTAATTTTAACGTAATTTAGATAATGAAGATTATATAATAGGTTTAGCGAGGAGGCTTTTAGATTTCAGCCACTGCTAAGCAGTACAACACTTGCTAATAAACAATAACAGCACGAAGTAACTTGAATAGCTCGTTAATTAATTTCATAATTTTTCAAAACCTTTTATTAACGCACTGAATTAAATACTGTAAAAATTTGACATTTACCAAGCTGCGCATTACGAAAAGCACGCGCCAACATCTTAGAAAAATCTGAAAAATGTCCGCGTAAAAAGGTTTATTGTGAAACCCTCCAGACTGTTTGCGGTGCGCCGTAAATTACAAGTCCACACGGCGCGCGCCCGATTTTAAACATTTAACCGACCCATATCACCGTGCGGCCTTCCGCACGTTTAATGAATGTGCAAACAGCGAAGCCCCGTGTACTTTGCACAAAAACAATCTCCGATGGAAGCGTTCGCGGATCGAACACATCATGTCTCTTCCTGCGCCTCTTCATTAGCTCCGCGTTCGCCATCGATCACTCGTTCACCCCGGCAAAAGCAGACAGATCGAAATCGATCCAGGAACCGATATACGGCTATGTACATGCAAAGCGTGTAAGTGCCCGCGCGCACTTACCCATCCCCGCCTGCCTCTGTAAAAATTTCCCCGTACCCGCAGACAAGAAGGAGAAAGAGAGAGAGAGAGAGAGAGAGAGAGAGAGAGACCGGCCACGCCGGTTGGCCCCTCCTTCGCTGCACCGCGGCTCGCTCCACGAGGCGGCGATTACTCGCTCTCTCAGTGTGTCGCGTCAACTCCGAGAGCGCGCACCTTCGCCCGATCGACTCCGCGACTCGTCCTCCTCGAACGGGACTATCGACGACTCGTGCTGTGGACGTCGAGTTTTCAGTGCGGACCCCTGTTTTTTTTTTGTTCGTGTCCGGGAACTTCCGTCGAGTTGGTGGTGAATCCAGGGAGATACACGGAGGAGCTTGCCGCGACTGCTGAACTGGAGCAGATGGTAAATTTCAAGGGGGATCCTGACGGCGACGTTCGTGAGGAGAATCGAGTGTTGCTTTTGGTTGCGAAGCAGCGGTCATTGCTTTTTTTTTATTGACTATTAAAAGAGACAATTTTTTTTTATGGTTTTAGCTTTTGCGGGTGACTGATATAGTTTTTAACTGATTTGCGAAATGAAATGCGGACGGGATTACGGTTTTATAATGCAAAAAAGCTTGCTATTGTCGAGTCTAATAAATTGAAGAATGGAAATGCTAATTATTATTAGTAGTAATTCTACTTTTAGATTTATAGTAATTTTATTAAGTCTTATTTTTTTTAAAGTTTGCAGTTACGAAATTATTTAATTAATCATTCAATTGATTAATCGCTGGAAACTGATTAATCATTAATCTTAAGATCTACCGAACGACAGTTCATAATATCACCAGTATATACAGTATCGATTTTCACTGCTTTCTAATTCACTAGAAATGAATTAAGTTACTTAACTTTAAGCAGCTTAATTCCGCGGATACAGTAAAAATTTGCTTCGTTAAATTCAATCCTAATCCTTTAAAATTTAGATTGTTCCAATAAGATTCGCAAAAAAAACTTTGTTTAATGAAATTACAAGCTTCTTAACATTTGTAAGAACTGGACTTTCTAAAATTTCAATCAAGCAGGAAACATTAAATATGTAAAACCGATACTAAGAACGAAATGGAATCCTCGAAATCCGTTTCCTTAAATAGGCTTTTTTTGCATAACGTTCCAGATTCAAAATATTCACAAATAAAGGTCGCATTCTGGGTCAAGAACGCGAGAATATATCGATTCCGTTCTTTTTTGACAAAGTAAAAGCAAGAATTTCAAACGCGCCGTGTGTCAACCTTTCACGGCTCTTCGCAATATACCAAACATAATCTTCGTCTTCCCGCATAAAAAAATCCTCAGCACCTCGTTACATAAAAACAAAGCCCCAATCATCGCAGTCCGTCGCCAATGACGTTCCTTCTAAAGCAGGAAAAATGACATAAAACGAGACCTCTCCACCCGCTTTCTCTTTCAAGCTCACGCACGATTTCTGTCACTCTCGTTAAAAACAGCGTATACGCGAGCCAGTCATCGCGCGCAAAACCTCCTCAACTATCCAGTCCACAATACACAAGCCCAGCCGATATCCAATTTAGTTTTTCCAGTCGCGCTCGCAAAAACGTGCGATATTCGAGCGGACGCAACGCGGCAAATATACATCGGTGCTCCAGAAAGAGAGGGAGAGAAAAAAAGGGAAGCCAATCGCGCATAGAAAACGGTCGGCGCGCGCGGCCGACTCGCCGCGCGCGCGCACGTGCTTTCTCTGCGTATATATAGTCGACCGTCGACTGACCGCCGTCCGGCTCGCCCGTAGAGACCGGATAAAATCTCCCCGAATTCGTCGGCGCGCGTTTTATCTCCGCACCGTTACGCGGTACTTTTTCGGCCGGTCGCCGTTGCGTCAGCGCGGTTCCCCGAAAATTCGGGTGAGACGGTTCATCGGCCGGATGCGAGATGTCCAGTACGACGTCTCCTGCGCAATGTTGGTGGTACCGTTGACGGAGTAGGCGGAGGAGAGGAAAAAAAATCCCTGCGGTTTCGATGGAAAAACCAGCGAGCGGTGTATATATATAGGATATGGTTTTTTGTTCGGGGCAGCGGCGCGGCGTTCGAAGTGTGAAAAAGTGGATTATATACGGATTGCGACAGAGGCTGCTGCTGCCGCTGCCGCCGCTGGTTTTCTTTAATACTTTGACCTTCTTCGGACGGGAGGATGGTTCGTTACTGCTCAAAGGGGCTTTTTCAGCTCGGCTTTTATTATCCGATTTCTGCAGAAGTCTATTAGTTTCTTCGGCCGCGCGACGAGTTTGGGTTTTGCGTTCGAAGCGGAATGAAAGTAAGCGCTGCTCAGGAAGTCGGGGACGTAAAAGTGATACAAAGTAATCGAAATAAAATTAGCCGCGGCTGGAGGAGAGTGAAAATAATTAGGGGCTTAAAGTGGTTTGGTATCGTTATTGAAATTGGATTTTAATAAAGAAAATCGTTGAACTTTCTAATTTTAATTACAATTGTTACGGGCTTTAGGGCGCGTAATGCGCTTTTTTATCGGTACTCGAAATTTTTTTCATCCAAAGATATTGTGCAAATGCTCCGGGATTAGGTAAACACGAGTTGACAATAATTATCGAGGAGGAGTTAATTTACGAGGAGCTCGTCGTTTTTTCACGCGTCCCGTCATAATCATTTGAACTAATAGATTCGAAACTTTCACGAGACCTGATTTCCATTTTCATGGTTTTCCATTTTATATGCGCGGTATATATACTTTATTACTTTATTATCAACAAATTTCTGCAGTTCTAGTTAACGACGTTGGAAGAAATAGTTTGGAAATAAAAGTCGTTGCTATGAAAATATAAGTTTCATTTATATACTTTTTTCACTTGTTACTCAATGGTCTTATTAATTTAAAAAACGGAATATCGCTCTAAAAATTATAAACGGTAGCAGCGTATCTAATCATAAAATCTGACAATCTAATCAAACGCAATATCGGCTTCGTAATTTACGGTTCAACCAACATAAAAAATAAATGGCAAGTCAGTCCCATACAGCCCCACAATTACAACATATCAATCGGCAAAGAGAAATGTCGTTCTTTCACATTCCTCACCGCGTGCCATCCGAACAATTTCCCTTTTCCCCGCATTTCAATAACTATATAATACTTTGCATTTTCACAGACACCGCGGTGATCGAGCAGCCGTCCAGGAATCGCCCGCTCTTTCTCCCCCAGGAAAACGAAGCTCTCTCGCAAAAATGCGCTCTCTCCTGCTTCTCCTCGCGATCGGCTGCGCCTCGGCGATTGACCACCTGCGCGTCGCCTATCAATGGAAGCAGATGGAGTACAACTGGCCGAACGAGGACGCGAAGAGGCTCTTCCCGGAGTACCGGCAGGAGGACAATCTGCCGCTGGGCCTCGAGGTCGCGGGTGATCGACTCTTCGTCACCGTGCCCAGGTGGAGACGCGGCGTCGTCGCCAGTCTCAATTACATCAAAGTCAACGGTTCGTTTTACAATTCCTCGGTTTGTTGAAACTGCGTTGAGGTTTCCTGATTTTTATGAGCCGCGAAAGGAATAATGGGGTGAAAAAAGGTTAATTTTCCGGTAATTCCTTGATTTATTGCTCAAGGATGTTGTCGTGGAAATTTTATTGGATAAACGGAAGAAAAAGTGACTGGGAAAATATAGATGTGCGATTTTTAATTAAAAAGGTCGCTTTTTTACGGCTCGCGAGTTATTTATTGGTGTTTTCGAGCAGATTCGAGTAAGACAAAAGAATATTGAAGTGCGATAATAGGACGTGATTAATTTTACGATATTGCCGACAGACAGATGTGGGCAAAAATCGCGGTTAGTCATGCTTCATATCTCGCATGTTAATTAACCCAATTTGTTTTCCGACGAACAGTAGTCATATCCGATGAGTAGAAAAATATTTTAGCAGCAAAGTTTACTTATTTATCAGAAGGGGTTACTCATCGTTCAGGAAATTTAATCTGAAAAGCGATTGTTGTGAGTCACGCAGATCCTCGTTTGCCAATGCGTCAATGAAATGCAAATCTACTTTTACTTATTAAAGAATGAAAAAAATTTTAAGAGGATCTTTGAGCATTTTAATAACAAAAACCTCGATACTTTTATGAATTTTTAAATGAGCATTGCATCGGTTCAAATATATATTATAGCCTTTTTTCTAATACGTTTTCAATACAAAAAACATCACCCAGTAAAAACAAAGCGGTCGACCTTTTACTCGACACTTTGCGAAATCGAAAAAAAAAAACCATTTACAATTCAGTCCAGAAGGCAACAATCCAAATTCATCCTCTCTGTCGCCTCAGATTCCCGCAGCTCACCGCCGCTGACCCCGTACCCGTCCTGGGAGGCCCACCAGTACAGCGGCGGCCAGCAGCCCGAGATAATTTCTCCGTTCCGAGTTCGCGCCGACCGCTGCAATCGCCTCTGGGTCCTGGACACCGGCCTGGTCGACATCCTCGGCTCGCCGGAGCAGCAGGCCCCACCCACCCTCCTCGTATACGACCTCATGAACGATCAGCTGCTGCGCAAGTACCCGATACCCGAGGAGCAGCGCACCGCCGACTCGCTCTTCGCCAACCTCGTCGTCGAGGACTACGACTGCGACGACTCCTACGCCTACCTGGCCGATCTCGGCGGTCCCGGACTCGTAGTTTACTCCTGGAAGCTCACTAAGTCTTGGCTCGTCAAGCACCACTACTTCCATCCGGATCCGCAGGTCTGTATTATGCGAATCGCCTCGAGGTTTTGCTCGAGTTTTCGGGGCGAAGTTTATGAAGGCGACGTTGGGCAATTCGCGAGGATGTGGCAATGCCGTTAGTCGCGATTTTTGCGGACGGAAAATGATTGAAAAAGAGGGTTTTCGATGGCTTTACGGCTGGATGCTGCGGCTTAATTGCCGGACTGTAATCGGATGTTTAGGTTCGGTAACTTTCATCGCTTTATGGTTGATTGTTACGTTTTAAGTGAAGGTATTAAGTACGGATAATAAATAATACCGTGGAAGATTGATCTAGTAAAGCTTGCTAGTTTTTATTTATAGTCGCAATTTGAATGCAAGGAGAGAGTAATTTAATGGGACGGCCGAAGATAAATAGAGAAATAAAATTTATTTTACTGGTTTAAATATATATACTGATGCAAAAAAATCATTGAACTATGCAAAGAAGCCTACCGAGCAAACTGATTTATCAGACTGCAGTGAATAGCCACCAAAACAAAATCTCTTCCACTTACAATATAACAAGATAAATATCACTTCAAAACACGTTTATGCCTCGAAAGATGGCAATCGCCTTACCTCTTCTCAAAAAGGTTCTAGAATTACGTTAACCATGCCGTTTGAAGCGCTGAAAACGGACTAGCTTTAATTATGCCCCAATAAAAGGACTTTTCCTCTAATCACGTCGAGGGCCTTGGAATACGGAATTCCGAGCTCTAAGCCCTGCCGCGGCTACAGCAGATCGATCAATGACATTCCGTTCTCTCCCTCCCGCCTCTACGACTTCGACACATACACGCGAATTCCCGGTTTGACTCTAATAGAAAGCAGCTCCCAAGTATGTCAATTGCGATCGGCCACTTACGGCGAGCCGCGCGAGCCGGCCCGATGAAATACTGCTTTAATTAGGCCTTATACAATTAAAAGCGTCGTTTTTACTATTTCCCGAGGCGCGCGCGCTTTACGGCGAAGACACGCGCACTCGCGGCTGTGTACCTCGTAAATTGAAGAGGATGACGCGATCGGCCGCGATTAATGCCACCTCGTGAATTTCTGAGAAAGTAAAAGATATTATGCGAGAAGAGAGGAGGAGAGAGAGAGAGGGACAATTGCCGCTTGCGCAATGCTCGACGACAATGGTGGCTCTCTGCGAATTTATTGCTTTGTTGTTGTCGGCGATCGAGGTTTCGCGCTCCCCTGTATAAATATGTTTTATGCATCAGCCCGAGACGGATCTCTCCGGGAATTTAGATAAACGTTGGTGCTTCTCCGGGGTATTCCGTCGATTCTGGAACGACGGCGACGAGCGCCGACTTTTGTTTTGCACCGATGTTAAACAATGCGGTGCGAAAAAATTAAGATGCAAAATTGCAATTACACGGGTGGTAGAAAGTCTGAGAAGAAAAAAAAATGGCTCGACTGGCTATATTTCATTATGATTGGTCCATTAACTCGAGTCTGCTTAGATCATTTAACATTATAATCAGCTTCTAAGCCATTATACTGTCCTTACAATGTAGTGGAAGAGTTGGCTTGTGTTTCATATTAAATTTTAACTAATTAAGAGAAATTTTTTTTTTAAGGGTTCATAAATTTCGCGTAATGTTTATTGTATTACGCATATAAGGTTAAAAATAATTATGATTTACAAGTTGATAGCGTATTCTAATTTATGGTATTAGCATTGACTTTTGCAAGAGAAATTTGTATAACATTACTTTCTACATCACTAGATATTGCGTAAGTGATAAATTTAAAAATTTTTGGTTTATTTATTAAAATTTGTTAATATTTAGATTGCAATGTATTCAAATTACGCATCAAATTTAAATTTAAATTTCTAAAAAAATGATATTTTGAAGACTTTCACTTAAAATTTAAGTAATCCAATCAGAGCGGACTATACGAAGACGTTTCAAAAAGAGAACGTTTAAAAAAAACTTAAACTTTTAAGAATATAATTTTTGCAAATTGCCCAAGAAATTCGCGTAAAGTACAATTTTGAAAAGTATGCACTTGACGACGCGCCGTAAACAGCTGGTGCTTTTCGCGCGTGTAAATCACGCCGACATTTTAAGTATGATTACTTCTCGCCTTGTGGTTCCCCGTGCCAGTTTTACTTTTAGACAACTCTGTTACTTACTACATACATCACGCCGAGAAGTAGCCTCTCCCTACAATCACCGCTCCCCGCACTTATAATAGAAACGGCTCCCAGCTTCGTTTCAATGTCAGTGATTTCTCAAAAAAAAAAAAAAAAAAATTAATGACAGCCGCACACACACGCAGACTGCGTTCGTAATCCGAGAGAGTAACGTTGTCGCAATTGCAGTCCGGCGAGTTCAACGTCGGCGGCGTGGTCTTCCACTGGTCCGACGGCATCTTCGGACTGGCTCTCGCGCCCAGCGGCGACGGCTACAGCACGCTTTACTTCCATCCGCTGACGAGCACCATGGAGTTCGCCGTCAGCACGAGGATTCTAAGAGACCCCGAGAGAGTGGCCACGACAGGTAAATACGTTCTGCGTGCGCGCTCGATTGACCCAGTTGCGTCGAGCGGAGCTCTCCCGAGAGTTTTATATGCGCGAGTTGAGCCTTCGGCGCCGAATCCTATATTTTTTCGATTGCCATAGGCGCGATAGCCGAGGCTCGTTTTTCTTTCGGGATTGCTTATTGAAATTTTATTGCGGGAATCTCTCTCTCGTCGGAGAAACCGATCCGTGGGAAGAGCCGCGGGACGACGATGGGATTGAAAATTGCGCGATGATGTTGCGAAACGCGCGATTTGTGGAAATTAACCTTTTTTATTAAATGAACTTTACGCTTCGAAAAGGAAATGTAGCTGAACAAAGTAAATGCAAGCCAATTGCGGCGCCAATAAATTATCCTTTGAATTCTAAGAATCTCGGCAGAAATAGCCGCGGCTAAAAACGAAGCAAAGGTTAATAACATAAAAAAAATTTACGACTCATTGTATAAGACTCCGCTTTTAAATTCGAGGAAAGTAAAAAATTTAACGACCGGCTCTTTAGTTCAAATCTTCGCCTCGACGCCTATCGACGATTTTCGATATTTTCCGGCGCTTCGAACGCCGCGCAAAAAGCGCAACGCTCCAGCTTCTAAAAGCAGACCTCCTGCCAACAAAGGAGACGAGAACGTTTGATCGACGCATTGTTCGTTCCTTCTTTTTTTCCAGAGTCATTCCACCAGTTCCAAGTGCTCGGCTCGCGCGGACCGAACGGCCAGAGCAGCGTCAGCTTCCTCGACCCGGACACCGGGATTTTGATTTACGCCCTGACGAACCTGAATGCCATTGCGTGCTGGCGCACCGGCACGAAGTATAGCATACAGCAGCAGGGCCGAGTTTACATGGACAATGTTACAATGGTGTTTCCCAACGATTTAAAGGTATAGTCTTTTGTTTATCGGTTGTAAAACTCGCGCTGACGTAGATCGAGATGAATTTGATTTGCCAGGGTTTTGGATGGTGACTGAAGTTGAAATTTGTGCTCGTTGAATTAACGTTTCGAAATTCATTCGGTGCGGCCTGCAAAGTCCTTTCGAAGAAATCCGTTCATGACGAAGCGAAACGAAACATTTGATGGAAAGATACGCGCGTTTAATCCCCGTAAAAATATTTTATCCCGCCTCGGAAAAAGTGTTTCAGCCTGCCTCGCTCTGGGGTTTCTCTTTAAAATGACCTTGTGGTTTAATATACGGGAGGAATTTCGAAATTCTACTTTTATACTTTTCATTTTCAAGGTGAAACATGGTACTTTCGTAATAACAACGCTAAAATATTAAACTGCTTCTCTTAGGAGCAATTAAAAGGATGCACTTTGAATTTTGCAAAACTTTTCATGAAACCGTACAAAGCGTCGAGCATCGCACTCTAATGGAGATCGTAAAAAGTTTATGTTTGCTTCGCACACTCTGGGACTACATTAAAAGCAGTAGAAAGGCGCTTTTTAAATTCAGAATTACGCCTTTAAAAAATTAAAGTCGAAAAAAAAATATAAATCTGTAAGAGCGAGGGAACACATTCACTTCCAGAAAATTTGCATGAAAGAACGGTATACACAGGCAGTCTCGCCAAACTAATTGCGTAAATTCACCTCTTTCTAACTTGAATTCGCTTTTTCTCCAGATCGATCGTAACGGCACAATATGGGTGTTGTCCGACCGGTTGCCGACGTTCATGTACCAGCAGCTCGATCCAGACGATTACAACTTCCGCATCCTGACGGGGACGGTGCGCGAGGCGGTCCAAGGCACGATATGCTCCATGGGAATGTCGGAGCGAACGACGCCGCCGTCAATCTGGTCGAAATCGAACGACAACCGCATCAATCGTCTGCCGTCGCGCAGCGACGCCGGCAAGCAGACCTGTGGGTTTCGTCCAGCTGCAATCCTTGGACTCGCCGCGGTTCTACGGCTCCTCTCGCTACGGACGTAGATTAGATCAGTATTTCCTGTACGCCGTTGCCCTCGTTCCCGTGCTCAATTTTTTCGCTCGATACGCCGAGCGGATTTTTCGATGATGCGTGTGTATGCAAGATGCCTTGGTTAATCGTAGACTGAGAAAGAAATAATACCGTTGAATCGATTACTCGAAAAACAAAATTTTGACAATGAACGTATTGTCAGATTAAAGACTAACGCTACTGAATTAGTGAAATCGAAATTAATTTGATAAAATATTGGTCTCTAATTTGATAATACATTTTATTGGGAAAATTCTATTTTTCAATCAATTCAATTGAATTTTGTCTCAGTGTACATAAACTTGTTTGTTGTACGGTGCAGATGGAAATTAAATTGTAATAACTGACTGTCGAAAGCTACTTTACCGTTAATGTGAGTTATAATACTGTTGATTGCGGTTTCGAAACAGAATTTTATCCGTCCGTTGTAATAATTTGTAATTAAAGTGGGAAATACTCATTCTAATATTAAAATATCTCGAATGGAAAGTAATATAAAAGAATCTAGTTATTTCGACTGAAAAAAATACTGCTAAAAATTTTAATGTTTTTCAAATCTATTCTTTGTTACCGAAGAAATTAACTGCACAGACATAGATGACAATTAAGCCTGTTAATCAAAGATATAGTTTTGTGTTTTTAGTTATGAAAGCTTTTATATTTTATGATTTTATTTTAGAAGAACCATTTGTAACAGTTTTAATTTTAAGATTATATTGGCACAGCATGAAAATGTTTTTTAAAAAAATTCGATATATCGATATATATTAAAAAATATACATTTACTGATGATTTTCCATTTATGTGATAGAATAAAATGAAAATATTTTAATACTTGTTGAAACTGCCATTAGATTTTAATGTTCACTTATTTTACAATTCTCATTTATAATATTGTTAATACTTTATACATTTACAAAATATATTGAAATCTACACCCAAAAGTTTTCAGAATAATGTACTATATTCTTGTAAAAATATCAAGTTTATAATCAAGCATTTAGTGAATGTTTTTAAGCTGAATTTGTGCGTTTAGGCTAGTGAATAATTGTGTATAAATAAACTTTTCACAATTAATGTTTTTAGATTCTAAGCTATGTACTTCTATGATTTATATAATAAATTATTTTTGTTATCCACTTCTTTGATGTGAATTTACGACATATTATGTTGAATGAATTAGCTCGAAAATAATGCATTGTATGTTCATTTATAATGCACATTCTGAATTGTAATGGATTTACAATAAATATTTTGAAAGATTATCATTGAATAATTTAATTATAAATTTTATTTGATAGTAATTTTCTAATAAGAAACGAGGTAAATAGATTACTAATCAAATTTATAGTAGCCTAATTAAGGCGTAAGAAGCAGCTTCCATTATTCTTAACTGCTTTACAGTAGCAGATCTACATTATAAGAAAACGAGTCATCAGTATTCTATTCGAAATATTAATGTTTTATAAATGCCAATAAAAGTAATTGATTTCTTGATGACTACCTTAAACTTCTCTGTGAAAGGCATCGAACAATTATGTGATAATAATAAAAAAAAACTCGTCGGCCTTGATTCGCTCTGATGCATTTGCGTACTTGATTATAAGGTATAATTTCAGACACCTTTTACAGCTTATATGTTTATAGAACAATATTTTACTTTTTTGTCTTAATAGGGTTCTTGCTTTCATAAATAAGTAATATATTTTTGTTTTAAAATTCAAAGGATTATATTTCTGTTGCAGAATATTAAAAGAAAAACTTGCAAAAATAATGATTTAAGCTTTTTGTTCTTGTCTATAAATAATACTTTTATAGATTATTTTTTGTCAAATTATAATTTAAGTAACAAATTTAAGTAATGCAATATAATAAGATTAATTATATTAATCTTATCGTATTACCTTACACATGTCAGTTTTTCAACATTTTGAAATCTTTCGGATTCTCTTATTTTAATTGATGAGATAAGTAATATCAGAAAAAAAAAACATTTAATATAAGTTTTAACTAGCTGTTAAAACTTATATATAGTGAAATATGTTAACTGATTATTCCGAATAAATCTTTTTTTTTATAAGCTTATATCATATATTTCGTGCAAATAAAACATGTTAAGAGATTGATAAATTAATTTTTTTAATTGTCCAAAAAATAAAGTCAAAAATGAAAAAATTGCATGAAATGTTTATTTAAAAGATAATAAAATAAAAGTAATCTGAAAAATATGATTTCGTAAATAGTGAATTGCTTTTAATCAGTAAAAGACGTTAGTACGTCAATCTACTTCGTACATTATTATTATTCTTCGTAATTCGTAATACTCTTACTCTTCGAAACAGCGCAAAAAATAGAAAGGAAAGTTCCTTAGTTTAATTATGAAAAAGCATTCAGCAAATGAAAACAAATATTACATAGTATCATTGATCATAAATAAGCGACAAAATTTCATGATCTTGCATAACACGAATCTTTATCATTCGTCTCTAGTTTTTAAAAAATATCTGTAAAATACATTTAATAAAGCAATATCAACATTGAGCCTTTGAGTTTTAAATTTATGCCTACTAGAAAGATAATAATGTGATGGGTGTCATTTCTAATGTAAAAAACTTAAATGATATAACTCACTATTATCAAAAAATGTGATTGCTGACCTTTTGCTAAGTTTCACATATCGCAAATATGATTACTTGTAAAATTGATTAAGAAATAATCACGAGCTATATAGCCGGTTGATCAGCGATTTCTGAAGCAGTATGTCTCCAAGACGGTCCTGCATCCATCGAGCGGAACAATTTGTACATTTCATGTACTGCGTTTAACTTGCATAGAGTTTTATACCATCTCTGTTAAATATAACATAACATAAGTAAATTTAAATTGTTAATTATTTTTTAAATTATTGCCTTACTTGAATAAATAAATTTCACATTTTCAAACAAGGGCTCATTTGTGGAAGGTAATCGAAGTGTGAAAAGATGGCAAAAGTCAAAAGTTCAGTACCAGGAATGGCGTATCCATCAGGGCGTGATGAGTCGTTTAAGACGGCTGCCGGTTTCATGGCTGGTAGACGGAATGACGATGGTGCAGAAGGATTATGGAGAATATACGACAACCTTTACGATTTGGAGTCGTTTATCAAAAATCATCCAGGTGGCTCCGAATGGTTAGAAATAACAAGAGGAACTGATATTACAGAAGCATTTGAGGTATTTAACTGTACTATGCGCTTGAAAAAATAATAAATTAAAATTTTTGTAAGATAAGTAGGCAAGGTGTGGGTTGTGCATATAAGAATCGTGCACAATTGTACACATTCTTTAGCATCGGGCTATGCTAAATTGTGCACAATTAATATTATGGTACACGATTCTTATGCATACAAACTATACCTTGCCGATAAGTAGTAGCCTATATATAGTTAACTTAAAAATTCTGGGAAAACAGCTATAAGAATATTCAAATAGAAATATATCTTACGAGAAGAACTCGTAATAATTCATCATTTTTTGCAGACTCATCATATATCAGATAAAGCGGAACGGCTGTTACCAAAATTTTTTGTGCGGAAAGCTGTAGCACCTAGAACTGTAAATTTCACTTTTGAACCCAACGGATTCTATGTAACATTTAAGAAACGTGCCTACGAAGCTTTGAAAGGAGTAGATTTTCACAAACCATCGAGAACATCCAAATTAATTGCCGATTCTCTTGTAACGCTGACTATTCTCGCAGCAATTACCTCTGTCGTATTAAAATCCTGGACCGCCATGATATTTAGTTGTACGATTTATTTCTTTACACTATCAAATGTTTTTATTGCAAATAATTTTGATCGACTTTAAAAAGTATTTGAAAGAGAGCTTAAGGAATTATGGATTCTATATGCGTTGTAAAATGTTAATTATAATCTGAGAAATCTTCAATTGTGCACCGAAAAAATGAATAGTTTAAAATGTTGAATAACTTTTTCAGCCCTGTTCCTCGCGTGGTCAACGGTAGTCGCGCATAATTTTTTCCATATGGCGGACAACTTTCGCATGTACTATTTCGACATAAGTTTGATGTCAACGAGGCTGTGGAGGATCTCACACAGTCTTAGCCATCATCTCTACACGAATACAATTTGGGATATTGAAGTTTATGCGTTCGAACCGTTTCTTAGATATTTACCTGCTAATAAGTCCATTCTCAGCAAGCTGAGAATGATAATATGCCTTCCAATTATGTTGAGTATTTCCTGGCCAGTTCATGGAATTAAAAGGTATGACGCAATAATTTGTTATTAGTTTAGATGCATCGCTCGAAAATGAAGTGTGTTTGCACTTCATCATGCTTGCAAATCATGCTTTTCTAATGTTTAGAAGATGCTAGAGATATGATCGATAAAGAGTCGGTAGTGGTCTAGAATTTTTTTTAAACTGAATGTTTAAACAGACGTGTTTTTGAAAATGAATTGCGCACTTATTAAACTTCGTAATAACCTTTTTTTTTTTAGAAAACGTTACTTATTTTTATACGATTTATTAAGATTCGGTATAAATTATTGTAAATTTGTAATTGACTTATTGCTTTTTCAGATTCTATGTATTATACGCTGAAAAGAGATGGCCAGAGGTTCGAGACATTGTACCGTTTTTATTTCCATTCATACTCAGTTTCTTTACACCTTCGATTTTTGCTGCCGTAAGACTTTGGCTCTGCATCATAGTTGGCGGTAGTTTCATTTTTGAATCCATTGGTGTAAATGCTGCACATCATCATCCGGAAATTTTCCACGATGGAGATATTTACAGGTACGTTATAAATGATAATTACATCGTTCGTGTCTGTTTTTTTTTTTTAATTTAGAGATCAGCAAATAATATTTAATTTTTTATAAATGACAAATAATGAAATTAAAATCGACGTCTCTTCTTATTCAGCTACGGTTTTTTATTTATGATTTTCATAAATAATTTCACATCACCCAGCAGATCCCCATTAAATTAAAATCCTAACTCAATCGCGTCATCCGCAAATTTCAGAGACAACGCCGACTGGGGTCTGATGTGCCTCGACACCGTGCGCGACCGCAACATAATCGACGACTCGATTTTCCTGGCCCTGACGAACTTCGGCCTGCACTCCCTGCACCACCTGATCCCGACGGTGGACCACGCCTATCTCAACCTGTGTCTGCCCGCGTTCCTCAAAACCTGCGAGGAATTCGGAGTGCCCACGGACAAGATGTACCCCTGGCAGCTGGTGCACGGACAGTTCAAGCAGCTGGTGCGCACGAAACCTCTTGCCAATTACCGCGGAGGGCCCGACACGAGGGTCAAGGCGGCGTGAAAAAAATAAGCGCGATACGTTCCGAATGTTTGATCGTTTTGTTTAGTTTAATTGTCCATTATGCGCTTGCATTTGTATATTACTAGGTTGTTTGATGAATTTTGAGTGATATATATGTCTTTTGGGTTTGAATTAACTTGGAAGAAGTATGTTTATCTTAATTAATGATAAATATATGCACGTTGTTAAGATGTTATGATGGTATAAATAAATTTCTTGATGCTATAAAACTTTAAAAAAAAAAAATACTGTTATTGATTTATTTCCGAAAAAATACAAATGAATGTGATTTAGCTCGAGACATAAATAAGGCATCGAGCTGCTCCGAATCAACATAAGATATGCATAATGATCAAGATTGCTAATAAACTCCATACGACTGCTCCGAAACAGTAGCAGCAGTACCGGCTACGATGCAAGATAAAGTTCAAGGTCGAATAGTTTTCTTAGTTTTTGCTGCCGTTCGTAACCGACGCTTCGCATTACGCGCGCGAGGCGTGGGGCAAAAGGTTGACTCGCCGACCGCGGCCGACTGTCGTCGGCGTGCATGCCAGAGCAGTCGAACCCGCCTCTGCGCCGCGCGGAGTTGAACTGATGTGCGAAGCAGCGCGTGTTTGCGCGCGCGCGACTCCCGCCGGCGCTTTGATATATCATTATCGGGAAACGGAGAGTTTCGGTAACATCTACTCTATATGATAGCGATTGAGTCCGACTGCGCTCGGACTGTCGCTTCGATTTTCATGTGATAAAGTCTGTGCGGTGCGCCGAGTTCGAGTGAGGATCTGTTTAGTTTTTTTGGATTTTGATTGAAAGGTATATATCTGTTTGTATAGATTTACATTTATTATTTTAGAGTCCGTTTCGAGATAAGTTATCAGTAACTGTCCGGCGCACAAAAGTAAAACAGACTGAGTTCTTATCTCGACGAAAGTGTACTTTAAAATGTAAATATATATTTCATTGTAATATTCCACAGTTTCCTAAATCATAACGTTACTTTTAAAGGTCGATAAAATGACAAAGCTGAAAAGCTCAGTGCCAGGTATGAATTATCCGTCAGCCCGCGATGATGTTCTAAAGACGGCTTACGGTTTCATGGCTGGCAGACGGAAAGATGACGGCGCAGAAGGATTGTGGAGAGTTTACGACAATCTTTACGATTTGGAATCCTTTATCAAAAATCATCCCGGTGGCTCCGAATGGTTAGAAATAACAAGAGGAACTGATATTACAGAAGCATTTGAGGTTTTCAATTTTATCGGGCTAATTATATTCTTTTATTTGCAACTTAGCACAAGAAATTTCATTCATATTTTATTATAGGCTTTATAATGCAAAGAAGTAATCATGTAAGGTTATTGCAAAGATATTAGAGAAAGCTTTTCAAGTATTGTAATTACTTAAATATTTTAAGAATCGAAATTAAAACTTAAGTGTATTTAAAAGTATTTAAGTATATTTTCCTTGTATGACAAAGGAGAATGTATAAATTAATTTATTTTCGGCTCATTTATTATAAATAAATTCAGCTTATTATTAGTGATAATTGAATAATTTTGTTATTGCTATATTTCACGGAATATTCAACAAGGAAAATTTCTTGACGACAATAATTATTATCTTTGAATTTTTCCTAATAACAATGATATTTAATTCTTACTAATAAATCTGAGACGCTTTCTCAATACCATAAGTATTATCAATTGTACATTCTGTTACCCAATACTTAATTCCAAATACTTTGAATAGTTTCAGAAGTTAAATAATTTTATGGTTCTTTGTAATCCTTACTATTCATACCAGAATAAGTTTTTTGAATAAGTAAAAGTTGTAAAATATTATTGTTTATTTATGTATTTTAAAATAAGTAAATAAAAATAATGTTATTTCCGCAGTGCCATCACATAACAGACAAGGCTGAGCGACTTCTTTCAAAATTCTTTATACGTAAGGCTGTGGAACCCAGAGCCCTTCAGTACAGCTTCGAACCAAACGGATTTTATCGAAAATTCAAGAAACGAGTTCATGAAGCTCTCAAAGACGTAGATTATCATCAGCCAACGAGGACGTCGAAAATGATTGCGGACGCTGTCGCTTCGGTGACTATCTTGTCCGCCATTGCCGCCGTCATATTTAAATCTTATATTATCGTTTTAGTCAGTGGTAATTAATTAATTATTACTTAATCATTGAATCAATGCCCGCAAAAGAGTTTCTGCTCTCAAAGTACGAGCGGGCGACGAATTTTGAATGGCAAAAGTTAAAAAAAAAAACAGATTTACTAAACATTATCCGCAAGGTTTGCAAAGCTAACTCGGTACTTTCGACACTTTCGCAGCGCTCTTCCACGCTTGGACGACGATTATTGCGCACAATTTCTTCCACATGCGAGACAACTTCCGCATGTACTACTTCGATTTGAGTCTGATGTCGTCGAAGGAGTGGAGGATATCTCACGCCCTTAGCCACCACCTATATCCGAACACGCTGTGGGACTACGAAATTTACGTTCTGGAGCCTTTTCTAAAATACCTGCCGACGAAGGATAAGTCAGTTATTAATCGAGCGTGGATGTTAATTTCCAGTCCGGTCGTTTACGCCGCCGCTTTCTTGGCTCAGGGAATCAAACGGTATGATGTCACGCTCGCGTGCGTTTGCCGTTGATATGTGTGCCTCGAATGTGCAATTAAGTTTTGTCGATTGCAAGTGAATCATAAGAATTTTTTGTGGTATCGCATTAAAGAGTAGATCAAATACGTATAAGGTAATTAAACTCGTCGGTATTCAAGTTTAATTTATCATTGGTTTTTTAAGTGAATCTATTTAACTTGAGAAAAGAAAATTTACGAGATTTTTTTAGCAAAAATGAATAATTCGTTGCCGTGCATAACAAGTTTTTAGTGGAATCAGGTTTTTACAAGCTAATATTTACAAGCTAATTCAAATGCTGCTCTTGCAAAACATTTGTCGCCATTAGTTTTATTCTTTTATTAGAAACTTATATTCTGGTTTCATTATTTCTGATGCTAATACGTCGCGGTTAATTAGCATCGTAAGTAATCGCGGTAGCACTGCTAATAATTTATGTTTTCTTGCTTTACAGGTATTATTCCGTTTATGCGGAATGGAAAAAGGTGGAATTTCGCGATGCCGTGCCTTTCTTTTTACCAATAATACTGAGCTTTTTCAGTTCATCAATTTTCGATGCAGTGAAATTTTGGCTTTACATCATAGTAATAAGCAGTTTAATTTTTTCATTTATTGGAGTGAACGCCGCACATCATCATCCAGATATATTTCACGACGGCGACGAATGCAGGTATACATTATTCTTTAATAATTTTTAAACGTAACGATCTTAGTTTTGAAAAATCCAGCCCCCTTACCCTCTAGAATAAAAACCTTTTTCTTCCTCCAAACATCGCTAAATAAACCTTCCATTAAAAAATTCCCAGAAAAGACCTCGACTGGGGACTCATGGAGCTGGACGCCGTGCGAGACCGCAAAGTCATCGACGACTCGATCTTCCTGGTTCTGACGAGCTTCGGCTCGCACGGACTGCACCACATGCTACCCACGGTGGATCATGCCTATCTGCCGCTGTGCTGGCCAGCACTTGTTGAAACCTGTCGCGAGTTCGACGTCGACATTGAAAAGGTCACCCCGTGGGAGCTCATTAAGGGTCAGTACAGTCAGCTGACGCGCACCGGCCCTCGGGCTAATTACCGAGGCGGACCTATTGTCAAAGCTAAGGCTTCGTGAGTTGAGCGCGCTGATTTTTATTGTTGTCGTTGTTTACGTTGACTCTGTGTTTGCGTATGTGTTACTTGTTGAATAATTCATGTCGACGCGCGAATTGCTTTTTTCTAGGAGTTTTTATAGCGTCTAATCATTGCGGTTTTTATATTGTCTGTTTAAATTGTTCGTTACGGTAGATTGAATTATTTTCAGAGCAATAATGTGAAACGAAAGAAAGATTTATAATTTCGTTAAAATAAAGAGAAATAAATGTAAGCTAATAAAAATTGTTGTAGAGTTTTTTTGATTGATTGCCGTACAAGAAATAGGAAAAGGAGCACAAGGTAAAGTAGACAAATCATTAATTATTTTTTTCTTTAAGTTCTTAACTTTATTTATTGCTTATTTACTTTAATAAATACATATTTCGCTTTTCTTTATAAATTAAATTACTTTATAGGATAGGACAGCATATGACGACACAGTTCTTCGAGATAGATAAAACAATATGTTGCATATTTTGTTGAAAAATAGTAATTCTTCGCTGGCTCGCCTCGCTCGTCGCCGCGCGCACGTTTCTTCATTACTTCTTTTTTTTTCTTTTTTATTTCTTTTTCTTTAAATATGTATATATATATATTTGACTCTCGTTCTTCTCTCTCTCCTCTCTCTCGCACCAAATCGAGCACCTCTGGCGGTCGACGATTAAACTCTGCCGTATTAATATATATATCTATATAATTAATAATAATAAAAACATTTTTTTTGTCGTTGAAAAACGTGTCGCACGTCGTCTCTCCCCCCACACACATTTTATATATTATATTTTTTCACCTGTCCCTAGATAGCCTCTGTCGTCGTTTGCTTATCGTTTTTTTCATTCTGTGTATTATTGTAAAGAGGCGTCCCCCTAAAAAAAGAGAAATGTGAGGGGAAACAACCCCCTTTTTTGGTACTGAAATGTCGCGATAAATGATTCATCTTAATGATGGCTGCGTGTCTAGTGTTTTCTTTTTTTCATTGCTTCGTATATTTCTTATATTTTCTGTTCTGTTCTTTTTTTTTATATATAAATATACATATCTATATATATACTTGGCTGCTCTCGATGATGGCAATGTCTAGGCAAGTGTGTGTGATGATGATATACTTTGACGCTTTCGTGTATGGTGATAAGTTGGCTCGTTACAGGTCACCGTCGGGCATAAGGTCGAAGCGTGGCGGGAATGCGGAACCATCGAGCTGGGGTTTCAACGCTGATCGGTGTGGCTGGAAAAATCAGACGGGCTAATTATTGGCTGCTCTCGACTTTTTCGTCGATCGAGGGGGGGAGGTGCGGAAAAATACTACCGAGCTTGTTGCTATCTACTTTACAGTACCTAAAGTACTGATTTTAGTTGGGTTCTGGGATATATCGGTAGTCGCTTTCCGCACGAGACACGTGTTTAGAAACTTTGTGTATATGGAGAAAGTGAAAAAACTCTTTTTATTACACAAAATTCCAAATCTGCGTGCGTGTGCGTGTATATTTGATCAACATGTGCTTACGGAGAAATACCTTTTATTAATAAATGTAATATGACAAGGGTATCACGAAATTTTTGTTAAAACGTTGGAATATAAACATTGACATATACTTGATATATGAAAGGGGAACATATAAAAAACACATTTACGGTGTGCCTTGTTGACTATATAATCTCGTTCAAAATCTCTGCAGATTTTGATGAGTCTGAAAGCGACTGTCAGTGTAGATGTATCGTTTTCAAGTGTTCGTGAACAAATTTATCAAGTTAATTAAAAGTGGTAGCGTTATTTCTTTGAATGAACATCAGACGTGTCGGAGAATCACATTAATATCAACAAAAAAAGGACATTTTACTACGTTTAGTAAAGTTTCACGAGCATACAGACATACATGTACTCTCGAATAAAGCGAAAACAGATAACTAAGAAAAAAAAACCAACAATTCTACATCCCATGTTCTACAAGATGGAATGAGACGTGTTGAGGGTCTGCCGAGGCGAATTAATTAGACGATCATGTTTCTGAATCCTTTCGTCGCTAACGACGATAAAAAAAAATTAGAAAAAACACAGCAACATTAAAAAGGCTCTGAACGAAGGAAAAACATATAAATCCAATAACATTGATATAAACTCTGACGTAAACAGTGTCGCGGATTTCTCCATCTGTCGAAGCAGAGAGATAATTCAAGCACGAAAAATCACGTTTTGGATGTTTGGATTGACTGTTAGAATGTCTCTTGCACATAATGAAATAAACAAATAATAAAATAAAACATGTATAGACAAAAAAAAACAGAGGATTCGAGCGTTGATTAATCAAAAAACAGAGATGAGAAATAGAGAGTTACACGTGATGTAAATTACACGTTTGACACTTAAACGGATCGTCTAGATGGTCGTTTCTTTTGGACACGCTCTTTCGTAGCGACGTGCTGCGAGAGTGGGACAGACTTACATGAACCGGCGCGGCGGTTTATTCCGATGCGGCCGCCTTGCGGGCTTGCGCCTTCGGTCCGGGCTATATCGAGACACATAAGAACGAATGAGAAGTCTGCTCGACCTCTTTCTTTCCTCTAACATTTTCTCTTTCATCTTTCTTTTTTCTTTTTTTAATCATTTTAGCCGGCATTTACCAGTCAGATATCCTGCTTTGTTTACTTTGGTATTTTCGCAGAGTTCGGAAACTCTGTAATCGTGCAGACGCAAAAACGTTTATTTATTGAACAAGGGGCGTTACTGCCCTTTTTTAACTAGACTGTACAGCACAAGACGATACAGGGTAACAGCAATAACCTAATTCTTGCGAAAATTAAGTTGCTCGTAAGAGAAAGAAAAAAATAAAAAAACAATAGAAAATCGAGCTTGAAAAAAAATCGTCAATTCGATATCGTCGAATACCAAAGTAAAGATAGTTAGGTAAAGTGTAGTTAGGCAAAGGGTCGACTTACCGCTGGGCTAATACCACGAGCGGCGCTACCTCCGCGTCCCTTGGTGCGGAACTTGGCGATGGCCTGTTCGGCGAGGTCCGCCCTCTCCTCAGCCTCCTCGAGCTCCTGCTGGGCCTTGCGGAACTTGGCAAGATTGAGGGCGGCGATCTCCTCGGCCTCCTCGATTTGCCTCTTGTACGTCTTGATCTTCTGTTGGAGTTTGTCGACGAGGTCCTGCATGCGCTCGTGGTTCTTGCGGTCCTCGTCCGCCTGGAACGCGAGCTCCTTGATGCGGCGCTCGGACTTGCGCAGGTTCTTCTGGGCGTCGGCGTGTCTCCTCTGCTCGCCGTCGAGCTCGTTCTCGAGCTCGCGTACGCGCTGCTCGAGCTTCTGGATGGCCTTCTTGCCGCCCTTGAGGGCGTTGGCCTCGGCCTCGTCCAGGCGGACCTGGAGCTCCTTGATCTGGGTCTCGAGGGCCTTGCGCAGCTTCTCCTGGGTCTGGGCGTGATCCTGCTCGGCTCGGAGCTCGTCCGCGAGCCTGGCAGCGTCGACCATCGCCTTCTTCGCCTTCTCCTCGGAGTTCTTGGCCTCGTTCAGAAGCTCGTCCAGATCGGACTGGGGGCAGAAAGAGAGAGAAACGGGTTAGCTTTTAGCACGTACGTAGCAAGTAGGGGACAGTCGCAGATACTCACGTGGAGGGTCTGGAGTTCGGCCTCGAGTTTCCTCTTGGCCGCGGAGATGCTGGCGTTCTGTGCGCTGAGCTCGTTGAGCTGTTCGTGGGCGTCGGCCAATTCCTGCTCGGCCTGTCTACGGCCGCGGTCGGCCTGTTCGAGGAGCTGGCGGCTCTCCTCGAGCTCGTTCTGGAGGGCGTTGGCGCGTCTCTCGCTGATGCCGAGGAGCTCGCGTGCCTCGTCGCGGGCTCTCTGTTCTTCCTCGAGGGCGGTCTGCACGTCCTTGAGCTGTTGTTGGTACCGCTTGATGTTCTTCTGAGCCTCGGCGTTGGCCTTGTTGGCGTGGTCGAGGGCGATCTCGAGCTCGTTGATGTCGGCTTCGAGCTTCTTCTTCATGCGCAGGGCTTCAGCCTTACCCTTGGCCTCGGCCTCGAGGGAGGCTTGCATGGAGTCGAGGGCACGCTGGTGGTTCTTGCGGGTGTTTTCGAATTCTTCCTCCTTCTCCTGGATGCGCCTGTCGATCTCTTGTCTGACCTGGCTAAGCTCCAGCTGGCTGCGGAGCACCTTGTTCTCCTCCTGTTCGAGGGCAGCCTCGGCCTCCTCGAGGGCGGCTTGGAGCTCGTCCTTCTCAGCCTCCAGGCGCTTCCTGGCCTTCTCGATCTCGTGGATGTTGCGTCCACCCTCTCCGATCTGGTCGAGGAGATCCTTGACCTCGTCGGCGAGGTTCTTGTTCTCGCGGCGGACAGCCTCCAGCTGTTCCTGGCTCTCCTCGTAGGCGCCCTTGAGCCTGAAGAGTTCCGTGCTGTAGTTGCGGCACTCCTTCTGGCTGGCGTCGAGCTCGGCGGCCAAGTCGTCGACCTTGAGCTTCCATTCTCCAATGATCTTGTCGAAGGCCTTCTGCTTCTTCTCGGCGGCGTTGGCGATGGCGGTGGCACGGTCGACCTCGAGCTGGAGATCTTCGACCTCGGTGGCCAGGCGCTGCTTGGTCTTTTCGAGGGCGATGACCTTCTGGTTGAGGGATTCGATGGTTTCCTCGGCCTCGGCGAGGCGGCACTGGAGCTTGCGCTTGGCCTCCTCGAGCTCCTCGGCGCGGGCGACACCCTCGGACTCGTACTTGGTACGCCAGAGTTGGGCCTCGGCGTTGGCCTTGCTGAGCTGTCGCTGCAAGTCTGCCTTGCCCTCGGCCTCCTCCTCGACTTGTTCGCGGATGTTGTCGAGGTCGTGTTCCAGGTTGCGGAATTTGCCGAGGAGAGTGGCGCGTTCGCGGCCCTCCTCGTCGGCGAGCCTCTTCGTGTCCTCGAGTTGTGTCGTCAACGAGATCTTGATCTTGGAGAGCTGGTTCACCTGGGACTCGGCTTCCTCGAGCTGGCGCAGGAGGTCGCTGTTCTCGATGGAGAGCTTCTTCTTGGCGGCGTCGAAGTCGTTGACGGTACGGGTCAGCTCTTCGATCTTGCCTTGGGCCTCGTTGAGCTGGTGCTGAAGCTGCTTGGCGATCTTCTCTTGAGCGGCCTGTTTTATTTCAGATATAATCGTTAGTCCTCTGCTTACAGATTCTACTCTTTCTTTCTAGATTTTGCTCTTGATTATTATAGGAAGTTTCACTTCTTAAGGAATTGGAAACATTTTCCTTCTAGAGCAATATCTAGATTTTTATCAAAGGGACAAAAAGCAAGCAGCAAGCAAGGAGAAGTGGGGTGTATGGTATGGTTCATGGCCTACTTAGGAGCCCACGTAATGAATGAAGGAACAAAGAGCGACGCTTATGGAAAGACGAATATCGCTTTCTTCTTCCGGATGCGGCATCTGCGGCAGCTCTGCGTTTTTTCTGCGTTAATTGCGTTAGTGTTTCTTTTGCCGGCGGGATCGAAAGAGAATCTCATTTTACCTTCTCGTTGCTAAGGTGGTCTACGCTGGCGCGGAGGTCGTTCAATTCGCTGAAGTACTGAACCTTCTCCTTCTCGATCCTATTGGCGGAACATGGAAAAGAGCGAAAAAAATGCCCAGTGTAAATGAGTGACGCTCTGCGAATATCGCGCGGCCCCGAATCTCTTTCCCAAAGATCCTGCTCCTGAAAGTTCTGACGCGAACGAGGGGGGGACAACATCGACGAATTGATATCTTTCGGGTGGCTGAGAGTGCTTGGATCTCGTTGAAAACGGGGGATTAATCATTTTGGAATGTAAAACCTCAAAATTGGAATTAGCACAGGGAGACATAAAGTTTCTGGTCGTTATTATCAATGATAGGTAGGAGAAGGTGAAAAAAAAAAGTTTTTAAATTCTAGGGTCTAAGTAAAACACAGGGAACACGCAACGACTTCTCGAGTCTCTCTACCTTCTCTCTCGCGACTACGTCAACGGCTGCACGAGCATTATTCAGCTCAACGTGGATGTCATTGCGGCCTTTTTCGGCTCTATTAAAAATATCTCAGATTAATAAATCTTTTCTCAATTATCACTTCCCGTTTTAAGAAAAAAAAAATTATCAAATATATCGGTTAATTGTATTAACTTGGCTAATTTTTACCGGATCCCACGGGTTCGTCCTAATCAAAATTCACCCATCTACCAAAATCCGTCGAAAGTTCCAAAAGTATACTTGCCTAGCCTTGATCTTGTTCAGCTGGTCGATCTGCTCTCCCATCTCGGCGACGGCGTCGTTGTGCTTCTTGCGAAGGATGGCCAGGGCGGACTCGTGCTGGATGTTGGCCTCCTCGAGGTCCCTGCGGAGCTTGCTGAGCTCGGCCTCGCGCTTCTTGTTGAGCTCGATCTGGGCGGAGGTGGCGCCGCCGGCTTCCTCGAGACGCTCACCGAGCTCCTCGAGCTCGCGGGCCAGGTCGCTGCGCTGCTTCTCGGCCTTGGCGCGGGCTTGCCTCTCGGCCTCGACCTCCTCCTCGAGCTCCTCGATGCGGGCCTGCAGTTCCTTGACCTGCTTCTGTTGTTTGCCGACGAGAGCCTGCTCGTCCTCGAGCTTGGCGGTCAGGGAGGCGAGCTCCTTGTCCTTGCGCTGGATGGTCTGCTCGAGCTCCTTCTTGTTCCTCTCGAGGTCGGCGACGGCCTCCTGGGTGAGCTTGAGGTCGCCCTCAACCTTCCTCTTGGTCTTCTCGACGTCAGCACTTTAATGGCAAGCATTGGGGTGAGTGAGAAGGCAAGTCGAAATTGACAGCGATTGTCTATTTTAACCGAAAGACGGGGAGGCTTACCGGGATTTCTTTTCGCGCTCGAGGGTGTCTTCCAATTCGTCGAGGGTCTGTTCGAGCTTTAGCTTGACTTTGTTGAGGTGGTTGACCTTGTCCTCGGCGGCCTGAAGTTCCTCGGCGGTCTTCTGGTTGACCTCGCCCTGGTTCTTCTTCTCCTTGTTGAGCTTGTTGATGAGCTCATCCTGGTGGGCGATCTCGTCGTTGAGGTTGCGGATCTGGTGGTCCTTGGTCGCCTTGTCCTGCTCGGACTTCTGGATGGTGAGTTCGAGATCTTCGATGTCCTTCTTCAGGCCGGAGATCTCTTGTTCGAGTTTCTTTTTCGACTGGAACAGGTTGTTCCTCGCTTCCTCCTCCTGTTGGAATCTGTCGGTGATGTCCTACAGAGGCAAAGCAGTTTTATAAGTACAATCGCCGGTACTGCGAAATTAATTTTGGTAGCTCAACATTTGATACGACGATGGAGTGCTTGTTTATCGAATGCTTTTCAGAATTAGACCGCGTTACCCAAGATCCTATTTCTAATTCGCATTCGGTTTATTTTTTTATTTACAAATATCCCCGCTAGAGAGCTACTTAAAAATATGACTTGACACCGTGTCAAAAATGCTTCTTTCATAATTCGCTCCGCTCCGCGAAATTACTTACACGCTGCTGCTCAGCTAGCCGTGCAAAATATATGCCTCGCGCATTAATTACAATCGGAAGCGGAGAGGCGCGCTGAGAGTGGCTTTTTATAAACACGATATCAAAGCCCAAAGTAAACTGGCTCGCGCGCGCATCGAATCCAAGCCCCGGCGTTAAAGCTCCAGTTGCCCCGTTTTCGCCGCGCAGACTTGGCTTGCTCGCCGCTCGCGAGCGCACATCATTAGCAATATAATTAATCGGCGCGCGGCGACGCAGGAGCCAGAAGCGAGAGCCCAAAATCGGTCGCGTCGAAACTCCCCCCGCGTTTAGCGCGGGCGACTTTTTCCGCGGGGGATTTTAATCCGTGTGCCGAATTCGCGAAGCTTTTCTGCCGCTTTTGCTCAGGGTTACTTGGATCATTGAAACGAGTTCGCTTTGAAAAAAGCCAGCAGCCGATCTCGAAGATCCGAGCAATTAGCGAAACATAATTAGACTTCCCGGCCGCGGTCGTAAATCCGTGATTCACACCTGGAGATCCGCGTCTAATGAGAGCGCGACTGCGCTCCCCGGTGGGGGGCCTAATATTAGTTTCGCCGGATAAAAGAAAGCATTACGCGCTCGTGGCCGCTCGCGCCGCGTGCCAGCGGGGAGAGATGGAGGCATTCGTCATCCGCGGAAACGGCGCTCCGAGCCAAGAACAAGCGATCCGAGCGCTTAGTTCTGGTCCCCCCCCCCCCTTCCCCCTATCTGTTTCTCTCGATTCGACTGAAAATATCTCTTGTGTAAAACTGCTAATTTACGCGGCCCGAGTGCTTTTTGACGAATTTATCTGCGTGTCGTCATTTGATGACTTAGTTTGCTGGAATTTCGGGCGGCTGTTAGTTTTTCTCGTCTTCTTCGGGGGATTAGTAACGGTTTCTGTTTTCTTTTGATATTTTAAGCTCTGTCTTTGCACGAATTTACAGCGAAGCAATTATTTCGCGTGTAATAATAACGAGAACTAAGCACTGCTAGCTAAACTACGAGTCTCATTAGAGCACAAGCTCGTTCATTCACGTCTAGCTACTTATTCACGTTATCGACTCTTTACATCTCAGCCCATTCATCGTTCCAATTCATTCTTTGCCAGCGAGAGCTTGCACGAGCCACACCGGTCGACGCCGTCTCCCTCTATTAATAATCAGCCACACCTGTTCTTATCCTCTTCCGGCCGAGGAGACGAGCAGAAGGTAGCAAATAGAAAAGGGCCTCTTGGCCGCGCCCACTTTTAATAACCTGGAATATCTGGCGTGTATCGCCGTTCGATAAATTTAGAAGGCCGCATAATCCGTACCTGCCTCTCTTCGCTTCGCTCGCAAAACCCGAGAGCCGAAAATGGCTTGGACTCGGCATCGCTCTAGATAGATTATTTCAATTAATCGATAGAGATGGACTCTTTGATTATCGGCTTTTAATTAGAGTATATTCCATTTAGTCGAGACTGAATTCGAATAAAAAAGTGTACGACTCCACAGTCCGAGTAAAAAGTACGATGTCCGACGGACGAGCATCGACAAACAGTTTCGAGTTAAAAGAAAGTCGGGGAAAGAGGCACATTCGACTACACTAGACCAAGGTTAATGCTTCCCCCGACTAATTGCCGGGGCGGCTTGAAAATAGAAACCTCGAGTCGCTCTCTGGTAGGCAACTCCAGAATTCGGCAACGATTCCGACTCGCTGACTCGTCGGCGATCCTTTTAGCTTCGAGCGTTGGCGTCGACGGCCAATAAATAAAGCCGCGATACAAAGTATATACGCGCGCGCGCGCGCCTCGTCCGGTGATTAATGAAACTCCGTTGCGCGTCCCCGTGTCGTAATAAGCGAGGCAATTCGCCGTGGCGTGCGCGCGCGCGTGGGCCACCCTCGAACGAAATTAGAAGCGGCCGCGCGGCTCTTCTCCAGATATCGCGCTCTGGAATTTTTTCGCGCTCGCGCATCGCGGGAGAGGCTAATTTTAAAGCTCCCTAAATATTCCGCGGCTGACTAACTTAGATTGTCACGCTTGTCAACTCCTCCGTGTTTTTCACGAGCTCGGGCCGCGCTTTCGTATGTATTATATTTATTTCGAACCCACGGCGCTTCGATACGTTTTTTTTCCCTCTCTCGGGGAGGAGACTAATTTGGAGACGCGCTGAATTATGCGATACCGTATGAAAATAGCCGGATGACTGGAAAAAAATGCGATGCACGGAGGAGAGCGCCGGCTTTTATGGTGTCTGAGCGCAGCGCGACTGTTACTACTGGAGAGAGAGAACCCCTCGGAGCGTCTCGGGTTCCGGTTACTATTGTTTTGTCTTCCAGCTATTGGGTTAAAAATAGTGCAATAAATTCGCCGCGGCGCGCTCGAGAATGCAGCTTCAATTGCTTTTTAAACAAATAACGCCGAGGAGTAATCGGAAAAAGAGGCTGCCGATTCTTTTTTCTAACTTAACGCCTTTGTACGTCAGTTTAAGCGGGATCTTCCGCGCAACGAGCCGAGCATATGGCTTCGATTTCGTGCTTTTGGAAATAAACAGAGGGAAATCATCGTAGTCGCGAATTTATTTCGAGAAATGTCTGTTTGCTCGACGGAGTGGTGGTGCCTCCTGTGTGTTTGTGTGTATTTTGCCGGAAATCCTCGAGTAAAATCAGTATCGTAAAATTCCGCTTTGAGAATACGATTTTTTTTTTTTTTATTTTGCAATCCCCTGTAAGCGATCGTCGACAGATGGACAAGGTGGAACGTTGCACAAACGAATCCCAAGAAATTGCGAGATCCTCTGCGTACTCGCGTAAATTGCGCCATTATCGGCGCGAATCGATTGCGTTTCGTCGGCGAACGAAATTTTTTTGGTATGCAGCCTTGTTCGAGCCCTTCACCCCGTTATTTCGCCGCCGTATATTGCGCGTTTTCTCGCATTTTTTTTTATTTAGAAATATTTTGACCGCGTTAAAAAAGATGTGCTTGCGGTTTTATTCCGATTAATAATTTATTCTCGCGAAATGATTTTAGCTAAATTTTGTTACTAAATTCAAATCTAATTAAAATCGATTCCAGTCGTTTTAAACGCTTTTGACGATTTTAAGAAAAAAAATGAGCAAGTCACTCCATCGCCGAGTAAATTATCTAGAAGAGTCTGAAACTCTCCAGACCAACGGGCACCAATGTCAAAGAGGCATATAAAATATAAAAAAAAAAATGTACTCACCGCCAACTGGGACTCGAGGTCGGCTTTCTGGGCTCCCAATTTGAGAGCCTTCTCCTGGTACTCGGACAGCTGTCCCTTCTCGCCGTCCAAATTCTTCAAGAGATCGGTCTTCTCGGCGAGGAGTTTCGTGTTGAGCTCCTCGAGCTCGATGCGCATCTTCTCTTCGCGCTCGAAGGCCTCCTGGTACTTGCGTGCCTTCTCCTCCATCGCCTGAAATTCAGCGCTCGTCTCAGACGCTTTGTTACCCGACTCCTCTGACATCCTTGCTTGATCTCGGCCGGCTTCTTCTCTCTATATCTCTCTCTTTCTCAAATCTGTCCCCGCAGCCTCTCTCAGTCTTCTCTCAAAGCGCGTGGAATGATTGCGAATCGACGGTAGGTTAAACTAGCGATTTGTTCGATCGAAGCGACGCGAAATCGACGTTAGGCCACGGGCCGCGTATGATTGCGTACGATTTCGCGCGGTCGTCGTCTTCTCGCGCATTCGACGCAGAACGGGGTCTGCACGCGCACGGCGGAGGAGCGTTATTGGGCTTGCTAATAACTGGGACGCGCACTGGCGCCTGACGGATGTCGAGCGGCGGAGCGAAGGGGTGTGCGGTGGGTGTGGGGGGGATCAAAGCCTCCACGCGTGCCGCGCGATTACCAAAACTGCGATTTATACACGTAGGCGCGCGTACGTGTATTCGAGGTTCGTTCGTCGGTGATATATTAATCAGCGACTGTTAATGATCGGTTAAGCGTGTGTGTCGCGCGAGTCGCTCGAGAGCAGGTCGAGAACTGTGACTGCCTTTCCGCGGCTCCGTGCTTTTCTACCCTCCTTTCGTCGCTCGCTTAGAGCGTATAGTCATCGCCCGCGGACTCCAACGGTCTCTCGGGCTGCTGCTGCTGCCCCCCTCCCCCCTGCTAGAGAGCGATGATACACGCGCGCGGCGGCTCTTCTTTAAAAATATTTATAAACGATCTCGGAACGCGATCCTCGCCTCCCTTGGCGCATCGGCAGCGAGAGAGGGATGGGCTAAAAATATCGAGCGAATCCCGGAGCCGGACGACAAGGGAGGAGAGGAGGGGGGAGGAGGAGCGTTCTCCAGCGGCTCCAGCCGGAGGCTCGGAAAGGAGAGCACCGACGGCTATTCTTCTCGACGGGTACACGCATTTAGATGGAGGAGTGAAATTCAAGAACGCGCGAATTCTTTCACCCGGAGAGGCGCACGTAGCTGCATCGACAAATTGGTCTAAAGAGTTGGTAAAATTAGTTATCTGCGGTGTTTTTCGCGACTGTCGATGTACCGTCGAATGCTGCAATTTTTGTTTCGAACTTTTTTTTTTTTTGATGCATCTTGTTTCCAGGTTACGAGGCACGATAATTCACATAAAGTATTGGAAAGGTATCCAAGGTATATTTTTGATTTACGATGCATAAGTGTCTATTAAAAGTTTACTCGCAACTCTTGAAATTTATGTTAACATACTTATTTTCAGAAAACGTTTGCGGATACACCAAGACAAATTGAGGAGCTTTAGAGGGAGAGAGAGAGAGTAATTAACGGCAAGAAAATTTTAGTATACCCCATCTTAAAATACAATTTATGAGAGATAGAGATGTAGCCGGGCGATGATCCAGGATAGAATGCTGAAAAGATGCTCTCGATTTTCGCGCAAAAATCATTGGCAAATTTATATTAAATATTTTATTTACTTTCTGTAAATCAGGATTCAATTTCAATTAATTGAAAACGTTCGAAAACATCGCAGATTAAGAAGACTACTAATCCAATGATTTAAGCGTGAGATTTCTTTAAATATTTATTTATTATTATTTTTATAAACTCGCCGAGAGAAGATTATATGTTACTTCAATATTAATTTAAACCAAAACACGAGTATTGTACGAAAATACCCAAGCTCCGAAGTTATTAATACGTTGATGAATCGATCTTTCTAAATAAAATCTTTATGAAATTAAAAATAATCTGGAAAAACAAATAAATTCCGCAACAGCTTGAGTCACCTCAATAACAAATAGCAGCTAACTATTAAAAGTTACACTTGGAAAACACTTCCTCCACAATCTTCCATTCCTCAAAGCGAAGTTTATGAAAATAAAAAATAACAAAAAAAAATACCTGACGGAATGGCAATACTCACGATAAGCTCGTCTTCGATGCGAGTGGCATTGAGGAGAGGTCTGACCTTCTGCCAGAGTTTCCACCACGGCCAGGTGCGGAGCTTGAGGTATCTGCGCAGGTTCCTCTGTACGACTTGCAGGGCGAGACGCTGTTCTTGCATCGCCTTGAAGTCCTTACGGGCGAGGTAACCGCGAGCGTAAGCCTGCATCCACGACACGATCTTGCTGAGACGTTCGTCACGGAACTCTTCCATCTGACCCAGGACTCCGGCGCGGAAGAATACCTGTCGGGGGAGCGGGTCAAGTTCTACGGTTAGGAGTCGTCGATCTTCCGAGTTTACCGCTGGCCTGACCAGCAAACTTTTTTCTTCAGGCGACAGTTTGGACGAAAGCTAATGCCTTCGTTTCGGCGTTTTCGAAGGCGAGAGGCCGTGTACTTTTTGGCATTGGATATTTAACGAAGCGAATTTGGAGTATTGAGAATTTTTTCACAAACTGTCGACATCGGAAAGCTGTAGATAAGTGACAAATAGAAGCTCGTTAATCGGAAATTTCACAAGTTGGTTATTACACTGTAGATTAATGTTCTGAGAAAGAATTAAATTTTTAAAGGAATCAAGGAGAACACAGTTTGAGATGAAATGAGAAACGGAGATTTTAGCTGTCTTTCAACAATCAAATATTCTTTGAGTCTCGAGAATTGCTTACGTAACATTCTATTCTTTGAGACGAGTAAATAAACGCAATTTTTAAAAACGTGCTCCAGCTCAAATCTCCCTTGTAAAAACAATGTCGAAGTATTAGATTTATTGGTATAAGCAAAACACGGCTTTCCAGCTAAAAATTCTCGCTGGAACTCGTTGCTTTTTCCTGGGATTTCGCTGTTATTCTGCAGGTGCCGACTGCGCGGGGAGAAAAGATTCCACTCATTATTCTTAATTAGCATTGATTATCGGGGTTAATTCGGAAATTGTCGGTGAATTATGGTGAAAGCTCAAAAGCTATCGAAGCGACGCCGTTCGGGAGATTTCATTCGCAAAGGAAAATGTGTAAGGATTACTTCTCGGGCAAAAAAACAAAACTGCAAAAACTGTTAGTCGACAAAAGCAGTAAAGTACTCTCTTATCGTACTTTATCATCCTCAAAGGGCGCAGAGAAATGTCTACAAACTGATCTGCGCCCCGAGAGGAAAATGCACTGGAGTGTTTCGTTTCAGGCATTTTCAAGTACCTTGCTGGCACCGAGGCGATATTGGTCGGGTGTTATGATCTCGCTGAGAATAATCTCACTGGCTTTCTTAGCTTCCATGCCGTCTGTCACTTTTTTGGCGCACAGAATTTTGTATCTGCGTTGCGTCACACGGAGGGCAAGGTGTATATAGGGTGCACACACATATTGGGACGAATACATAAAAAAAGAACAAAAAAGACGACAAGGTTGTTAATGTTGTCGTTTGCATTCTCGAACGTCTCGTTTGCGAGATTGCGGGGGAGGATTCGATTAACAGCAGGATGAAAGTGGCTTTACACCGAGATGTAGTATCATTATTGATGTTTTAAAATTAAAAATTTTCATCCTGCTTTTAATCGGGAACTGGATCGATCTTTCGAGTGACTCTTTTTTCAAGATCGTCCACTAACAGCTACAGTGTACTACTGGAGTGGGTCTACGTTCTACGTTTCAACTTACGCACTACGTATATGTATTAGAATTGAGGGAATTTTCAAGCGTGCGCCTGCTGGAAACTGAAAGCTCACTGCCGCCATGTTTACAGTACTTAAAACATTGCTCGAAGCTTTCAGTCTTTGTTCGTGTCGTCCAGAGGCAGCTACTCGCTACGGATACACTTAATAACAACAAATATGGTCTACGTTCTTCGTATGTTATGACAACCTTTGACAACTACGAGCTACCATACTAATAGAACTATAAGTATGAGGATGACTATTGACATACAAGCAGGCTGGAACACTCGGCCCGTCTCGTTGGGGCTGTCAAGAAAACTCTCGGGAATCGCATAAATTACGGAATAAACAAGGCGTCGCTATTTCGGTCACACTTTGCAAATTAACGAGGCGACCATCGGTCCTGGGAGCTTTGCGAATGCATCGCAGCGACAAAGATATCGAATTAAAGAGGTTCCCAGGCACCGAAAGTCACCGCGATCATGAAAAAAAAGAAGGCAAAAAGGAAGAAGAGCTGCTCTGCTGCGAATTGGCTACTAGACATGATAAACCGTGCCTTGGTGTGTCCAAGACGATACTGATCGGCATCTAAGCCGGATGCCTCCAGGATGGCACCGGCGCACTTCTTCGGGTCGCCGCCGGCCGCCTCGCAAGCTGCTGGGGCGATGATTTTGTACCTAAAGGGTGTCCAAGGCGGTTTTCGGGATTTTGCACGCACAGAAACAAAATCAAGGGCCGGGATTCAGCCCGTATTAGTATCGGAGGAACTATGAATAATTGCGTGGACGGATTATTTAATACTACTACTTAAACTACTAGTCTCAACTTATTAATTTTAGATTTTTAATTAACTAACTACTAGGTGGTGTATACGCAAAAAAAAAGACTACGTTTGCTGCTTTCCACGGGGCTGCTCCTTCAGGCTGCTGGATCTTTAAGGGCGGAAGGGGGCAAAAGATGATTACAAATCGGGACAAAACGAACACTTAAAGATCAGAAAAAAAAAGAAACAAGTCGGGTTCACGCAGTAAGGGAGGTGAATCGATTCGATCGAACGTGTTTTTCTAATGCACGAAATATCGTTTGAAAGGCCTTTAGAAAAACTCGCCAATCTTGCTAATGTGATGTACGCAATGAATGATCAGACAAGATGAAATATATGATTAACAACAACGGGGACCGTAACACAATTATCTACGGGTACTGAAACGTTTAAATACGGGTAACACAACTTCTACTTGACAAAGTTTCACCAATCTATGGGGTATCTATGGGGGTCCAACATTATTACAAATTTAACAATAATCTAATGTAAGGCGTGATTAACGTGAGGGAGGGCAAAACGGACGACCTCTAATAGACATGTAATTTTTTTTTTTAACTCTTTGGGGTGTTTCAACTAGCCTTAGTGTGACCAATCCTGTACGCGTCCGGATCTAAACCGATCGCATCGAAGCAGGCCTGAGCCGCTTTCTTTGGATCGCCTTCGGCGGCCATTGCAGCCGGAGCTAAGATCATGTAACTACGTAGCAAAAATTTTCAGTTACGAACTTTGTTTTATCGTCGATTTGTTTAATTTTTAGTTTTAAACATTTCTAACTAATATTTTGTATTTTTTTAAGTTGCCTGAATTAATGTATCTCTTTTACTGTCGAGTTTTATACGCTAACAATAAACTAATTAAATTAAAAAAAAAAAAAAAAAAAAATAGTATTTTAAAATTAATCTTGAACGAACTACTCCGATAGTTTCGTTTACAAGCTCATTATAAAGAACTAAAAATCTTTACCACTTCAATAAAAAGAGAGACAAATAAAAGAGACAACAGCCAGTAATCAAAACTATCGATAGTCGTGAACTCTATTCTATAATACTCTACGCGTGAATTAGTATCCCGACAACTGTAAGAAAAAGATGCTTACCGCAGCTTGAAGTCAGGGTAGACCATCCTGTTGGGGAAACCTTTACGGCAAATACGGATGCCTTCAAGCACACCGTTACAAGTCAGCTGGTGCATGACAAGATGGGAGTCGATGACGCCCGGCTGCTTCAACTCGTTGGGAATGATACAACGGACGAAGTGGGGTTGGGTGGCCCTCAAGGTGGTCATGAGGTTGTTCAACTGTTCCTTGTAAGAGGAGGACACAGTGGAGAAGCCACCTCCCTTCTTACCACGGCCGCCGCCGCCTCCCTTGCCACCGGCGTCACCAGACTGGCCAGGGTGATCGGCGAAGATCTCCACCAGCAGTTTGTTCGACGACTTCTTGTACTGGTCGACGACGGTGTCGTTCAGCGGGTCCTTGTTCTTCTCCAGCCATCCGGTGATGTTGTATGGTACCTGAATCAGAACGCCGATTAGAGTATATTGTTACGACGAGAGCTGGTCTCTCGGGGTTTAGCGGTTTACTCACGTTGCCGGCGTAGTGACCAATGGCGAAGTGGGCGGCTTGTTGGCCTGGCTTAGGCGGCTTGGGCTTGAGGAAGTTGGGACTCTTGCCGAGATGGTTGTTGTTCAACTTCTCTTCGAAGGTCTTGTCCGTGGCTTTCGGGAACATAGACTCTTCTTCAAGAATGGAGAGGATACCCATGGGCTGTTTGCGTGAAAATAAACGAAAGTTGCGGCGTTAGTCTTGAGAACGGATTTCATTTTTTGGATATTTTCAGCATTTCCAAGAGTAGCGTATACACGTTTTTTTTTACGACTGTTACTTCAAAAATTAAATGTGCTACAATAATTTTTACTACTTTTCAAATTTTTATAATGAATTTTCAATTGAAATACATGTCTTGGGTTAATTTATTGAAGATGATGGATACTTCTGATTAGAATAACTTTTACTACTTTGCACGAAAAAAATTTTGCAGTTTCGAAGCTGCTCAATAATTACGATACTACTGTTACTTTTATGGTAAAATGTGGTATGATAAAATGTGATTCTACTTTACTGTGAAAAATTGCATACTGCAGGCGATGATTGCACTTACGCAATTAATTTATCGCCGCTACTCTTAGTGCTTGCTTAATGAGAAAAACTACATTTTCTGGTCGAGCGTATCATTTAGTTTGTAAATAAATGTTTTGTAATAATCACTCGACTAAAAAATTTTAGTTGCATAAATTCATATTTTTTTTTTTTTTTTTTACATTGAAATGTGCAAAGAATATTTATGAGAAAGAAAAATGTAAAATCTTTATCACAAATACTATTGCACATTTTACAAAGAGAATGCTTTACATTCAAATTGTAAATTATACACGATTAATTTGTTCTTTTACAATCAAAATTTATGTCAATTAAAAACAAAATTTCTGAGCTACTTTAGGCTCGGAAATTTTCATCGTGTATGAAAATTTAGAATTTCAATGTTTTACACATTTTCCTTTTACCATTACTGACTTGCAAGAGTAATTATTAGGCCTCTCGGTCTAAAATTGACTTTTGCAAGGCAATAATTCTTTTCTTCAGAAAGAAGAAAGTATGACGATATACACATGATTCAAGGAGCCGTGGATCAACAAAAAAAGCGCACATACACAAACATATAAATATATATACATACTTGTAAAACATATAGATAAAATATATACGAGCAAGCCTCAAATAAGGCAGATTACATTACGCATGCTCGAGCTGCTTGATGCTGCTGGCTGCTGCCGATGCTGCGTTTGGTTAAACTACATATAATTAGGCGGCGAAGCGTTATATACCTTACCTTCTCGATGAGCTCGATTGTGGCTTGCAAATCCATACCGAAATCGATAAAGGTCCACATAATACCCTCGCGTTCGTATTCTTCTTGTTCGAGCACGAACATGAAGTGATTGAAGTATTGCTGAAGCTTTTCGTTCGTAAAGTTGATGCAGAGCTGCTCGAAGCTGTTGAACTGGACGTCCGTTTAAAAAATGGACGCCGCGGTTCAAATTGCGCAAAACACATTGAGCACACATAGAAAGAGAGGAGTTCAGTATAAAAGGGAAACAGAATAAAAGAATAGATAGAAGTATTCGAGATAGAAGAACGCTGGAAAACGCGCTCCTGTCTTTTACAGCTCTTCCGCGCTTCCAACATTCTGGTACGGGATTTTGGATCAGTTTTTTTTAAAACACTTGATAGTTGTATTTACTATTGCTAACGTTGTTTTGGCAATAAGAATCAAGTGCTTTAGAAGTCAATCTGAGCGAACGTTTGTCAGTCTTATAATGACAAATGAGTACGATCACTCTGTGTACAATGAAAGAGGTAGACAGAAAGAAAAGTTAATGTCTGGAAGTATGTTGAAAAAAGTTATTCGGAGTTAAAAAATGGCATGCTTGCGTGTAATGAGTATAAAATGTTAATGAATGAATGCTGCTCTGCGAACAGTATCATGCTCTGCTTCATTCGGTTAATTATTGTTTTGTTGAATTCATCGTCTCGGCTTTGCACTACGTTTATAGTCTTTTTTTTTATTCGCTTGTGGACTTTGATCTCCTTGATGATCGAGTCGAGCTTCATTGTCGAGTTGTACCTTCTCGATGAGGTCAATGGTTTGTTGGAGATCCATGCCGAAGTCAATGAACGTCCATTCAATACCCTCGCGCTGGTATTCTTCCTGTTCAAGGATGAACATGTGGTGGTTGAAGAACTGCTGCAACTTCTCGTTGGTGAAGTTGATACAGAGCTGCTCAAAGCTGTTGAACTGTGTGTGCGTTCGAATTCGTGCAGTGCGTCGACGTTAAACAAAAACATAGAAAAAGGCAGGACAGCGGTCAATGTACTGTTTTTTATGCCAGATGCTTGTAATGGTGATAAAAGTGAAGGGGGGAAATTAAGAAATGATATATAGATTACCATGGCCAAGTTGTCTTTAAACTGGTTCGTTACTTTTCACAGTCAGAAATTACATTGTCATATCGTTTTCTGATTCTGAGTTGGCCAAGGTTTTAAAGTATCATTTTTAATGGTTGTTATAGTATTCATAAGGGTTGAGAGCTTAGATGGAAAATTTTATTTCCAGTAATAATTCATTGATTTTCAATCCAAAGCTCTATTTGGTTGAAGTATAACCCTTTCCTGAACAGGAAAACAGACACGTTTGCTAGTGCCGTTAATTTTTCATGTCAAGTATAAATTTTGGTGGATTCTTAAGGTTTGATAGATATAAGAAAAAAGGCGAATTCGTACTGCGCCCTTAGTGAAGGAAAGACGAAACAATGTAGAATAGACAATGACACAGATTTTAAATGAGAATAGACACAGGCTTGTAGGGTGGTAGCAATAGAGGTCCTCACTAGTTTCAGGTGTTTTTCTCTTGCACTTGAGACGTGGAGGTAGTCCGGCGCGAAAACTTTCAATAATATTATACGAAAATTTGTTGAGCAAGTTCCCAATTCTTCGATTGTTTACGGATCACTCGCCCCAACAATATTCGTTAAAACAATATCATTGAATCGAGTTTTCGCTAGAAAGTCGAAGAGGGAGAAGAAGTAAGAGAAGGCAGCCGTGGCAGTGGGTACTCGTATCATGTACCTTCCATTCTGCGCATTAAGTTTTGCGTATGCTAGTAACAAAACACTCTCGCTCAAGCTTCTTGGGTTTACTCTCAAGCAGTTTCAGGCATTCTGAATCCAAGAAAATCTCCTGTCTCTATTCCGACAAACTCCTTGCTGTAGTCGCAGTCTGCTTTCGTTTGGTGCGACGATTTATAAAAATTATCTGCATCCCGCTGGACTTTTGGCTTTCAGTTTTTACTGATACCTTTTCAATAAGTTCGATACAAGCGGCCAAATCCATGCCGAAATCAATGAAGGCCCATTCGATGCCTTCCCTCTGGTACTCTTCTTGTTCAAGTACGAACATGTGATGGTTGAAGAACTGCTGCAACTTCTCGTTGGTGAAGTTGATGCAGAGCTGTTCAAAGCCGTTGTACTGTGCGTTTTTGACGCAGCACGCAACGGAAAGGCAGAGGCAGAGAAAAAAGGGCAGATGATAAAAAACATGGATGCAAGCACTTGGGTTATTCGTTGAGTTTTAATTGTCGGGGCTAGTTATGTGTGATTTATGTGTGACTAATTCTGCACCCATTACTGAGGCGCCGCTTCCTTAGTAGAATCCAGCTTTTAAAAAGACTGATAACATCTCCAGACTTGAATCCTGAAGTATCGACGAAGGGTTGTCCGAGACTTGCTGGAATAGGGATTTCGGAACAATTCAGACGAGCTGCGGTGAACAATTGCAGATGTAGGAGAAGAGGACTGGTTGTCGGATTTAAAAAGCAAACCATATAACATTTTGTGTGGCACAAAGACGGACACGAGGACAGACACATTAAAAAAAAAAGTGAAAACAGTGGACGATCACGTTTCTTTAAACTTCCAGTGTAGTTCGTATGTGTTTGAAAGCGTTAGGATCGTTGAACGAATCGAGCCACGCAGCCGACATATTAAGCTCGTGTCGTGTCGTTTCTCGTCGAGTCGTTCAACTCTGATTGGATCGAATGTCTTGTTAACGAAGCAATCAGGTTCTTTTGCGTTTATTTATTTTTTTTTTCGGCATCCCACTCTGGCTTTGTAAACGCCAGACCGACGGCGAGAGCTTGACTCGTCAAGTACCTTCTCGATAAGCTCGATACATGCGAGCAGATCCATGCCAAAGTCAATGAAGGCCCATTCAATGCCCTCCTTCGTGTACTCCTCTTGTTCGAGGACGAACATATGGTGGTTGAAGAACTGTTGAAGCTTCTCGTTCGTGAAGTTGATGCAGAGCTGCTCGAAGCTGTTAAACTGTTCGAGAGCAAAGGGTAACACAATGGTCAGATCTCTTACTGATATTGTGACGAGCAACTTGTCTTTGTTTTTGCTTTATTGCAAGTCTCCGCAGGATATTTTTATCTCCATGTTGTCGAGAGGCACTTTTTGGCTTTTGTGGATGAGGTATCATAGGGTTTGCCTTGAACTTTCGTAGTTGCCTTCTTTTGTTCATAATATATACTATTTACATTAAACTACGATTGTTTGCGCTCCTGTATTCAGCGCTCTAACATTGCATGCAGTATTCGTCGTTCAAAGATGACTTTTTTTTTCTATGAACAACCACTAATACTAGGAAATGTCATGGTACGTTACAGTTTGTAATTCCTAGCATTAGCGATGGGGAAAACAGGGATTACAACAATTAGGCTTGGTAATTTCTAGATAATTTCAATAACGTTTAAGAACGTTATCATTTAGAGTATTTTTACATTTTCATTTATGAAAAAAGGATTAATGCTAGAAGTTACCAAATCTATTCTACTACTACTAATTTACGGAGATATTGCCGTATAGGGTTTTTTCAACACAATATTGTAAAAAGTCCACTGTTTTTTTCCTCGATTTGGAAAATATATGAAATTGTTTGGAGGAACATTTCTGGAAAGCGATGATTTGGATTGAGGGCAAAACACAATTTACCTTAGCCTTCGTTGTTGACGAATTGCTGAAACTGTTTTCTAAACTCTACTACCTTTTTAAGCTGAAGCAATAATTGCTTACGTTCTGATTAAGTGGAAGATGGGGAACACCGAACACCGATCACACTAAAGAGCATTTATGGAAGGTAGTATTATAGATATTCTCGATATCACAAGTCGAGAATTCATGCTGATGTGGGAAAATTCGAAATCTAATCTGTAATGAAATCGTTTATTGGGCTAATCAGGGGAAAATTTCAATCGATATTTTTTAACTATCATGTTGAGAGTTTTAAAATGATTTTAAATAGTAATGACTGGGAGTCATTTTTCATGCGTGGAGCATAAAATCAGATCTCATATTTATGTGGAATATTTTAATTGACTTTCATGTCAATTTTAGAGAATATAATTAAGGTGAACACTACTGGCTTAAAGGTGAAAAAAAATAATTGACTCGGTCGTCAAAGGGTGCACTCTATGGAGAATAAATAAGCACAACACCGAGGGGGAAGCTCTACCTTTTCGATGAGTTCAATACAAGCGAGCAAGTCCATTCCAAAATCAATAAAGGCCCAATTGATACCCTCTTTCTTGTATTCTTCTTGCTCGAGTACGAACATGTGGTGATTGAAGAATTGTTGCAATTTCTCATTGGTAAAGTTGATACAAAGTTGCTCGAAGCCGTTGTACTAAGGATTTAGGAAATACATTATAGAACTAATCTTTAACTAAAGTGTCAGGACTGTCTGCGGATGATCTGAGAATAGTTTCGATTACGATCTGTGATGATATTTATGTTTGTCTTTCTGTATCATTTGGAATGTCGGACGACGATGCAGGTGGTTCCTAAAGGGGCTCGGGGACTCCTGTACTACTGGGGACTTAAGTATATTCACAGACAATGATCAGAAGTTAAACCATTGCAATGAATCGAACTTTTCTCTACTAGCTCAACTTCTGCCATTTGCTGCTCTTAATTGTTCCAAGATATCAGATTCGATCCTTTAAAAATTAAGTGAATATAATCTAATAAACAGTTTCAAAGAACGAAAGCGAATTTAATTAAAGAATCGAATCAGGATAATCCCCGTGTATCTGTTGCCGAAAGGAGTGGACTACTCACGTCGAAGATTTCAAAACCAGCAATATCCAGTACACCAATGAAGTGCTGACGTTTCTGTTTGGTGTCTAGAGTTTCGTTACACTTCTTCACGAGCCACTTGAACAGCCTGTCGAACATGGCCTTGGACATGGCACCGACGGAGTAGGCGACCTGGTCCTTGTTACGACCCTGGGTGACGAACTCGTTACCGACCTTGATTCTCGGCTTCAACAGGTTTTTGTACATGTCTTGGCAGTCAACGCCGAGGAGGGTGGCGACGCGTTCACCTTCCTACACGGCCCAAGCGGAGAAGCGATTAGTTTTGTTGAGAGAGCGTTACCTCTTTTTTTTTTTACAGGTGTTTGGGGAATTCGTTGACTTACCTCCATACCATCGGCCTCAGCCTGTTCTTCACGACCCCTCTGCTTGAATTTCATGCCACCCATGTGCATGACGGCGGCGGTGATCTTGTAGATGTCATCCTTCTCCTCTTGAGTGAAGCCCAAGACGTCGAAGGCTTTCTACGTTTGGTAATGGAAGAATATAAGGTCAGTACATGGGAGTTTCGTTATTTTGTGGATTCACCGTTGACAGAAGCATTAAAGTTGTTTCTGTCAAAGGCAAAGTACTTTATACGTTGAAGCAAGTAGTCAGTAGATATTTGATTTGAGAAACTTATTATAAACATTTACACAGAAGGACAAGACAGAAAAACACAAAAAGCAATATTTGTCTAAAATAGACTAAAGGTAGCTGCAATGACACATATATCGCAAAGCGTAAAATGATGAGCAACATATAATAAAAGCGTAGAGAGCTAAGCAAGAAAGCAGATTTTGCATTTTTATAAGCATGATTGTCTATAGAAACTAATATCTTACGATTAGTCCTGTACATTATTTTTTAAAGTTAATATTTAAATTAGTCAGTTATAAATATAGGCCACTTTTTGGTCACTTTAGTGTACAAGACTAATTGACATATGCAGTGGAACGGATATAAGCAAATAAATATAATAAATTTTGCTCGTTAGACGAGGATCGTATGTAGAGTCGATCGCTCGAATTACTATATAAACTTCTGCTTCTTTGAGTTCTTGAAAGAATTGTGTTCCGTTCTACGGTAACATCTGCAATCAATAACGTGCTCGTAGTCCGGCGTCTCTTTTCTCACGTAAGTTTGTCATTCGCAGCTTCAGCGCCGTTCGATATGGCTTTCTGACCTTTCTGTCATATCTGGGATTTTCTATTCATGCCCGACAATATCCAATTTTCCAATGTCAGTTTAGTTTTTACGAGTTCATTTAAAGAGTGACTGGAACTCTGTGTTATGTACTAACAAGCACACGCGTATTTTGATTGGAAAATTAGATCAATGTTAAGCAGACTTTGAAAAATTTATATAACTACTTTACAGAGTTTAATCAAAGGGTACGGTGGATTTACTTTGGAGGTGGATAAATTCAGTGCTATAAATTGAAATTTTTAGGGGTAACTAATGAAAATCCAAATTCTAAGGTATGTATAGTTTAAAGCTAATTGGATGCAAAAAAAAAAAAATTAGAGAAAGTAATAAAGAGAGAAAATAAAAAAAAAATTGTAAAACAAACAACGAAAGTAAAATTCTACCAAAAAGGGGTACAGGTTTTGAACGTCTAAATGTTCAAGATAATTTGAAAATATCTACCAGTTTGGAAGTCGATCTTTAAAGATAAAATTTTAATATTCCATACATGTGACTGAACAATTAACGGACAATGAGAATTCAAAAGAAATCAGTCAGTACGTATAGAATACAAAGGTTTGATTAGGATTTTTACTTGAAAAAAAAAATAGAAAAAAAAAACAAAGGGTAACTACATTTTCCAAGATGCATGTGGTAATAATTTCTGGATTACAAGGGGGTGTGTGAAGGTTGTCATTCAAATCGAAAAATTCCTTGGTCTGAAGGGAAGGGGGTCTAGTGAAAAAGAAATCAGGTACTTCCTGAAGGTAAGGGGACTTACGTCCGTAAGGGTCATTTCTTCAGCGTCGTCGATGCCCGGGATTGTGATCTTTCCTTGGGACACGTTGTAATAGTCGTAAATGTTGTTCGATAAGAAACACATTTCTGTGGAAAAAGTTCGGTCTTGATTAAAAGTCTGCTCGGCCGTTTGCGGCTTGATTGATCCTCGGTCTCGCGAGTCCCTCCCCCCAGTGAGCTTTTCCCCCCCTGAATCCTCCTTGTAAAGCCTAGCGCTAGCGGTAAACGCGGCTTTTAAATGCCGCTCGTTTGCAAGCAGAGAGTGCGAATGAGATTGTCTGCGAATGAGAGTGTCTGTGAAAAAATGGGGCTGTTCGGGGAGCGGGACTTGTGCACTCGGTTGTTCCTAGGCCTCGTCGGATACGATTGGTGGAATTAAGCCACGCCTTGCTCTACCCTCTCCTGAGACACCCGATAGCCGTTCCCGCCCCCCGACAACGGCAGTTGCGACTTTTCTGGAAGCAGTAAGCACAGCTGCTGCTCTGCGCGCAGGCGCGCGTGCCGGGGGGCTGGCGGATCGTCGTTGCCTCGTCCCGCGGGCTCCTTCGTTCCAGCTATGTAGCACCTTCCAAAGTCTTTGGCGCTTTATCTGTCTGTTATTATCTTGCTTTTCATTCAATTTCTTTTGTAGCTTCTTTAAGTTGTGTTTATCGACCTTCACATTTTAGAGTCTTTCAGCTTTAACTCAGAGATGTGGACGCTACAAGATTTTTTTAATACAAGACTTTTGAGGTATTGGCTTTAATATTTTCCTTCTGAATTACTTTAGATTCGGAAAATAACTTTTTTTTTTAAATTAATACACGTGTAAAGGATGTAAAGTAAAATTAAGTAGATTGATGCAGTGTCTGGTCAGACATCGCGTCAAATGTAGTATCTCAAAACTGATAGCATCCACTTCGAGTTTACTGTTTGTTTTTATTATCGTGTGCTTTTATTGTGCAAAAAATATTGTTTTATCAAAATAATTTAGTTTAAAAAAGATTTTACTCATTTAAATTTCGAGTTTTAAAAAATATTACTTGGCATCCTTTGAAATATATTCAATCATTTAGCTCAAAGTCTCATTCAAAGGATGCGCAAGAGTTTACGGAAATCTTTAATTTTAATATAAACTCGACAAAAAAACTGAACAATATCGAAAAAAGAAAAAGAAAGAACACGAACTCATTCGTTTTAGGAGCGGTTCATGTGAGCTTTTGTAAATAGGGTGAATCAGATCGAGGGTAGGCACGGCGTTAGTTTTTCAAAAATCAGGACTTACGTCCGTGATTTCCATCTCTTCCCCGTCGTTGACCCCGGGAATTCTCGTCTTACCCTGGCTGATGTAGTAGTAGTCGCCGATCCGATTGCTCAGGAACGTCATCTCTGCGCGTTATATACGTTCGTGTTTTGCGTGTGCGTATATGCGTGCGCGAGCGTGCGTACGTGTGAGCGCGAGCCATTAGCCTCGCGCGCACCCGGACCCACCTCGTTAATTATAAACCCGCGGAACGGGGCCACGGAGCAATGCTCGCCACGCAAAAACGAGCGGCGAGAGAAGGTACACCGACCGTAGAGAAGGAAGCGGTCACTCGTCGCGACGGAGGCTAAGTCTCGAGGCTAAGTCCAGCCCGAACGGGGCTGGACGATTGTAAGGATTTTTTTTTTTTTTTTTTTAAATTCAATGTCGATATGTATATAATTACGTCCGTAGCGACGGTCACCCGAATCGGAGGTTTAACTTATAAGGCTTGGAAAATAATCGTCAAGTAGGAAGTGAAGAGTGTAGTTGAATCTGAAAGTTAGGTTGAAATATTTTAAGAAAATCTAACTTTAGTCGGCATCGCACGTCGTTTCTGCTGTAAAGATTAGATTTTCGTAAAATAAGAAAAATTAGTCCTTGAGAGTAGAGTACAGCTGCAATAGTGTCAAATAGATGAAGTGTAAAGACTTATTTTTAATTAATCTATCTTAACTAAATTCCTAATCTACTTTGCGCTTAACATTTATCGGACGTACTAATTTTATGTAAGCAGGTAAATCTATGTAGATGTGTAGCTACGCTGTGCTTATGCTAAAGATTAAAGTAATGATTATGATGATTTGCAACAGAGAACAGTAGGCTGTGATGATTAAAAAATGAAATTACGAAAAAAAGTATAGCGAATATCGACAGAGACAATTAAATCGAGACGAAGACAGTAGACAGAGACAGGCACACTTATATATACAGAAGAAAAATAATAGTGTTATAAGAGTGTACAGGTGCAATTACGGCAAAGTTAATTAGTAGCAATTTACTATCCAAATGCTTCATTTGGATTCAACACAGATTAAAAACGTTTCAATAAAAAAATAATGTAACCAAGATAAATTGTCGGAAAAACGTCTTTAATTCATGGCGAGAGGCGGTTTTGTTAATAGAAAAGAAGCCGCGTTCCTCGTTTTGTTTGCCGAACGCGCACTTACATCCGTAATAATCATTTCCTCGCCGTCGTCGAGACCGGGTATCGAGGTCTTTCCTTGCGAGACGAAGTAGTAGTCATTGATGTTTTTCGACAGCAGGCACTTTTCTGAGGTTTGACAAAATAAAAAACACATGCTTGGATGAGCCAACGAACCTTTGGGCTACCACGTTTTCTTATGGCTTAGACAAGGGTTCCTGGCCGCAAAGTTACAGAGTCGGCCGTCATCGATTCTGATTTATTGGAAAGTTTCGTTCAAGTCGTTCAACCGACTCTGTAACTTTAAACGTTTCCCGTTTACTTCGGGCTTTACTGTTGGATAATACAAGCTACTTTGATTAAAGTCAGGGTAAAATATACTTAGGAACTACTTCGAGAATGGCAACCATTTTCCCCGTTCTAAGGGGTTCTCGACTGATATAAGTACGTTTTTTTTGTTTTCAACATTGGAGGACTTGAAAATCTTGCGAGTCTGTCAGCAGAGATCCAGTTTCTTTTGGTATTTTGGCAGGTTCTGTCGCTCTCGACTTACAAAGTCACAGTCAGTGACTTTTCATAGAGTTCATTCCGCTCGAAATAATTTTTTCTACGTAATTAGCACACCAAGCCTGTCGTATTTACAAATTGGAAGACTGCTTTTTTATCGGTACGAAAACTTTCTTCTCTACAATAACAAGTAACGTTCGAGTCGATACTCAAATAAAACAGTGAAACTTTCAGATTATTCTAATTCGAGAATAAAAGTTTTCGTACTGATAAACCTCATGCTTCAGTCAGATTTCGACCTCGAGTTCTAGAGGCTTAGACAACATTGTCAATATAAGTATTAAAAAAAAGAAAAGTAATCACGAAACAAAGAGAGAGCGCGAGTGTATTGGCTGCTGGATCAACTAATATTACGTGTGTATCAACAGCATTGTCGAGAAAATTCAAAAAGGAAAATATGTACAACAGTGTAACGAAACAATAACAAAAATAAAAGAAACTAAACAAAAAGAAAAGAACGGAATCTTTATAAAGATAATACTGAAGAAGAGCAGTTTGCAGAGTTGGACGTCGATGCTCGGCGAGAGTAAATAATTGCAAGTAAATAATTAAATACTTCTCGCCGGAATCAATCAACCGAAACGAAGTTCTTCAGCATCATCAAAACAAATAAAAATAAAAAAAAATAAAGGAGTAGAAAAAAAAAAGAATAAAAGTAGAGAAGTTAAAAAAGAAAGTGAGCGAGAACAAAAGTCTGCGTCGCGGCCTTATCTTCTTACATCAGTCAATTCGCATTCCTCGCCGTCGTCGACGCCGGGAATGGTGGTCTTTCCTTGAGCGACGAAGTAGTAGTCGTTGATGTTGTTCGAGAGTAGGCACATCTCTGCGCGGAAGTAAGGAGGAGACACTCATTGATAAATGTGCAACAGACTTTCAATAGAATATGGAAGGTGAATTAAATAAAAAAAAAAGTAACAGAGAGAGACATCCTCCGTGGGCTGGACCTCGAACTCGATACCTCTGCCGATGATACCTGCTGATTTTCTTTTCAGTGCGAGACCCGAAATTTTTAAGTTTCGGGAAGAATATTTGTGACGGGCCGACGGTAATTATTACTATCTTTCTAGTCCTAAGTGTAAACCTAAGCTCGATTATAATTAAGACTAATCTTACTCTTTGCAAATTGCACAATTGATACAATAGAACGAGACGTTTGCGCGTCTATTACTGAAACTAATGCAGACTTGCAAAAAGTGAGAGTTTCGTAGGTTGCTAAACGACTGTAGTAAGTTGTGACCTCGCGGGGTCATTGTCATCGAAACACTACGACCTTACCCTTTAAGCCCTTGACAGAACCGGACATCATCTGGTAGAAGATGTGGTAAGAACGTTCCAGTGTCTGTTGGGAGATGACACGGGCCTTCTCCAGCAGATCTGGTGGTTCAAAGAGATTTTTTTCATTAATTTACAAGTGCCTTATTAAATACGGTAATAATTAAAGAAAACTGTTGAAGTAAGAACTTACAGGTCTCAATGTCAGCACCGGCCAATTTTCCAGAGGGACCGAAGTGGATACGAATGAATTTACCCTGGTCAGTTACGAGAAATACGACATTAGACTCGGCGAAAATGTATTCAGGTCGAGCGGGCATTAAATTAGTCATGAGTACTTACGAAACGAGAGGAGTTATCGTTACGGACGGTCTTGGCGTTACCGAAGGCTTCAAGTACGGGATTGGTCTGTACGACTTGATCTTCCAGGGAACCCTTCTTTTCGGATGCGGCCGGATCCTTCTTCGTCGAGGCGCCGACAGTCGCGAAGTACGCAATTACCTTCTTCGTGTTCTCAGTCTTTCCGGCACCAGACTCTCCGGTAATCAACATGGACTGGTTTTCGCTGTCTGTCGGGGGGTAAAACGACAAAGCGACGGGTTAGATTCGAGGAATTGAATTGCGAGGACGGGAAAAAGCTCGCACGATGTATACTCACTGGTCAACATGTTTACGTAGGCACCGTCGGAAATGGCGAAAATGTGAGGTGGCACTTCGCTACGCCTCTTACCACGGTACAGCTTGGCGCAACGGTGTGTGTATACCGGGAATCTCTTGTAAGGATTGATGGCCACGCAGAAAAGACCGGAGTAGGTCTACAAGAGAACATTGTGATTAGATTTCGGACAGTTTTGGATCGGCGGTGTGGGGAAAAAAATCCTGGGAGAAACAGAGGGTTCAGCTCGATTTTCGGCCAGTCTGTGGCTTTATCGAGCTGCACGTGCGTCGTTCATTTCGGCACGTATGGGGTATTTCAACGTATGTGGCGTGCAAAATATTTTCGTTAATTAATCTACTTGGCAATTTGACGTGTTTTGCAGGTTAAAATTGTTTGCTTTAAAAAGAAAAAGTGATAAACAAACGGCAAATTGCAAGTAGATGGCAAAATAGGAAAATAATACGTGTTAGTTCATATTTTCAGGAAGGAATCGCTTTTGCAGGCTTATCGAGTCTTTGACGACAGCTTTTGCAGTGGATTCTTCCTTACTTTATTCAATATAAAAAGTTTAGTTTTGAGATTTTTCGAAGCTGTAAAAATTTACAAAGTAGATAGCGATGATTTTTAGTAAACTTTTTATATTGACACATTCATAAAATTTATTAATCACATAATAAAAAATATATTTTTGTAATTCTGAGGGTAGGACAGGTCTGTTGTTCCAAACACCTCGATGGTATGCTGAAAAATTATATCTAATCCCATTCTACACTAAGCAACATTAGGATGCCAGTTTAATGCGGAATTTTTTGCTTTAGCAGCCCGAGTCAGTTTTCGAAACTCTCATGCAGTGTTTCTCTTCTCTTTTGTACGAATCGTAAAGTCGGCAGCAAAAAATTCTAATTTTAACCAGGCATCCAAGGCACAGAGGCATTGCGACACGTCCTGGTGCCATTACGCAACGGCGCTCTAAAAAAACCCAATCGAAAAACAAGGAAAAAAAGAAAAACAAGGCGTCAGCGGTCTGTGGCTGGACTCCTTTGAGGCACGTGAAAACTCGTAGCTCCTGAAACTCAAATCCTTACGTAGATCAGCTTGGCGTAGTAACGCTGTTTCAAGTTGTGCAAGACCGACGCATCGTTGAGGTAAGTCAAGTTAGACATATCCTCAGCCTTCTCATACTTGGGCGGGTTCACCTGCTGCAGCTGATCCTTTTTGAAGTCCCTGACCTGTCGTTTTCGGGAGAGAAAAAGAGGGGGAAATTAGTCGTGGTCTGAGCTTTTGACACTTACGTAGATTAGCTTGGCGTAGTAACGCTGCTTGAGATTGTGCAGCACGCAAGCCTCGTTGAGGATGGTCAGGTCGGCCATGTCCTCGGACTTTTCGAATTTCGGTGGATTAACTTGCAACAGCTGATCCTTTCTGAACTCCTTTCTCTGAAGGTAACAGTCGCGGATCACGTGAATTTTGATTTTTCTTTTGCAAATTTGCATTTATTACTTCGTTTCTCGCAAAAATTGATTGAATATTGCCGGTAAGAGACTGAATATCAAATCGTTAATAAGAATGTTAATCTCAGTCCGAGAGTATTTCGTTACCTTTGCCCGATATTCCGAAGTGGCCGCATTTTTCTCCCCGACATTATTTTTCAATTTACGAGGAGACATAAAGAAAGCCCATTTTCCATACAGCGACCCTCTGGCGGGGCGGCGCTTTGAGCGCTTGCCAACGGCGGCCAAAGTCCATGCGGTTTCGCGCGTTTCGCGCGACCGGAGCCCGAAAGCTTACGAATATAGACCGCATATAAAAGAGCAGTCTCGTTGGAGAAATCTGATCTCAATTTGTATTACTCAACTCGGCTTCTCGGAAGCTTATTTTTGTTATCGGCAGGAAAATTTCGGAGACGCGCCTCGCTCTCTCGCGTTGTCGTGTTTTATTTTTATATTATGCGTTTTTTGTTTTCGATAAATTTAAATTTGCAGCGTTTCACCGGTTATTTACTCATCTTACATATTATGCTTTCTACTCGAAACGTCTAAAAAATCTGTATTTCTTTTAATTTTGATCCCGCGCAAATTTCCATTCCCCACGTAGCGTTGCATAAGCATCATCATTTCCTATCCGGCGTCGTGAAAATATCTCCCGACGCCTCATTCTTGCCGGAGCGCTCGTGTCGAGCGCAGCCAAATAAACGAGCGGAGATCTCGCGCGAATCCCCCGCGATGCGTAAACACGCGAGAGTCCGTCATCTCTCGTGGTATGGGGGCCGAGAGCGAGAAAGCCCTCCCCCGAAAAAGGAGCAAGAAACGAGGAGGCGAAACGAGGCGCGAGGAATTACATCGAGCGGCGGTAACTCGGGAATCCCTTGCGTAAGAAAAGCTCCGTAACGCTTCTCTCTCTCTATCTCCGTTGCTCGCGTTTCTTTCGACGCGCATCTCTCGCACTCTTTCCGCGCTCGCTCGAGCCCGAGGCGGGCCACCGGCTCTATAAATATCGTGACCCGCGTTTCGGCGTTTTATTATTATAGCCGGTCGCCGGTGTGTGCGCGTGCGTCCGTGTGCGTGTGTGTTGCTCGTACTCTCCTCGGGGCTTTCAAAAGCCCCGCTCCTCTGCTAACAATAGCGTTCGAGCTGCGGAGTCAACTTTTCGGCGCGAGTCCGAGCGGCTTTAAAGCTCGAGTTTGCTGACACCGGAGCGTGGTGGGGGAGAGAGAGAGACTCGGTTTTAATTGCGTAATCGACGAGAAAAGCTCGCGCGAGAGAATCTGGCGAGAAAAATTCCCGTTATTTCCTTGGCTTTCTACGGTATTTTTAGAATGTCGAGCTTATTTGTTTTTCCGATTCGCGGGTTTCAGCGAGCCTTTGATAATCTTTTTCTGTCAATAAAATTGTGCTTCGTACTCGACTGTTAAAACTATGTTGGCAAGTAAAGCCGGAAGTTGGATTATTTATATGAATACTAAAAGTTATAAAGTCCAAGTTCCTAACAAATTTTTCTACCGATGAATTGTTTAATATAAAATAAATTAAATAACAGTCGTTGTTTATTAACTGCAAACTAATTCAAATCGGTTTAAATATATCCTGAAAGTCAGTAATGTACTAAAAAAAAAAAGAAAATAAGGAAGGTCATCCATCTTATTTGATTTCGTTTCTGAGACACGAGCATATCAGTTTTAGCGAGAAGAGACTCGAATGGTAGAGTTACCGTAACTTAGCGTACTCTAATTTTAGATCGCAAGATTACTTTTAGATTTATTAAAATAGACACTTTCTCTTTATTTATATATATGCATACTTTAAATGTATCACAGTTAATTCTGCATAATTTTTGCTTTAACAAGAAAACCTAACAAATTGACATAAACATCAAATTTAAGTAAGCGTTACTATAGTTGTCCGATAAAATATCGTTCAAATTTATCATCTCAATCCACGCGAACATCGCGCATCGAAGCTGAAACGGGGTAAATCCGCGTGCATAAACGACGATCCTCGGTGACCGGCATTAAGCCCGATGACAATCAGCTGACTTAGACCCCCCCCCCCGTGGCGATCCTCGATTCGCGAGAGAAAAGCAGCCGAAGCTCGTGGCGTAGGAGGCTAAGAAATCGTAAGCCAATACGCTCTCTCAGTATGGTCGCGACGCATGGGTTCCGATGGCCACGCTATTCTGTTCTTGAAATAGAAGTCGCTGCCGCGTCCTGATACGGTTTGGCTGGTGGTTTTCTGAAGAGCGAGCGCCGGCGCAGCTTCGCGGCGGCGGGCAGCCGCCAACGCCTCCCTCTACCTTTGCCCCACTCTTTTTATATACGCAAAGTCTGCCTGTCTGTGTGTGTGTTCCGGCTAACGCTTCTTCTATTTCACTCCCGATCCGACCTTCCTTGGTTCCGATGGAGATCGCATTCCAACGCCCGAAACAGAGGGATATGTATATCTATTTTGTCGGCCGCGCGATTGTCTTTTTCGAGAGCGGCGACGGCGACGAGAGGGGAAAAAATAGGTAGCGCCGGCCCGGCCGGAGACGGCGACCGAGCTTGCGCGGATATCTTTTTTCTACGCCGCGTAACCCGAGGCTTACGTAATTCTTTCAGCCCCGCTGTTTACCCGATTTTTGTGTACACTTTGTGCCAACCCCCAGGTTTTTCGTAACCGCGCCGCTGATGGCCGACCTTTTCTCGCTTTTTCGATTCTCGAGCGCGAGCTTTTTTATTTTTAGAATCGGCTGGCGTTTTATCGTTCGTTCGAATTTTATGAAGCTAATGTAGGCGTTCGCGGGCGAGTTTTCAGCGCAAAGCCGCGAGACGCGCTAATTGCTCGGGTTGCGTTAAAACTATATCAGAATCACGCCTCGATGGACGACTTCGGCGAATGTCGGAAAGTGATTTATTAGGTAGGCTGTACTGTGCTTCTTGGTCAATGATCTTAAAATCCGGTCGATATCGCTCGGAGTATCGAGAGAGTGCAAATCGATAATTTGAAATATTATTCGTATAAGAAAATTAGCGTTCAACTAGCATTGGCGTATCTACGAAGCAGATTTTTCTTTTTTACGTAAAACCCATGAACCCACGTAAATCTATTGTTCTATTTTTGGTGTTCCCGTTCTATCGGACTGTACGACTATAAAAAAAGGGTCTAAAATTAAAATTTATTTTTATACACCGACGAAGAAGACGAGTCGCCACGGCAAAGATATCCGAATTGCGCGTCATTTCGTACAGCGCACTCGCATTACGAATGATGGATCCGCGAATTCCTCGGGGCGATTAGACCGTCTCTCTCTCTGCGAGCCTCGAAAAATTCGAAAATTGGCCGGGCGACAAGTGCCGCGGCGTTGTGTCACTTGGCAGAGGAGTCGCGCCGCTCTTACGTTCGCCGCGTTCGCCTATTACGAATCGAATCATCTCGGGATGTACCGCCGAATCTTCGAGACAACGCGGATTGCGCCAAGAGGAGCAAAGGAGGAACAAAAAAATAAAAAAGAAAAAGAAAGAAAGGGTTATCGGCTCCCGATACCGGCCGACGCGGCACTCGAGGGGCTATTTTCGAAGCGCGCCGTATGTTTCCTCGCGGAATAAACGCTAATAAAATGCGCAAGATATGCGCCGCGGCTAAATAGGAATTGGTCTACACACCTCGCCACCGGGTAGTCCAACGCTGACGATATCGCCCTTGGTGGCCTTAATCTCGCCGAGGAGATAGCCCTCCTTCTCGTCGGGCACCCAGCAGGCCTTTTTCGCATCGTACGGTTTCGTCTGGTCGATTCTCTTCTGCTCGAGCGAGACGTACAGATAGGGGGTCGGATCCGCATCCTCATCCTGCTTCGGTGGTGCCGGCATCTTGACTTCTTTAAACTAAGTCGAAGGGCGGCTTCCGAAAAATCGATCCAAATTAAATCGTCGAACTACAGAGTCTTCTCTCACACCGAGCGGACTGATCCTCCAAAGGTACAAAATAAGATCCGTCCACTTCGCGTCGTGTTTCGTATATCGTGTTTCGTTCCTCAGCTAGCTCTGTCCCCTTAATAATAGTTCGTCGTCGGTCCCGGGTCTCTCTGGCTTCGGCGGCGGACGGACTGCTTCTGGCGGCACGAACTGGGCGGCCCTGCGGGGCAGACAGAAATTCATAATGAGCGTCGCCTGCTGAGCAACATGGCGGAGCCTCTGCCCCCTCCCCCCTCCTCCTCCCCTCCCTCCCCACCCGCCTTCCCAAAATGAATCTGGATCTTTTTCGAAGAGTCCGACCCCCTCCCCACCCTTCTTTGGCCCTCCTTCGTGTTATTTTCACGACGCGCAGCTCTCCCCTTTCTTTTATTTTCGAACGGATTTCTTCGTCTCTCTGCCTTTTTCTCGCCCTCTTACCTCAGCCCCCCTCCCTCCCTCCCTCCCCCGCTAACAGCGAAACTGAGCTCGCCGTTTTGAATTTCCATCCCGGCATTCGGAAGTCGGAATGCCGGGAATTTTAAAATTTGCCCCTCCTCCACCCCTTTTTTTTCCGGCAAAATTTCGCCTCTAGCTGTTCTAATTGACGGAGCTTTTTACAGAATTGTTATGGATTAGGTTACTAATATGCTAAAGGCTGGTGCTGCAGAAATTCGAATTGAAATGTAATAATTTCATCGAATTGGTTTTAGCGTGCAAAGCAACCAAGTTTTTCTTCTAATCAATTCAATTTAACCGAAACTTGACTGAATTTAATAGCATTTATTTATTTAGAAAATGAAACGTATAGTCTATTCTGAAACGTGTAAATCAAATTTTAAGCAACCTTAATATCCTACAGATTAAGGTGTTATAACTTTTCCACTTCGAATCTATTTTTAGAAGGGTTCATGCTAACATAATAGCTTCTGAATTTAGATTAACATTTTAGTAAATACAGTGAAATTTTATATTTCTTGCACAAATTTTTACTTTTTTAAGTATGTATTACGATACTGATATATAAAAAAATTGAAGTTACATTACGCTAAAAATTTGGTAAATTTTTTTTGTCTATAAAAATTTAAATCGTTATGTCACTCGTCGTTCTATCTATTTTGGTTAACTTGGTTAAATTGCTGGTTGATAATTTAATCTAATTTTAAATCCCACCAGTTCGAGTTTTAAAATAACACGGAAGCGAGGAAAACAGGAAGTACATTATATTTACTACACCACGGAATTAGTACTTGGCCATAAGCAAAAAATCAAACTCTGCCAAGACTTAATTAACTCAAAAAAAAAATATTAAAAATTTTGAATATCGAAAGAGTCGACAAAAATCTCACTTGAATTTTCAAAAATCAATTAACGGATTGTGAGCACTGAAAAATTTCTCGCGAAAAAAATCGAAAAAACTCGGCGAGCATCGAAACCAAAAATATCACTAATTGAAATTGGATCACGATCGCGGTGATTGTGCGGACTTTCAAGTGTTCACCAAGATGCCTGAGTATCAGTGCTGCTATTCAAATTCACTATGGTAGTCCATAAAATCCCGCTTCATGCTCAAGTCATCCATAGGGTGGCACAAAAACTTCCCGATGTACCAATCCAGGCGTAACAATCCAACAGTGAGTCAACAGTCCTTTGGATATTTAATCACCAGTCAAAATCAGAAGCACACACAACAGCTGTCCTTTCTCTTCTCGGAGATTTTTTTTTTTTTTTTGCACACACTTCCTCCTTTCCGATGATCGGCGGTTAACTTCCGGTAACAGTATATGCGTACTTATCACTTCCAAAAAAAGTCCGCCCAAAAGTAAAAGTGTTTCCTTATTTTCCTCGCCTCTGACCTCCCCCCCCCCTCTTTCCTCCCACCCCCTTCTGAGCCTCTTCTCGAATTTCACGTAATATCTGTCGCGCCGGGCGCCAATTATTCACCGCCCACGTAAAGTAACACGAAAGAGTGCCAACGGAAAGAAGTGACGAAAAAAAAGAGAGAAAAAGAAAAGAAAAACGGTCGGAAAAATTGCGAAAAAAGTCCCAGATAAAAGAATGCGATACCGGTGTATTGAAAACCGCGGGCGCTCGACAAAATCCCAGCAGCCGCAGTAGGGACGAATAAGTGTATGATAATTGCAACAATTTGCCCCTCGCGCGCGCGCGCGCTTTTCAATACCCGGCTTGAGGACGATAATGATAGTAGAGAGTATCGACCGACGTGGTGCGCACTTACGTTAGAGAGCCGTTCTGTCGGGATGGCGAGCCGAGGCTCCCAATATAAGCGCGTGCAACGTGATCCTAGCATGTAACGCGACACGCGATTGGCCGGCCGGTTTCGCCAATCCGGGGCCTCGTTATTTCCCGGGTCGATCTACCTTTTTAGGCGGAGACGACGCGCCGCCCGAAACTGTGACAAGCGCGGGGTGGACTCTCCTCTCTTTCTCTCTCTCGCTCTCGCTCTCTCTCTCTTCTCGATTGTCGAGGGGCGCGAGAGCTTTCCCGAGACAGTCGCGCCGGAGCCGCGGACCCGGGCCGACACGAGGGAATGAAAATAGGTGCTCGGCGTGGGGGTTCGGATGAGAGAAAGAGAGAGAGAGAGAGAGAGAAGCGATGCTGCTTTCTTTCCGTCGACGCAAAGGGCGCACTTTTTCGCTTTCGAGGAGGCTTGGTAAAGGTCGGGCTGATAATGGAATTCATTTGGATGTGGGCAGTGGAGACTGCGATCCTATTTTCGATGGAATTTCTGTCTTTTAGTTTAAAAATAGAGGAGAAAAAATCAAAGTATATTTTTTCTACTCAAAATTTTTATGCTTTAGGCCTTCGGCGACGAATTTATTGTAGAATTTTATTTTTTTATTTTTAACTTCGATGAGAAGCATCCACTTTATTATACTTTTAGCCTTTTTTTATTACCAAATGCATCGCACATACTTAGATTGATAATTGTCTTACTAGACACGGCCTACCACTACTGAGACAGATGCTTATCGAACAATCCTTTAAGTGAACGATTGATTTTAAATGGTCAAAAGTTTATAATTCAGAGTAAAAGTTTCTGAAATCATTAGAATAGAGGGCTGCCGCTGCTTCAACGGTATACCTTTTATACAATTGCAATAATAAGACTCTCGATTCTTTACCGCCGAACGACTCGATTCATCTCCGACCGAACGCGACTGAAAGGTCAAAAAAGCTCGGAGAGCTCCTAAAAACGCGAGCTTTCGCAGCCGCCTCCTTCCCGCAGCTCCTGTCCGCTATACTCGCAAGTTCATGAATGACAACGTTCACGTGGCCGCTCCTCAGACAGGTGGCGTAATCTCTCGCCTCGAAGCCGAGCACTAGGTAAAGGTTACCACGAGAAACGAGAGCCCGCGGAAGAGCGCGAGGAGGGAGGGGGGTGGGGGGAAGAGGGGAGAATGCACCGTCGACGACAAACGAGCAAACTTCGATTGGAAGATTCCGCGGCGCCGCGAGCGATTTGCCAGAAGTCAGCTCCGTTAGCGCGCGCCGCGGCCGCGATCTGGAAATATCTGGGCGACCTTGAAATCGCCTCCTCGGAATGCGCGCGGTACGCTTGGACAAACGGAGCGGGTTTACTCGACTGGACGGGAGGCTTCCCCGACAGAGAGAGAGAGAGAGAGAGAGAGAGAAACAGAGAGATAAGCTCGCGTGCGCCTGAGCAAATATACGCACTCATCACTGTGTTCCGCCACCTGACGTTGTCGAGGCTCTTCACAATGGTGCACTGCGCTTTGCTTTTGTTAGAGGTGTCTTGGACGAAATGAAAGTAAACGAACGGATAGTAGACGCGTTTTCTGGAACTTTGATAGTTTATGTTGTGCGTTAGTGATTAGTGACTGGGGTTGAATTGTTTAAAAAATTTAAGTGCTGTAATATGCTTTTATTAAATTTTCCGTGTTTTTTGATAAACTAATAGATTTAATATGTATAAGTAAATTGTTTAATGTTTTCTGTCTGCATATTAGTTGCGATCGTTTTCAAAACACATGTGTTTCATTTACTGTCAAGTTAACTGTAGATTATAAAAATTAATATCATAATACCATTCTCAAGTAAACTTGACTTTTAAAACAATTTTCACTATCATTAAATCCAACTGAATTAATATGCAAATGTCAATATTTTTAATTTTCAAAATTCTAGTGCTTATCCATTAACGCAGTACTTGTACTTTACAATTTTATACAAATTTATATGAATTTATTGAACGCTGTTTCAATCGGTTAAAGGAATTGTACCGCTTTAGTACAGAATATCTAATAGTCATTATACCTATTTAATTTCAACTTTAATGAATAACGAATGATTTTACTTCAAGTCTTCAAGTCTATTCATACTTCAAACAGAGATTAAAATTATTATCCTAATTCAAAACACCATACATAATAAATAGAATTGATCAATAGTTAATTCTATCAAACTTCAACTTCCAAGTACTCATCATTAACAACCCAGTCAAATTCCAGATTTTCAATTCAACCACCGCCGCAAGTACCGGCCGAGTCGCGATTCGCGTCAACAATCGGTGTGCCTTTGACAGTCGTCAACTCGCGAAGGTCGCGGCGCCATTTGGAATGCTTCCAGCTCCTTAAATCTTTATAGACAGTCGAATATCTGCTCTCGGGGCGTTGCGGCGATGTGCAGCAGCGGGGGTGGTGGCGTCTCCGGCCACGGTACATTTCCGCGAGACCCTGAGTGCGTGCCGGAGCTCGAAATTAGACCATTGACTCGCGCAGATATCCGTCATTCCAAGATCAATTTTCTATTTTCGCGGGAGACGAGGAGCCCTGCCGAGCGACGCTGCATCTTTTATATCGACTGATTTAGATGAATGCTCGCGCGCCCGCCGCGGGCCGATGATATGCGTCACAGCGCGAATTCGATTCTCTATTTTTGGATTTCAAGTTTTATACGGAAATCGGTCTTTTTGGGGGGCCTGAAGCGGCTTGCTGTAATATCAACTGGTAAATATTGAAAGTGTCTTGATGTAGGGGGTTCAGACAATTTTACTATTTCTTTCGTGCGGGGTATAAGAAGAGGGTTTATGCATTTTTGGGTTATTACATGGACTTTTTCTGCGTGACAAAATTATGTGAAAGTAAAAATGCATAAAACACGCTTACTTGAGATTACTTAACTGTAATATATACATTTATCATTTCGAAAGTTTTAACTAATAAATAAACGATGTTATTGTTGAAATAAAACATAATATTATTTAACAAAAAAGTTGTGTTATAGATTTACGTAACGTTGGAAAATGAATGCTTTTTCTTAGCATACTAATTGGCGAACAGAAAATAGCTTCTTTACTACGTGGCGAATGGAATGCAAAAAAGTAGGTGGAGAGTCAAATATTTACGAGTTTTCAACGAAATGACTCAATAAAACGTAACATAAGACCTTTAAGATCGCGTTGTTTTCTTAACTTTTCTTCAAATTTTAATAAATGCCCTTGTTATTGTTTAATTGAATAAAGACTTCGACTGTTACTTGAATTTAATCATCAAGTAGTAAAAAAATGAAAATGCAGCTTCATTGCCGAACGCAAAGTAATCTATTCCATTCTCAACAATCCACAACCGCAACTTTCCCGAAACCCCATTAAAACGCCACCTTCAATTTCCGCATATATTAATGCACATTCTAAAAACGTGCTTTGCTTACTTGTCCAGTCCTCCGTCAAAAGATGCGCGACAGCTGCATTCACGAGCAACCGCGGCCTCGTCAGCACTCCGCGGAATCGTGTCAGCCGCCGGCTGGTGATTTTTAGTCGCGCAGAAAGAACAAAAAAAAAGAGGAAAGCCGCGGACGGAGCTAAATCCGTGCGAGTATATAAGCTGGATGGAGAAGATTTCTGACACGACAAACGGTCTGGCGTTTTGGCCGCTGCCCGAAGGTATGCATCATCGCGCTGGAACAGATTTCGAATTTAACCGGGCGTTCTGCTCATCCTTTGTAATAACATAAAGAAGATAAATAGGTCTATTTGTTAATTTCGTTTTAATGTCTCCCTGACAAATAATTTGACGAGAAATGTGGCGGTTTTCGTTTTTCGAATAATTGAAAATCATGAAAATTGGGTGTATCCAGAATGTGCACCTCAATTATTTACCTATTTTCAACAAGAAATATCTTCAGCCAAAAGGTATCAAAGGAGAGATAAAATATTGAAATTGGTTTAGAGTTTTTTGAAATTTGGCTCAGATTTGACGTCCGTATTTCAAGCTGCGATTCTGTAACAGAGACTCAAATTTTATTAGTCACCCTGGGTGACTCACAATGCTCTTAACCTGTTACAGGCGAACCGCGAGAACAAGAAATGTCATAATTTCCATTCTGCATCCAACGACGCTACAAAATTAAAACCGAAATATATCCGTTACCGAGTCAACTTTTTTCGTTCGATTCCTAAAAAATCATTTATATTCTCCGCCTCAGGTGCATTCAACTTTAGCCGCGCGATCTCGCCTCGCAGCCGCGTTAACGAAATTCATAGCAGCCATCTCGTATCAGGCGAGAGGCGGCGGTGCGCATCTGCATCTTACTAAATCATTCGAACCGGGGACTGCTGGTTAGCGGAGCTCGCGCAAAGGCGCTAAAATTCACTCGCAAGACTGACAGAGGCAAGAGGGGTACACCACAAGTGGCGGATATACTGAATCGCGAGCGCAGCAGCCGAGAGAAAGAGAAAGAGAGAGAGAGAGAAGCGCGGGAGGGGAAAGATCGTGCGGCCACGGAAATAGAGAGGCGTTGCGCAACGCCCCGGTAAATTGGGATTCTGACGCGGGCGGATGCCGCGTCCCGACGCTTATTGAGCTTTCCGAGCGAGCGAGGCGAGCGGCAACAAGGGATGGGACGCGGACCCTAAACGACTACGTCACGCTAAGCTCCACCGCCTGCTCCGTTTTGCTCTCTTTGAACTGCGGCTTTTGAGGGAGATTGCCTCCGAGGGATAGTTTGTTTCTTAAAGCTCTCTCTTCGAAAAAGCTGCGAGGGGATTCCTTCGGAGCGAAAGATTTTGTTGAAGGTCGCCCGCTAAGGTTGCTTGCTTATGCTTTAGTGAATTTTACGAGGAGATAGTTGGGTTAAATGGCGAATGTCGAGTTGCTATTTAATATTGGGAGGAAACGTGCACTTTTATATCGACTGTGACGGAATGTATTCGTTAAGTTAAATGAGAAATTTCCGTGGAAGATGTTTGCAAAAATGAAGATAATTGACAATTGTAGTTTTTAAGGGAAGTTTTTCACAATAAATTTTAGGTTTTTCTTATATTTAAATTCCACCGTGTTTTCACTTTTTAATAAAAATAGAATATCAGCAGGTCGACGACTTCTATTTAAATTCGTAAGAATTTCTACTAAATCATGACTTTTTTCGACTTTTTCTAAATTATTATTGCCCTTCCAAATATAGTTATAGTAATGCTGTCATTATAAATTTAGCTTCATAAAATTAATAACTTAAATGTGTAATAATTAAAATATGACCAGCTGAAAATGAGTTCAAATCGCCGGGGACTGCATTATGACATTAATATAGAAGCTTAACTGAAGCATTTATTCTTCAAAGCTCGACGTAAATGTAAAAATTGAACATTATTAACAAAACTGCAATTCCTGAATTTCGAACATATTCGGAAAGTTAAATTTTCCAGTTAAAGTCCAAAAAACCGTCAGAAACAATTCCCTCGACTTGCATAACGTATTCAATACGCGCGATAAAAACAAATCTACCTTAATGACTCACCGACGTGCAATCAGTTGCATCATTTGACGCTCTAAATGTGCTTGTACACCTCACCCAAGCAAAGACACGCCTTCGGCCCGAAGTACCAAGTACCGTAACCTATAGGAAGATTTGCATACCGTGTTGTACGATTGACAGACGAATCAGCGGCCAATGATCGTTGATCGAGCCGATGAGACGTGGGAGTTTCCCCCTAACGATCTTTATGAGTCGATCGGTTCACCAACGAAGAATCCGTGCGCATTGCGGCTGCACGTAATTAAGGGACTTGTTTACGTCGACGACAGATTAACGTTCGTCTTGACATTGTTGACAAGGAGTCGAAATGCAACGTTCTGCAGTTTTTTGTGAGGGTTTAAAAATTTTACATTTTATCATTGTAATATACCCTTGGTAATAATTAATAATTTTTCATTTAATATTAATATTTACTCTGTTTAAAAATGTATAAATAATATCGAAAAGTTGCAGTAGCTTTTTTTGGTAAAAAGCGGAATTGGAAAGTAAGAGGGTCAGGACAAAAATATCCGAGAGGTTTGCATTTATAGATATTTTCAACTTGAGTGTAAGGGCGACGATAAGTCGGAACGTTAACGTGACGAGCTTTCGTTTGAAAAATGCTTTATGAAGTCGGACGACTCTTAAAATAACAGCACTTAAAAAAAAATTGTCGTGCGGCTTCGAACGAGTGGCTGGTTTTTTTTTTAATTAAATAACATTTATTTTATCTTACACTTTAATTTCATTAATTACCAGATTTTAATTATACGCTTATAACGTTATTTGAGTCGAAATAATTTTTAAAATATTCAAATTTTCAGCTGGTATTTGACGGATTATTTTGATGACGGAAATGCCGTACTCATAATTCTGCTCGTAAATCGCACGAAACTTACGAGCTTTTCGCGAATCTCTATCTCTACGTCGAATTTTAGGTCTCGCCAGGCCCATCAAATTCATGGATACGCATATAAATAAATACCCGACTGCTTTTAAAATAATTATTTTAGCGGCATCTTACTCCAATTAATATTCACACCGTTCTTTACCCGTTTACAGTCCCGAGTGGAATAATCTATTTTAAATTTTCAAAAACTCATTACTTCGTTAGCGCAGAACAATTTATCCCACCGCGTATCCAAGCCGAAATATTTATCGCCGCTAAAATCCAATAACTAAATCTCTGCGTTTTCAGCGACATTTTCCAACCGCGGCCCGAAATCGATCGAGCTCAATTCCACCGAGAGCAATTAAAACAGCTTTAATAATTATCAAGGCAGAGGTATAAGGCTCTGCGGGAATCCGCGGAGGCAAGAGACCGCGGAGGTCGCTAAATCACCGCGCGTCCAAGAAGCCTCTCCTCGCGGGAGTGAAAAATACTCGGGCGTTCCGCGCGAGCGGCTCCGGCGCGCGTGCAGCTGCCTGCGTTTACCACACGTCGTCGCGATGCGGTGGTAGCCTCTCTCTCGAGCGTGCGCGCTATCGAAATTAATGCGCGCGTAAGCACCGGCTCATTCATCCGAGGCTCGGCGGACGCGAGGAGGCTGCTTAGCCAAAATCCTTGAATGCGATCGAGATGGGAGCGAGATTTTTGGCCTTTTGCTTTTTGCTGAAGGAAACGTTTTACATGTTCTTTTTTTTTTTTTTTAATAGTTTTGATGATTGTGGTATGTACGATAATTCTCATTGTGACTTACGTATGTATTAAATGATCTCTCAATTGACGCACGAAGAATAATGGAACACGTATCAATTTTCATAATTTCATTATATTTACAAAAGTTTCTAAGAAAGGTAAACGTACTCTCGTTAGGTAAGCTTCGTAATGATGCGTTGCAAGACGCCTGCATGATTCATAAAGCATAATAAGATTGTCAGCTTTCGTGTATTCACACATAATATATGTATAGTACCAAAAGCTTCGTTTTCCAATAGACGCGCGCCGCCGTATTCCTCATTTAACTTCAACTCGTCGCGCCTTTTATTTTTACACTCGGAAAATTATGCCTCGTCCACATCGGAACTCTTCCAATGCGAGTGTATTTTTGAGGGCTACCTTCTTTTTTTTTTGAAGCGGCGCAGACAGAACTACCAAGAATAAAAATAATTTCTTTTTATTTAAATAAACTCGTTCTTATTAAAAAAGAGAAAGCGTTCGTTAAAGTGGGTTTTACGCAAAAAATTTCTTTTTAAAATAATGTTTAAAAATTACTTTTCTGTCCCTGATCATTTACTAATAAACTTTCTAAAAAACCTCTCCCCCAATCGCCAAAGAGTCAGATCAGCTGCTATGAAATTCAATCCCCCCCGAAGGAGCGAGAATTGCTGACCCCTCGCAAAATGTCAGCGGACGCAGCACGAGAAAAGCACGTATATATACCGCCGAAGCTACATCTACATCTCTCGGGCGCAAGGTGAGCCGGCTTAGCTGCCGCCTCACGAACCTCAGCGGAACGAGAGAGCGAGAGAGAGAGAGAGAGAGAGAGAGAGCTCGGCTCGTATCTAGAGATTATTTTCGGATCGGACGGAGATAAACCGGGCCAACGGCGACCCAAAGCGATATACGCGCCTCGCGGCTTCTAACGCCGCGAGCCTTGAGGCTTGACTCACGCCGAGATTTTGGCCGCGCCGAGCGCGGCTTTTCCCGCATATGTTTTTCCCTCCCGGTTCCCCCGGATTTATATACCGGGGGCACATGTGCTCGCGATGTACGCGCCTACCTACGTCCCTTTAATTATCGGCGCACTTGCGAGAGTCAGAAGGAGAGAGGGAGAGAGAGAGAGAGAAAAGCTATTTCGACGGAGCCTGGAATGCCGATGCTCCAATTTATATACGCTGGGCTCCGGGAAATGCGAGCTTAAGACTTGTCGTCTATGAGCGGCTGTTGAAGAGGAAAATTTTGGGGAGTCGAATTTTCTGTGGCGAGGGTATACTAGTGAAATGGTTACTATTGCACATTGAAAATTGACAAGGTTTTTTACTCAATAGGTATAGTGGAATTAAGGATTACGGAAAATATGTTTTATGTGAAAATTAAGGCAGCAGCTTTTGTTACTTTCGTTATTCGACCTGCGATGTAAAAGTTCTGCGCATAGCGAAGAATATATATACCAATAAAATTTTATTAAACCTAATATTTGAAAAGACAGCAGTCAAGCTCGGTATAAATTCTAGTATTTAAAGGCCAGTTTCAAAAGACCGAAAACTTAAAAAAGCTTTGGCAAACCGGTGGAACGCGTATATACGTACGAGCGAATTAAAAAGAAAAAAAATCATTTTGTGAAATCGGAGATATCGGGCCGCTTGCGTCTAAAAATATAAGTATTGGCAATTGTAGTGATTCATATCTTGTTTACTCGAAGAATGTGTGCGGGGGGTTGCACAATTTTTACGCCTCGACGATTGCAAGCTAATTGGGTATACTCGATTACGGGCCAGTTCCTCAGTTACTTTGATTTTTGCGCAATTCATTTTTCTGCCGTGTTCAAAGTCGATCCTTCCTTTTAAGCTGGGCAGGTATTAGTAAAGTGCGCGATGTGTCATATGTTAAGTGACCCGTAGAACAAAAGGAAATGGTATATTGGGAAGTATCAACATGTAAATCTAAGACAATTCAAGGACATTTCGTCAGGATTGACCTTTCATTTTTAAAAGTCGTTGAAAAATTAGGCTACATACGCTTTTCAACAACATCTCTATAAATTGCGCGGTTATAAAACCACTGCTGTAAAAAAATATTTTTGAAAAACTTTCACTCAAAATAAAAAGCAAAGAGCCTCTCTCTCTCTCTCACACAACCGTCCGGACATTTTGCATACTTTCCCTCGAAAAAGCGAAGTCTCGCGAGAATCCGAAAGCGCTCTATTTTCCAAGCGCAGCAATCAAATCACTCAACGAGCCGCAGCCTCCGATCCTCAGCCGAACCACTCCGCGGCTATACGACTTATTTAGAATTCTCTCCGTCGCAGCTTCGAGAGCCGCGGCTGATAAAAGGCGATGGCCCGAGGAGGCGGCTCCCCCCGCGGGGGACTATTACACGGGCCGATGTCGAGCCGTCGGGCGCGATTTGGATCGCGTCGGCGATGATACGAGGACGGAGCTTCCGGGTGCCGCGCGGCTGCTGCTGCTGCTGCTGCTGCTGCTGTGCGCCGTCGCCGTCATATTCTCGGGGCCCGCCCCGAGGCTGCTTGCCAAGCGAATTTAGAAAAACATTAATCCCCGCGAGCGAGAAGGAATTTTCGACGGCGACGACGGCCTTTTTATAGTGCCGCGGCTGGCAATTGTTTCGCGCGGCTGTGAGGCGATTTCGCTCGGTTTTACTGAAAACCGACCGCCGGTGGGCACGGAGGATTGCGAGGAATGTCGAGACGGTGCGATGTTGAGCGATTTTTATTGATGTAGTTTATAGGAGTACGTGCTTATTTCATATTTTATTATTTGAAATATTGTAGTGATTTATATTATCCGCGCTGAAATAGAAAATGGTATGCCGATGGGTTTTGGAGCAGCGGCGATTAATCAACGTTTGATTTAACCGATTCGTGATAAAAATATTGAATCGACAAAGATAGTCGCGAAATTTCTATGAAGATATATTTACATTGCCATATATCCTTCGCGATTGGCGTTTAAACACGTATCGAAATGTGCCAAGTTTTATGATCTACAAGTGTAACACGTACCGCGGAAAATTTATTTTACGTATTTTGTCCGCGTAAAATAAAAAGTCATTTTTACGCATTTTCAGTTTGAGAGCTGTTAAATCGGAAAAAATTTATTTGAGTTTTATAAATAATACGTATTTGAGTCTCTGAAATGGAGGTAAATTGGAATACAATTTGAGAATTAAATAAAGTTACGTTCAATGATTTATTGCGCCGGTATTTTAAAACGTTCGGAAGTTACAGACTGTATTCACGAGGCAGCGTGAAGTATTAACATTTTTTTTTGTTATCGTTTGCTTGCTTGAATCATTAAAAAATTACAAATGTATCAAAGCTTCTGCTTACTTTTGAGAAAGTGACGAAACAGAAGTATGTATAAAATAAAGTACTGAAATTTATGTACTTCGTTAAAAAGAATGCCAGATCTTAAAATAGTCTTTACATAAAACAACATTTCGAATAAAAATGCCTTTTAAAACAGCTTATCTCGTTCTCTTTTCAGAGTTTAACGTTCAGTAATCGATAAGTAAGAATCATATTAGCTCGAACTCTGTCAACGTCATAAATAACAATTACATTAATCTTCGTCGCACCGATCGATTCTCAGTTTCCCGCGACAAATAATCAAAGTACACACGAACCGAGCCCCCAGTATACATCGATCGACGATTAATAGTCGGCAGACAAATATCAGCATAAGAAAGATCTTAAGTCAGGCCGTCGACTAAAACTAAGCATAGGCGCTTGGCGCTCGAAGGTACAGACCCGTCGATTTGGCGGCGTTACAAAGGGAAATCAGAAGTCGACTCCGAAGTCGAAGCAGAAGCAGAAGAAGATAAAGCGCAGGAAGAAGAAGAAGAAGAAGCAGAACAAGTCGACGACTCGAGGAGCTGCGGGGCGACAATGAGAGACGGTGTTGCATTACGAGAAGAGAGCGAGAGATAGAGAGGGGGAAGGGGCGCCGACCCAGTTGCGGCGCTTATACTTGCGGCGCGCCGCGGATCTCGTCTCGGATGCGGCGCTGTCCGGCATGCGGCGCGCGCGCCCATTTTCAACCCGCGACCCACTGTCGCGCGCGCGTCAGCTGAGAGCGCGATTCGAGAAGCCGCTAGATTTTTCCTTCCTCGTTGCGAGCACCGGCTGAAGTATTAGCCTTGAGAGCGAAGCGTATGTATCGCGAATGGGAAGCGACGCACACGCCCTTACTTACGTTCCTACGACGAATTTGCCTTTCTGCGCAGATCGTTCGAGATGTCCCCTCCCCGGCTGCGAATAGTTGTAGGTTTACGTGGATTTTTCTGGCAGGTGAATAGGTGGTAAAGGAATGATCAAGGTGGCTTTTAGATTGGGCATGTTAAAAATGCTCGTTGTAATACGTTGAATAATATCTAGAGTAGTTTCAACGTGAAGTATAATTTTCGGAAAAATTATTGTAAGAATGTAATTCAAAATTATGTCGGAGATTAAAATTTCGTTTGGTTTAATGTTAGTTTCTAAATTACAACAATTAAGTTGCGAATAACGATCGAGAGGAATTTGAAGCATCTTCCGATCCACAAGAATATGATTGTGCAATCTTTTATACAGAGCTTAAAAGTAATCGAATTTAAACGCAGAATGAAAACGTAAGCTTATGCAAATATTACGTTTAATTAAAACAATAGTAAGGATTAAGACGAATGACTTGTGGAATCAATGTCAAAATTTTCCAAGTGTTTTATATTTTTTCATTGATTGAAGAATTTTTTTTTTACGATTGAATTCTTTACAACTTCTACGTCTCTTATTTTTAACATCCTCTAATTATAGAATATCTAAAATTTTGAGCAGACATTAACTCATTAAGAATCTCGCAAACAAATATAAAGTCATCTTTCGTCAAATTAAGTATGATAAAGCTAATTTCGTATTTGGCTCTCGTTAATAATGCAATAAACTACATTGCAGTGCACATTGTAATTGATATTTTATTTTTAAAATCCGAATCCGAGTTTCAGATTAAAAATAATAAATCATCCCTCGCTTTATATCATTAGCAAATCCATCAAGCAATCGGAATCATATTTCTCGAAACCGAGCAGCTGCAACGTATTATAACAATAAGAATTATATTTCATCGTGTACACGGCAAAGTAAACTAAAGGTGACATTGAACTAGATGCTATTTTTCCTCTTAAAATATATTTAGCGCGGTGGGCGTATTATTTCAAATCGCCTTTCGCGAATAAAGAAATTTATCGTGGCTTTATTTTAATGGCTTTAAACGTCAACTAAAGTAAAGGTTCCATTTATAAACCTCTTATTCCATCGCGCGGCGACACGCGCCGAAAAATTCGAATGACTCGCCGAGGGAGCAGCGCAGCCGATATTATATACACCGGCTATTATAAAATCAGTCGCGTTGAATAACGTTTTTTTTTTCGAGATAAAAATATATATGTATATATACGTATGCGGAGCGCCGCGGCCGCTCGCGCAAATCATATTTTTAACTCGCGCAAATATTTGGGACGCGCACCGAGAGAAGGAAGCCACTTTCTGGCACGAACCAGAAACCCGCTAAGGGAAACCGGGAGCAAAATTCGGGATTGTTGATGATTTCTTTATACTGCCAAGCCGCGAATGAGAGAGAAAGAGAGAGGGGGAGCTTTTGGGCGCGAGCGCAGGCAGCTGCTAGCCGGCCGATCTTCGAGAATCGCGCGATTCTTGCATCTAGTCCAAACATTCGTGTCGGGTTTCAAAAGAATTTCAATCATCCCGCGTATGAATGGCCAAACGGAAATAATGATCGCGGCCGATGATATTCGAGTGCGAGCTTTTACGAGGAAGAGCAGTTTCGGTGAGAAACTCGGACTTTTTTTTATAGGCTGGACAGATTTGATTGGTTTTTTTAAGGAGCTTTTATGTGTCTTAGCGTGGTTTTCTTGAAAAGGTTGCTTTAATCCATATTTAGATTGTAAAAGAGGTAATGACAAAAATAAAAAATGATATCTGGAAATATTTTTGTATAATTACAAAGTCACAAATATTTAAGTTATTTAACATTTAAAGTAAGTAAAATATATTTGAGGCACGATGAGATTGAAACATTTATTTTAAGTTTACATCAATTAAAGAATCCTTTACACCAGAAACTGGCAGTCTTATAACGAGTTTTTGAGTAATGCCTCTCTTTTTCAAATTGCGGAAAGTACTTGCGTTCAACGCACGTTTTTTGACAATTAAATATTTCCTTCATAAATTAATGTTTTTTCATGTTTTACACAAGTCAATGTCGGCGAAACAATTGTTTTTCAAAATTAAATCCCAATTAAATTGTTGCCGCACAATTTCCATTGCACAAAGAGCTTAACGCGCATAAATAAAACTCTCAAGCGTTCGCCGAAAGCTTTATTGCTCGCGCGAACCATTAAAAGAGTCCCGCAAAGAATATAATATTTGCGATATCGCATCGTATATAGAATCGAAGTCAAAAAAGTTGGACAGCCGGCGAGGCGAAGTCGAGGTCGGCGATCCAAGTGCAACGCTCGGAAGCAGACCGGAACCATTAGGACCCCGAGACTTCCTCCTCACCACATCCCAAATCCGCGGCGAGCCTCCAAAAATAGTCCGCGCATCGGAAGAGAAATTGATCCATTAAGTGCTCGATTAGCCGGCGGACGCTTCTGCGATGCATATATTCCGCGAGCGCTCGCCAATCGAAGCGGCACTTCCTCTTTACGTGAGCGTGGTGCAGCGCGTTTCGGTTCTTACGCTGGACTTGAGAAGTACAGAGAGGAGCTTGTGGGCTTCGGCGGGTCGAAGAATGTCCGGCAGGAGCGAGTCGCGCCGCAGGTTTTGCGATTTATCTCTGTTTATCGGTGAATATCGGGAATGTGAAAATAGCGGGAAGATTGAAGAAAATTTCTAGGATATAGTACACTTTTATTATATTATGTAAAAAGCGCAATAACATTGTTGTAAAAAGAAATTCTGAAAATTAAGCCCAATGACGAGTCGAAAATTATTTATAATTAAAACAATATTGCACGTTAATGTTTATACTGCAAGCAGTACATTAGCTTTTGGCATACTTCTTACAAATAATAAAACTGCGTAAATAAGCTCCCGAGATTTTCGGCAAAAATAATAATTCTGCAGCTGCACCAATATCTTTTATTTACCAAAACGTTGCACTTCCTGCCCGCAAGTGCACAACTTCCGGGCGGCAACACGTCGATACTCACGTGCAACACCAGAGCGCGCAAGAACCCAAGAGTCGCATTATGTAAGAATAAGCCCCGGCTGAGGTGAAAAGCTAAGCTCGGACTCAGTCTGCAGAAGAATTTCCGGAACGTAATGATGAAGATAGAACGGTAATGGTTTCCTTGCCGTTTTAATTATGAATTATTAAGGACATCACACGTTGCGAGCTTGACAAGTTGGGTCATCGTTAAAGCGCATTAAAATGATATTTGAATTGTAAATATATTCTTTTGTTGAACTAAGAAAATTAATTGCCGCGGCTTTGGAAAATTGAATAAATTTGAAAAATCTCTTCGAATTAATTGTGTCGTATTTTAGTCTTTTATTATTGCAGTTGTAAGATCGTATTACAAAAATAGAATGTGTAGTAAACATAAAAATTTAGTCATGGGTCCAAATTTTACATAACATTCGAAGGAAAAGTGTCACAAATACAGTTGAGAGACAAGAAAACCTTATCTATTTTTAATATAAAGGCAAACGAAATTAGATATTTCTTCTTAAAATGAGTATATGTGTACTGTATATGTAATGCCGTCTAATTATATAAAAATAAGCAGAAAATTGAGAATAAATTAAAAAAATTATTTCAAAAAGTGTTTCTTCAGTAAATGTAGTAAATAATTGTTTTACCAAAACTTAAATCCTTATACATTAATGATATAATATAGTTGATTTATTAATCTTACTTTTAAATTTTACGTTGTTTTAGAGAAACAATTATTAAAAAGCTCCTAAGTAATCAAAAATCTTAAACATTTTCATAAATCAAAGAAGTTGAGTCTACTTTAAGTATCACCAATGGCTTTTATTTCCAACAGAAATTTTTAGCAACGGCTGAAATTTAGTCGCGCTACAAACATCCAGACAGAAATATCTTGGAATCTAATAAACATTTTTTCAATTTCAGCATTCTTTCGCGGTCGCAAAAAAAAAAAAAAAAAATTACACAGAAAACAAAAACGCAAAAAAATATTCATTTCATCATTCCTCGGCAGCGTCGATATGTGCATGCAGTTTTCGTCGAATTCTTAAAAAAGTATCCATCAGCCCGAAGCGAAAAACGATTCCCCTTTCCACGAGACTTTCCCATGACGGCTCTTTCTCCATCCGAGCGAGCGCCTCTCTCTCTCTCTCTCTTTCTCTCTCGCTCATCGCCTTTTCCTTTTCTCTCCTTGACTGTTGCCTCCTTTCCGCGACTTCTGGGGCCGAGCGACTGCGCGGCTATTTTTGGGTCCCAGGGACAATGTAGTCGACAGAGAGAAAGAGAAAGACGAAGAAACAGAACAGAGCGAGAAAGAGAGGAACACCACACACGGGGCTATCGGAGATTCCCTTCTCGTTTTCACTTTGCTTGCGCGTACGGGTAGTTTCTAGGCGCATACCTTAGGCGCTATTTTTTTCGACCGGCCGGCCGAGCGAACAAATCGCTACGTTGGGGATAGAGGGGTCGGGCTTTTTGAAAAAAGACTGGTCCGAATAGAAAGATTTGACCGGGGATCCCGTTAGCGATTCGCACTGAACTACGTCTTTGAGAGTTTTCGTTTATATTCTCTTTTAGTTTTAAGGGGCGTGAGGCATAGCGGATACTATACCTATCATTTTCAATTGCTAAACAAGCGAAGTCTTCAAATTCTATTTTAAAATTGATTTTTATTCAAGAAAAAGAAAATTTTTATATTTTTTATTCCTTTTCCAGTGTCAAAATTTTCGCTGAAGAAAGTGGTCCAATATAATACCTTAATTAAAATTATTTAATAGAAACTGTTTTTGAATGCCGCGGGCATTTAGATCCTGCAGAACCATGAACAATGCCAATGATGTAGATATGCGATTTCTCTCCATTTCGGATTGTAAGGGACTTTCTACAGTCAGTTTCTAAGAAATTCTACAACAGCGTCAATTTCTGCACTCTGCTAGTCTGCTACTTCGCTGTACTCTGCAAGCCCCTGCGCAACATCAGCTGTGTCAAGCGACCATGCAAGCGGTGAAGCATTGGTATATAGACGGTGTTCAAGTCGGAGATAAACAAAAATATGATTCGAGCGTTGTAAAGTGATTTTTTTTGTTAAATTTTTTGTAATTATGACTGTAAACAAAAGTGCATTTTTTATTTTTTTAGAAATTACTTTTTACGTGTTGTTGCTGCTTAGTCTTTTGCCTCTAACCACTGCCTTAAGTGCTAGTATTAAGTCTGAAATTGAAGGGGAAGGATTTCATAGGTTAGATTGTGTATAATTCTTTTATTAGTGATAACCGTTTAAAGTACTATGTTATTTAATTAAATAAAATGTTACTCTTATTATAAAGATACTTCTGTGAATTTTAATGCTTAAAAATAGTTTAAATGCCATGAAATTTTGTTTGAAAAATAATCTTTAAACACTTGTGAATTGAATATTAATTTAAAATTTACTTATTATTTTCAGAATACTCAATTATTATGTAGATACAGGAAATTTTAAGAATAAAAGTTGCCATATAGCAGTATTTTTAGAATTGCCACCATCTTTATATGTAAATGTTGATGAACTTGCAGATCTTAGGCGTGTTCATAAGGTAAATAAAGTTAAATATTTCTTTATTCAAGTAGTTTGAGAGAAAAAATTAATAATTAATCATTTGTTTTCCTAGAGTATATCTTGTTCAGATGGAGAAATAGATGTTGAAGCATTTGCTGAGAAAGCAGATTACCAAAATGTTACCATTTGTTCACGATTGGCAAGTACAAAAACCACATTAACAGTTCCACTTCATCAGCGATACCAATTTGCTAGACAAACAGGTGAACCTGTTAATGTATCAGTGCCCAAGCCAAAGTTACTTATAGGATGTAGAGATAGGCTTAAGGATAACAGAGTGTCAAAACTTAAAATTTGTTGGCCCTGTGCTGAGTATTCAAAAAAATGGAGAGAAATTTCCTACAAATGGGTGAATATTTTTCTTTAATTCTGTGTGACTATTAAGACCTTTTCAAAGTGTTGATCTTCCAAAAATATAAAGTTTAACGTTCAATATTAGTACTTCATTACTATGTAATTTTGCAGGAAGGTGATGGTGATTTTGTTTGGCGAATTGCAGTTGGTAATATATCTCGAAGATTGGAAATAACATGTATAACTTTATTTGTCACTCTTGCTGGGGCTGCTTATGTATTATGGGCAATATTCAACTCTTATAAGGCACCAAAGGAAAAGAAGCTAAAAGAAAATTGATAAAAACGCAACCACTGTCATTTAAACAAATCTGCTAGCAGATTGTTTTATATTTATCGTATTTACACTAAATACTTAAATTAGCAGATTTTGTACATAGAATAATTCATACTTGTGATATCTCGAGTCAACTCAAGCAATAAATAACATATGTTCTAAATAGTATATAATAAACTTATAATACTTTACAATAACTTGATAAACGGTTTTATACGAATACTGTACAAGTTTGTGTCAAAACTCTTTGACACAAATTAATCCTATAATCTCCTTAAATTATATTTATAAACAGTAACACTTCCTCATTCACATTGCTGAAGTGTAAGAGGGTTGAGATGATTGCTCAATCAAGTACATTTTATTTTTTGAATTGATTGTTTGTTCATCTTTCGATCTTTTCTTCTTTCTTGGTATCTTTCAGTGATTCAGGAATGACATGCACTTCGGGGAAACCATAGAGTCTGCTGTTCTTTTTACTAGATGCTGGATCATTCCAATGTTGTACTTTAACAGAGCCAAATAGCAAGAAAGCAAGAGCTCCAATAACGTAAATTCCTGCTGTTAAGAAGAAAATACTCCTCCACTGAGATACATTACTCTGTAAAAAAATAATTACATATTTAAGTTTCATTTTAATCATTGTTACAGACTACAGAAACTTGATGTAAAAGTGAATAATTAAATTTGCGTTTCTAACAACTACAGACGAGTGCAGTCTAGAATTTCTAATTTTCAAATGTCCACCTTCGTTGAGAAAGCAATCGCAAACAAACTCACCGCATCAATTACGATGACGCCCTGAATGAGCGGCGCCAAAATACTGCAAATGTTCGCCGCGGCGTTGGTGAAGCCCATAAGCGGCCCGGCGAAGTTGGGACTGAGGTCCATGTGATTGGCGTGGTGGCCGCAGTAAATGCCAATGTTACTGGCCACTGCGACGACGAGGATACCGACGGCCAGAAGTTTTTGCTCGCTGTCCACAAAGCCGAGGCCGGCGAGGGCAATAGCCGGCATGATCTCGCCGATGGTATTGCAGATCATTCGGGACGATCGAGTGGACAGCTTGTTCGTGCGGATGACCCAGTCCGAGGTGAAGCTCATTGGGAAACTCAGCAACCAAGCGGTCAGGTATGGCAGGGATGAGATCAGACCGTTCTGCAACAAGGATTAGTTGGTCTTTCATGTTTCAGTTTATTTGGGTTGACCCTAATTAAGCTTGTTAAAAAACGTATTATCTGGAGATTGAAAAAATTTCGTAATAGATTTCAATTCCACCAGTTTTCAGTTTCTAGCTTGTTATCAAGAATTCTTAAAAATAAATTCACAATTGATATTGGTAAACAGCCTCTTAAAAACATCTAAAGAAAAATAAAAGGATAGCGCAAACGATTAAAAAAAAAGAAAAAAAACGCTCTTGCGGACGCGCGAGGTCCTCGACCGCGGGCGACGACTTGGCCGGTGAAGCTGCTTTGAAATGCACAGCACGCTGGTCAATCGCGCCTTCGAAATTCATATGAACGTTTCACGGACGATGAAAAATATTGGGAGAAGTTGTGAAGCTGCACACGCTTTACTCGATTCAATACCTTGATTACGTACAAGGACTGAAGGAGAATCCTTTCGGTAATATTAAGGCCGAACATAACTAAGTGATATAAATAATAAGCGAAGAGTATGACGTCGCATAAATTAGAGGCGCAAGTAAGTAAATAAATTTTACGTAAGTACGTTCAAGATTGAAGCTCGCGAAGGTAAAATTTTGACGAGATTAATTATAAATATATTTTATCGTCGAAATTACCCACAATTTTATTTTTAAAACACATTGCTAAGGCGTTTATAAGTTGCTTAATAAAATGTGATAAAATGATATTTATTTACTTATTTAAATTAAATATCTATTGGACAACTGTAATTTGTCTTTTATGTTAATTATACTATCTGTCAAGATATCATTAACTTTTTCAATTTTTCAATAATTTTAATTAATTTTAAAGCTACTAAAGTTGGAAAAAAAAACTTAATATGGTAGTATTATTAAACGTAAAAAACTACAAATAAACTAAACTTACGCTTTGAATGTCGTACTTAAGTACGCTCTTCATGTAGGAGGGTATTTTAGAAAGGAGCATCCAGAAGCCCCAAGCTTGCGTGCACTGAGTAACCAGCAGAGCCCAGACTGGAATTGACGTCAATATTGATTTCCACGGGGTTGACATGGGCTAAAAATGAGAGTAAAGATTAACGTGTCATTTTACTTCGATCTCCGTTTCTATCGGCTCTTATTAACGCAAAAATTTACTGTTAATAGAAAACAGCAAGAAGTTCAGTAAGTAAACAATTATCCGCAGTAACAACTGGGAAATCGTCGCCAATCCGCACCAATGCCGTTACTTGCAAGAAAATCCTCAGAAGAAACTTGGGGAAACGTGGCACCTTCATTTTTAATGAATCTCGAGCAGCTCCGAAGCTTCTTGCGCCGCGGAGTCGCGACAAAAATTAGACTCGAATCTCTCACCTCGGTGGTCTCGACGACGCCGAGGCTGCTCTCGATGTAGAGTTTCTCGTCGGCGGGGATCTTGGGGTGTTCGGCGGGCGATTCGCTGCCCAGGAACTGCCAGACGACGGCCCAGACGAGGGAGATGGCGCCCCAGAAGTAGAAGCAGCTCGGCCAGCCGATGCTCGTTTTCGACAGGAGGCCGGAGCTCTGCAGGGCTATCACGTTGCCGATCCAGCCGCCCGAGTAGACGAAGGTCGCTGGAAGGAAAATTGGATGCGATTGTTACTCGATGATTTCCTCGGAGGTACATTGCGAGAATTAATATTTCGTGCTGATTGCTAAAATTGAGCGGTATCGGTTTCAAATTACGTAGTATTTTGTAATTGATGCTAATTAACGTACTTGGCTTCTTAATATATTTCAGTAATTGACAGTTACAGCAGTTTATTAATAAATTAAATTTCAAAATCAAATGAAGCCTAGCTTTTTTCAATTTTCCAAGTAATTTTAAAAACCCGTATATTAGCTTTCGCAATAACCGTATCCGACAATCCACCGAGCCCGACGATAAATCTTCTCCAAAACCACAAAATGCACGAGACACCTACTGAATCTTCCTCTCTCCTGAAGCGGCACCCACTTGGCGAGCAGCGAGTGCAAAATCGGCGGCACGACGCCCTGGCATAGTCCGGAGAAGACGCGGCACGCGCAGACGAGCACGTAGCCGCCGTAGCGCGCCGAGACGGGGATGACGAAGGTGGCGATCGCGCAGAGGCCCACGGCGATGCCCAGCATCCTCTGGGCGCCCCATCTCTGGGCCACCATTCCGCCGGGGATGTGCGTCACCACGTAGCCCCAGAAGAACGAGCTGAGCATCAGGTTCTGCGTCTGCTCGTCCCACTCGTAGTGCTGGGGAAGCGGGAGAATTGCGTTGGTACTTTTAGATTTTGGAAATTTAATGGATTCCTTGATTCTGGTGAAAGCATTTTCGATGCAATTGTTTGATTTTGTAAAAAGTTAAATTTGATGAAAATGCTGATGGCTTGTTGGGTCTGCTGTATGCAGTTTTGACGTTCTTTATCGAGAAAATTGTGTAATGAAATAATTTAAACAAAATTGTCGATTACTGTATCAACTTCTTGAAAACATTGAAAATTAAAAGAAAAAAGAACATAACAACAAAAATGTTTCACATCGTGTCAAAGTAAGCTAATTCCTCCGGGCAATCAAAAATGTACGTGATAATGAAGTCATGAATGCTTACCTGAGGAGTGTTCTTATCGTCCATAGCAACGACTGCGATGGACATGCACACCCTCATGGCATAACAACACAAGAAGCCGCCAAGCAGCAGCAAAGCCTGGACGTGCCGCGATCCGATGGTAGCTGCAAGGAAACATTGTTCTCTGTAATTTCTCTCAATTACTTTGTCGCGAATCGTGACATTTCCCTCATTTTCTCCGGACAGTTATCGCGCAAAAATGTTTCTCAGACTCGCTTAATGAGCGGCCTTTTTTGGAATAACAAATTTCTTATCGCGCCGAGAAATGTTTATACGCGGGTAAATGGCTTCGATGTTAATAATCTAGAGCTAACATGTAGTAACGTCGACATTTTATACGAGGCTATCTTTTCCAAAGCAAAATGTTTTAACACGTGTTCGATTAAAATTTTCCGCGCGCTCGACGCGTGTAGGATATATTAGCTTTGACTGGACTCTTTTTTAGAAAGATTTATCTATGTCTAAAAACTGCTCTCGTTCAATCTGTAATTGTAGGATAAACAACGTCTGCATCCTCCGCGCGTATCATTTTACTAAAAGAAAATGGGAGCTTGCGCTTTTTTTTATTAATAGAATGAAGTGGATCAATCACTGCGCATTTAAAGTCGACGAGCCGATTGTGTAAGAAACCCGGAAAAAATGTGTTTAGATAAAAAAAAAAAAAAAAAAATCAGTAATACCCCGCACGAATAATCGTCAGAACAAACATTATTAACTTATCAGCGCAACTAATAGAAGTTATCCGCGGGCCGATCATTAATTTCTCGCTGCAGATTATCTTCGTACGGAATACCGAAAGGAGCTTATCAAGATGGCTTTTCTTATGCGATAACACTTTTTTGATGGAACGATTGTCATTCTCAATTGGATCGCGATTTTCTTGAGTACGAAAATTAATCAATATGCGTCATTGTGATTTACACCTTCTTACATTTTGCGAACGCCTACCGAGATCCCTAACTAAAACCTAATTGAATATAAGTTATGACGAATTCCACAATCGAGCCTTATCACTTATCCAGCCTAGCTAAAAAAAAAAAAAAAAATAGTAAATTCCTCGTTCCCAGTCCCCTCAATCTCGTTCGATCAAAAGCCTATAGCGGCCGTTCTTCTTTTTAACCGGCTCTTTTTTGCAAGTCCATCGTGCATCGAACGCCATTGATCGGCGGCCTCGCGATCAAATAGAATGCACGAGTGCCCAATGGGTCAAGCGCGCCGAACACCTCCTCACACGCGCAAACGCCGACTCACACTCTCTCGCGCGTGCGCGCGTTAATTTCCAGGTGAAGAACGCGGGGAATGCCGAACGATCGATAACATTTTCAACCGAGCGGAGAAAACAAATAGAGGGAGAGAGAGAGATGCGCACTTGCTCTCTCTCTCTCTCTCTCTCTCTCTCTCTCTCTCTCGGCATTTTTCTCCGAGAGCGTTTATTTAATTGCATATAATATCACGTGCGCTCGCGTTGACGTTGGACGATGACACGCGAGCGGCTTATCGGCCCGCCTCGAAGGCAGGTGGAGGACTCGGATTTTGGCTTCGCATGATTTTCTTAGCGAAAGGAAACATGGCTTTGCGTTTTAAAGAATTCAGTTTTTAAACAAAAGAACTACAGCTACAATAATAACTTTAAAGTTATATAGTGTTGAATTAACATTCAATTTTTTGTTGGGAAAACGGTAACGTTTTCAAAGGATAAAGTTTTTAAGATCCGGTATCATGAAGTAATTAGTTATCGATTTTAGAATTTACGTTTTTTATTATTTAATTTTTTAGCATATGAAATTTAATGTAATTTATATTTACCGAATTTTGTTATTTACAGTTATTCAGACGTTTTTTATATAACTTAAAATTTTCAATATGTAATATTAGTTTGGTTTGTAACGACTAGTTACGTTTTTTTAAATTTAAATTTGTAATGTTTTGATAAAAAAAAACTATTACATTTTTTTATCATTCATAAATTAATAACTGGAATTCTATTGACATCTTATATAAAAAATTTTAAACATAAACCTAAAGAATATTTCGAATGATTATTTCACATGTATATTTCATATACAAATAGATTATTTATTTAACTTATGTAATTACAAAAACGATAAAAGTAAATTTGCGCTTCACAAATGAACTTGTTTTTATATATTATTAATTATTCATTATTGATTAAAATCAAAGAGAGCAATCTCTTAATAGTTGAAATGAATTTTAGCCGCGCACAAAAACAACTGTCCAGCAAAAAATGTCAAGAAAACACAAATACTTTTACCGCCTCATCAAACAAGTACTCCTATTCCATAAGTCAACGATTGCATTCCTTTGCAATTAGTGCAAAACAATTATCAATTTTTTTTTTATCACTCCTCGCAACGAAAGCGGCATTTCATCGCGTCACCTTATTCTCAATTTATAATCTCGGCGAAATATCAAAGTCAGCGTTGAGTCGCAGTCGATTACTCTGTCCGATTCGCACTGTGTCGACCCATTTCCCCGATCTCGTCCTCTTTACCCGCACCTCCGCTTCCTCAAAAACCAGCTCGAACCTCCAAGTGACTCAACGGCGTCTATTTCCGATTCTCATAGGCTATTCGTCTCGCGACGTAGACACTCCGGGAATAAACAAGGCGCATAACAATCGCGCTCATGCTTTTCCATTTCCAGCGGCCGGCGGGCCTTTTCATTGCCGACCTCCGCGTTATACATACGTATATATATATATATATATATACGTAATTGGCAGGAAGTTGGTAAGCGCGCGAATACGTGTGTACGTGTGATATCGCGCGCGAACTGAGAGCGTTTTTATGCGCGGCGCGCAGCTGCGGCCCTGGCGGATCTCTCGATGGCGCGGATAAACACCGTCGCCGCGAGGGGGATAACAAAAAGCTCCTTTTCCTGATACGATAGCACGCCATTATATATGGATTGCAGACGGATCTCGTGCCCGGTCACCTGCCGGGACGGGGAAGCGCCGAACGATCCGAAACTCGCCGGTGATGTTGATCGGACGTAATAATGTTGTTTGACGCACTGTCAGATAGCAGATGTGACATAATGGTATCGACGTTTTTTTGGGTCTGGCTTTATGTTCTGAAGGGGAGGCTCTGGTTTTGCGAAGTAATCGTTTTTTTTACCGGCGTTTGCAATTTTACTTTTTGAAATATCCTTTTGCAGATGAAGTTTAAAGGAGGTCTTCCCCCTTGAAACCGGCATAAAATCATTATTTCGGTTCGAGGATGCAAAAAAAATAATATTTGTACAGTTTCGTAATAACGCAATTTTTGCTTTTCGATTCACAACGTGACTTAACTGTCCACGTGGTCAATCATGAACACGAAGACGGTCGTGTTTATAATCAAAGAGACTAATACGGCTTTGCGAAGTAGTCCAGCTCAATGTGTTTATTTACGATTGCAAAAATATTTTAAAGCGGGATCTTTTCCTGATCTAATTAGTTCATTCACTCGTCGTTGTCGAAGGAAAGTCAAAAATCACCGGTTAAAAATTTATTGAGTAAAATTGGCAAAACAAATAAAAATATTATTCTTTTAAACGCATCAGTTTTGCGCATTACGTTTTTATTGCGGCATATCCGCATAATTGCACAATTTTTTCGTTAGTAAACTTTGAATGTAAAAAGTGAGTAAAGTGAAACAATTAGACTAAAGTAATTTTCTGAACATGGTTTTATTTTCTCGTAGCCGATAAGAAGTTCAGAGAGAGATAAACTTGTAATACTTTTTTGTACTTTTCCAAAAATAGTCATTCATTAAATATTTCATTTTTCTGTGATTACTCGTTAAAATGTTTTTCAATCCACACTATCTGCATATTGATTTAAAAAAGGATCCGAATAAATAGTTTTTACAGGTATTTGTTACAATTATTTTTCATTCTTACGCGTATTATAAGTAACATGTCATTGAACACGTGTATCGTTCCACCAATCTTCGGGCACATTTCTTTAAAAGATAATAAGAATCTTCCTAAGATTTATTGTTCTAAAAAAAATTTAAAGCAACTCAAGGTAATCAGACAAACGCCAATTAATCAAAGATCTCAAATCTCTTTTACAGATAAAACGGTAAATCAAATTTCTTCTCAATTAAATAATTTTCGACAAGAATCGGCACTAATAAATTACCTAAGTCCCTAGGCAATAAAAATTGAGTAATAAATTTAAACATAAAAGTATATTGTGTCAGCGATGCTGCGGTTGACACTACCAGAGTAAAAAAATGAATAAAATTACGTAAGGTAGACTAAAACTATATAATAATATTTAATGATATTAAATCATTCTCGCAACGCAATCTCCACGTGTACACTAAATATAAAATTTTGCTATCTAAAACCAATTGCTGTATCGGTAATCGATCGTATTGATTAACATTCTAATTATTATAATTCACGCAAACAACAAAATTTCAACGAGTTCCACGAGGAAGCTGGATTTAATGCCCGCGACCGTTAATAATAAAGATTTGATTACCAATTTTACCTCGCGTTATTAATTATTATCACCCCATATCACGCAGTCGTTAAGTCATTTTACTAGCTTACAAATGCATAAATAACGCAAATCGAAATAAATTTTCATCCGCAAATAGTTTCGGTCACGTTTCCTCCCACCCCCGGTCCAAGAAGTTGCGTTCACCCTCCGGCGCGCAAAAGCGAACACGTTACCTTTCGGCTTCGGCGGGGAAGTCTTCATGTTCTCCGCGATGGAGACCCTTCTCACGGTGTGCGTCATCCTTGCAGTCTTCTTCAGCCGACGAGTCAACCAGAAAGTAAACGGTGCAGGTCTCTCTCTGCGGAGAGAGCTCTCTCTAAGAGCTCGAGCAGCGGCCCGCCGAATCGCTCTCTCGCCACGGACTCGCGCTCGCACCGAGAGATAGCAAAGACACTTCGCCTCGCGCCGCCTGCCTGCCTGCCTGCCGCTGCTGCTGCTGCTGCTGCTGCTGCGTGCTTTACGGAACCGCGCGCGGGGAGAGTAACGAGTCGGACTCAGGGATCCTTCGTTTTTATGCGCGCGCGATCGGCGAGTCGAGCGCGAGCCACGCGGAGGGGACGCGGGGGGAGATCGGCCGCCGATCTAACGGCAGGCCGCGGGGCCTTTTGTCGATGTGTATCCGAATTCGATCTTTTGTATATAGGAGCGCACGGCGGAGCACGTGGGACTCTTGTCATTCCGGCTGCGTCTGGATCGATCAATGACGGCGAATTTCTATTTTCGATTGTGCGCCTTTTTTCGAGCCGTCTAGGCGCCGGGCGGCGGACGGGGGACACGCGGTACTTGTTGATCGATTGATTGAAAAAGCTACGGAATTTTATTCGAGGAACTGGCGAAGCTTTTCAGCGGCTAAAAAAAAAACAGGAGGAATACTGCGGAATACGGCGGGGTAACGAAGACTAGCGAATTGCGCGCTAATTTTGTTTTCGGATCGCAGGGGTGAATCGGTAGTTCCGGCTTTTATCGGAAGTTGAACAACTCAGCATCGTGTTCCTTTAATGAATATAATTAAGGTTATTATAAATGCACTGGTAAATTTAATATAAACGCACTACTTTCAAAAGTATGCCTAATATTAGCAATTTGGTTATTCTTTTAATCTCTATACATATATATATATATATATACATTGTAAGATATTGGAATTAAATGGCACAAATCTCATAAAAGAAAAATTGTGTATGACATCCAACAATGTGTGATATTTTTATCAATTCCAAAATATTTATGAAATACCTACAGCCTTTGTAATGCTCGTGCTCTTTTCTAAAAAGAAAATAGATTAAATAACTTTCTTAAAAAATATTAATGGAAATATAAAATAAGCTAAATTATATTCTGAATTAACTTTAACCAGCGACGTTGCAAATTGGATTTAATTAAATTTTACGCCTTTATTGTACAAGTTTTACAAATTTCTTTTTCACATAAGAATATAATCTACTTGGCAAATAAATCCTGCTGATCATTCCGTTGATATCGCAAGAAAATTGACAGCGTAAATAAAGTAGACCGGTGAGCTTCAAGGCAACCACCAGCTGGAGATTCGAAGATGTAAAGTGGCAAGATTTTCAAATTCTATTTGCAATCGTAAAAAACCAAATATGGTGTTCGATAAATTTTGTTTCCTTGCACAAAGGAAATGCTTTATTATGAAAAACAAAGACATGAGTTATTTTGAAATTTACAAATTTATTCAAACTGAAGTTCCCTGTTAATGGATTTCGGAACTATAATTGTCAGTTATTGTCAGTTAATATATTATCTAAATTGTTACTATAGTTAACAAGGTAAAACAATATCTATTGTTATATTTAAGCCAAGTTTAATAATAAAATTTCTAGTAAAATTTTGTATTATAGGAATAGGAATTAGCATAATGAGAAACTACATTTCCAGTTCTTACTTTCTAAAAATAAATTATTTTAATTTATTCATTTTAATTAATTAATGAATATTTAATTTAAAATTTGATGTTATAAATAACCAGCGCTAATTTATTTGTTATTAAATTTCGTTAATGTAGTCTTTTAATTAGTAATAATTGCAGAAAAAAGTAACTTCATAATCGTCTTACTTGAAATTCTTATTTTCAATTCAATTATTAATTCAGCTTTAACATCTTAAAGTTATTTTATTTGTTTAACAAGAAAAGTTACTAGCGGCAATTATTTTTATATTATCTGCATAATTGTCGATTCTTAAATGCAAGAGTACTGCTAGTCGTCGAAGAATTCTTAATTCAAAGCTGAAATATGTCTTTACAAAAGAAAAAAAAATAACTTTTACTCTTACGTACATCAGCGATTCGCGCATAAACTTTAAAATGCCAGTTTGTCTTTTTACGATATTAGCCTTGATCGTTTTACCACGAGCTGTAACATTTCTAAGAACGCTTCAATGTCTTATTTTTCCAGTACTCAATATACACAAAACAACAATATATTTCCTCAAGACAATCGCCGTAAAATAATTGAAATCGAACGCGAAGAAGCCCTTCAACGATGGCGACTCTAATGCGTGCAGGCCAACGCGCGTACGACGCATATAAAAATTTCGGCGTCTCCGCGCCGCCGCTTCCTTCCCTTGCGATAAAAACGAGGAGCGCGCGAATTCGATTATACCAGGAGCAGGCGCGACGTGCGCGGAATCCTCACGCATTTCCGAGATTCGGCGGCAGAGGCGCTCATTTTTAAACCCGTGCCCGACGTCTGACACTTATTATTTACTGTTCCGCCGGACATTTATCGGTCCTCCGGTTGAGGTTTCCCCGCGATTACGAGCTTTTTAAAATATACGGGCTCCGCGATTTTCTCGTGTACTGCGACGTTCCTCTCTGAAAAATCGTCGCGAGTCTCACCTTGGGCTATCGGGGATCCGATTTTCGAGGCTTCTTCGCCTCGTTCACGTGCAGTTTTGATGTACGGAAAAGGGTCAAGGCCAGTGGAGGCCGAGAATTCAGGGGGCATTTTTCGTCGGAACTTTTAAGAGTGACTTACCTGAAGTACATCCGTAGAAAGATATTGATTGTTAATTTGTTTTGCAATCGCTGAGTTATCTGCAGGTTTATGGCTGTTTGGTGATGAGGGCCATAAATCTTAGCTCCTTTGTTGCGATTATGATAGAAGTGAAATGAAAAACACTTGAGGGCTTTTCGACTCCTTGGATTCGATGGATGGATAAATTAATTGCAATATTTATTACCGCGATGATACAGATTTTCCTGTACGATTTATTTATTTAAATATGTTTAATCTCTTAATTCACTACCATAATTCATTCAATTTTGAATCGCAATTCATTCATACAAAAGATGTTAATTGTAATAATTGTGCAATGTTGTGAAAAAGCCGAACCAATCATCAATGAAAATCAATGAAAGGGGTATATAATCTTTACGATGCCACTCTGGTTGTCATACATAATGTTATACAATGTTTAAATTTGCATGAAACTTAATTATAAGCTATGTGTCATAGAAAGTATAATATTTCGTTAATAAAAACGAATTAAATTAATAAAAACGTACATAAAAAGCGTTTCCTTTACTTTTGTTAAATTTGTAAACAATACTGAACTAAAGAAATAATATTGTAAAAATGAAAAAATGGATGGGTATATCTTTCATTATCAGAAAGAAAGTAGGTTAAATCGTCTGTATTATTAAAGATAAGATCAATTATATGCACAATTGTTTTTTTGCCATCTCGTTTGCCAACAAAATTTTAATCCCCGCAAAAATGTAAAGGAAGATACCAGTTTACTCTCTTTCCAATAAAGTTCAAAATTAAAAATTAATTGATTTTAAGATAAAATTTTTACCAGATTTTACTAATAATGCAAAATCACGCAAATAAGATAGCTTAATTGGAAAATAAAAATGATTTTGTTTGTACGTGAAGCCTAATATAAATATGCGTCTTTGTCACATCATTTTTAAATTAAAGGATCAAAACATAAGTAACGTCCGTGAAAACATTTTTAATTGCTTTGCCTTATCGTCAAGTTTCTTACGTTCAAGTCATTCGCGTGAATTCCTAAGACTGATAAAGTTATTTTAATCAGAATCAGCCTGACAACCTTAGGTATTAAAGGGTTTATAAGTAATTTTTTGTGACGTTGATCATTAAACTCGATAGATGCACGAGATTCTTGACTGGATTTCGTTATGTTCGAACTTTGAGGAGAAACGAAATGGTCTGACCAGGGAGAGTCTCACTTGTTTGGATCACAGATTTTGTTCGAACTTTGGGATATGTTTTCTAATGTTAAAATATGAAAGAAGCCGCGCGCGTTTGGCCTAACGCTTGATTTTTCAAAAGTTATGAGCTCCTTTACCGAAAAGCTAAAAAGTTCGATCTTTGTTCATTCACATATAACTTTTCAACTATTAATTGTATAGTATTTTTACTCCCGGTAATTAAAAGCCGAAGGCAGGTAGCTTCTTTCATATTTTAACATTAGAAAACATCCCAAAATTCGAACCAAATCCGTGATCCAAAAAAGTGATGAGACTCTCCTGGTGAGTAATCTCTCTCAATGAAAACTTCCATTCACGACTTTTTACGCGCTCATCGATTTCGAAATTCGAACATTTCGATCACAAACTTGAAGGTTCAATTCGATCGTATTGCAATGCATTTTGACGTAATGAGTGATTGCAATAAATTTAAGTATATAATTGTAATTTATAATTTATTAAAAATAAATTTCTACAATTTGTTTCATATTTTTACATAAGAAATATTCTCAAAATTACAAAAAAATCTTTTAGGTAGGTGAGAAAGCTCTTTCTATTAATTATATTAATAATTATATTATAAAAAATAAAATTACATTTAATCTTATGAAATTAATCTGTACATGATTCGTAAAAATTGCTTAGCATTTTTACGAGATTTATTTGACCTACGATGGAATTTTTTTACCACATTTTAGTATAAAATGTATAATGTTGCTTTCTATACAATTAATATTAACCTAATAATATTAATTTCGAACATGAAAACAATAAAAAATTATTGTTTACTAATAGCAATTCGCTTAAACACATGGGAACGTCTTCAAAGCATATTAATAAAAACTTTGCGGTCGTTTTCTACAGACTTATTTTGAATAAGAAGAAACTACTTTTTCAATCCTAATAGCAGATCTTAAAAAAAAGTCATCAATGTTAGCAAGGAGTTTTTATGTCTTCTTCGTCACATATTGGTTCAGGAATTGCCATTGAAGTTGGTTCACCGCCTATGGAAATCACAGAAACTCGAGGGAATCGCGATACATTCGCTTCACCTTCTGGATTATTCCACCACACAATTTCGGCTTTGCCAAAAATGATGAAGACTAAATTTGTTGAAAAGTAGAAAGCGGCTGTAATTGCAAAAACAATTGTCCACTTGTTAGGATCAGTCTGAAAAATAAATAAATAAATAAATAAAATTTTCTTTTCACAAATTTATTAATGGATGATGATTATTATTAAACAATAGTAGATAACCTACCCCCTCTTTGGTTATAGCACCACAAGCCAAAGGTGCAATAATTCCAACGACATTCGCCAGAAAGTTGGTAATTGACATAAGAGTTCCGGCAAAATTGGGACTTAAATCAATGTGGTTAATTTGAAATCCGCAAGTGATACCGGAATTGAAGGAAACTGCTAATACGAGAATCACCACGATAATAGTTGGATCTTCGGTCTTAACCAGACATAAAGCAACCATGGCCATACCCGGTCCCCACATTCCTATAGTATTGCAAACTTTACGCGTTATTGCAGTTGATACTCCTTTGCGTGTGGCAAAGTCGGCTAAGTAACTCATTGGTAAAGCTAATAAAATCATGCCGAGATAAGGGAGGGCTGAAATGGACCCACTCTGCAAAAAATATAGAAAATATTAAAATAAAATAATCTTTGTACACTAAAATTTTTAAAAATGACCAATGGAAATCAGCATTACGGAATGAAACCAGCTATTGATTCATTTCGTAAAAAAACGTCCGTATCTTTTCTTTTTTTGATATCAATACACTTCTCCGTTGAGAGGGAGGAGTGTATATTGGCTTATCTTAAAAAATAACTGCTTTCATTCCAATAAAATATATAACAACAAACCTTTGATGTGTCAAATTGCAAAATATCTTTCATGTAAGTAGGCATTTCCGTAAGTAATGTATAAAAACCCCAATTATGGCCACAATGTGCAATCGCTATAGCCCACATTGGCACCGACGTTAGTATATCTTTCCAAGGAACTTTCAGCGCCTTAAATATAAAGATATTTAATATTCCATCTTATAAAACAAATTTATTGATTCACTCAAAAAGAGCGACATTTTATTAATATTTTTTTTTCTTACCTGCATAGAATTATTAGGTTTGTTTATTTTTCCTAGACTTCCTTCAATGTAACGTACTTCGTTCTGGCAAATTCGTGGATGAGAGGATGGATGATCTGCGCTCATCCAATAAAATACGATACTCCATAGAATGCCCAATGCACCAAATAAATAGAAAATGCTTGGCCAACCAATGCTTGAGACTGCAAGGGCTCCCGAAATAGGCATCGTTATTACAGTTGCAAATTGTGATCCATTCATTACGAAAGAACCTAAAATTCAACAATTTTTATCATTGTCAACTCTTCTGAAGTTTATGAGTTTCTTTCCCATTTGAAAGCAAATCGTAAATTTTTATTTTTATTTTTATCTTAAAGCGCACTACGTAAATAAATAGATAAATTTTCTAAACTTACCAATCCTCCCTCTTTCCAATGGAGGAACCCATCGAGACAGTAATGTTTGCACGCAAGGAAGCAAGGAGCCTTGACACAATCCCATCAGAATTCTACAGCAGATCACAGGTATAGGACCGTAATCAGCCAAAAGAGGCATAAATAAATTAATGACTGAGCTGAGAAGTACACCGAACATCAATAGTTTACGGGCGCTAAGTCTTGTATTTGCCAAGTAGCCACTTGGTACTTGAGTAATTATGTAGCCCCAAAAAAACGAGCTCAAAATTATTCCGCTTGTTTCATTGTCCCAATCATATTCCTGAAATAAGTGGAACATTAGTATAGTTTTATACCATTTGCTTCTTTTTCAGGATTATTTTTTATAGGAAAAAATTAAACACAGAAAAGATGTTAACATATTTGAAAAATTTTAAAGTATTTTTAAAGAATTAATAACTAATCGCTTTCTTATCAATGAATAAAACGTTATAAAATCTTGATTATGAAAATTAATTAATTTAAAATCATGATGACGCACAAGAATACTAATAATGTGGAATAACAAAATGTTTTTAAATATATACATCTTTACATAATAGTTCTTTCGACGAATAACTACAGTTTGAGAAACATTACTAGTTTCTGAAAAATGTAATTACTCGTATCTTAAAAAAAAAACATTTAAAAGAAAGATAAAACTATAAACTACGTAATATAATATAATCTTTCAACAACTTCAGAGATTGATTATCTATATAATTGAAAGGCCATCAATGTATAAAACGTAATTCTTAACAAACTAATTAATTCGTGATATCAGAAATTCCAACAAAAAATAATCGGGATAAATCTTAAACTGTAATAGATCATGCGAAGTAAATACATTGAATGGAATGTTGATATTGCGAATATGCTTAATACTTCAGAATATAATTTATGGTGCGAAATTCAGTCTGATAAATACTTTAGGATAATAAAATATAACAGATTAAAATTTATTGAGAACAAGTTTTTATATTAAATTAAATCTAGAATAACGCATTGTAACGAAATAAAAAAAAATAACAAACGTAATTTTACGTACAGGAAAATCAGGATTTGCAGACTTTTTATTCTTCATTGCAACAATAGCTACCGACATGCAAACTCTTAGTCCATAGGACATCGTGATTCCTAAAAAGAGCAGTACAGCCTGCACGTGCCTGGTGCCAAATTTATCTGCAAAAATAAGAGATTCATTGACATTCACAGTAAAATGCATCACTTCCTTGAAAAACGCTTTTTCATCACTCATAAGTTATTTTGAACTTAAAAATAGATTTAAAAATTATCTATTTTTATGTAATGGAAATTAAAAAAAAAAGTTTAATTATTCTAAATGTAAGTGAAAAATAATGATTTTAAGACTATACTCAAAGGAAATTAAAAATTAAAAAGAAAATTTTAATTATAATAAATTAAATTTAGAATAAGTGAAAAATAATGGTATGAAGACTATATCAAAAAGAGTAATTTTCTCGGTGGTTAATGGATTAAATTAAATGAAAAGAAATAATCGGATTCTATCAAATCTAACAATAAGATGATTTACTCTGTACATTACATAATTTTTTAAATAGAATTATGTAGCGAATATTAATTAATATTGACAAAAGACGCTATTAATAAATTGGTATTTTTGTTAATTGTAATAGTAGTGTCTCACAAATATTTTCATAATAATAAACATAATTACTTGGCGGAGTGTGTTGATCCATTTTGTTATCGGCCATTTTACTTTTGATGTCTTCAAAACTTTTCAAAACATAATTTTTTTCACACTACGAGAAAGCGCTCTTAGTTCTTTACCGTCTGAACGGCACCATGATTCTCGTAACATTCATCTGTGGCTACTGAACGTCAAGTTATTGTTATCAATTCATTCAGTTTAATCTGTGACAAGAGTATACGGCAGAAAACTGAACGGTGCTACTTTTCGTCCGGGGCGTCGATATGTTATCAAACATAATTGGATTGCATTTACATCGTAAATAATATAAGCAATTAATTATTTTAAATGTGATTCTAAACCAGCTTATCAAGATTACTTACATTTATAATATTTTATTTCAAATACCTCATCTTATCCAAATAATTATCTAAATAATTAATACTTAATTTTTTGAATTAAATTTTTATTTTATCACTTGATATACATTGTTCTACATCATGTAAATAATTAGACATAATATTTAATTGTAATTAGTTTCTTATCAGATTTTATGAATAAACGTAGAATCAAGTTGAAAAATTTGACGAAAAATCATTTGAAAGTTAAAAAGGAGTACTCAATACATATTTTTTAACAAAATATTAATAGTACTTTTCGATCCAAGTACGGAAAAGTTAATTCTCGGAAGAGCGTAAGTTTAGCGCGCGAGCGAAGGAAGGGTGATAATCACACTTTTTCGAGAGTCATTTTTTACACGCATATCGAACAGTACTTTGTGATATGACGACAGAAAACGTCAGTTTATCGCACGGAAGCCTATATTGGAAAGCTTCATTTGAGATATTGTATTACAAATTAAAATCATTATCTTTGGTATTAATTTAATGGTAATATTAAATACAAATGGAAGAAACGGCCAGGAAAAGTATCATACATTAGAGAATTTATAATTTCCATATCTCCTTTTTGTAACTATAAGTTCATGTAATTCGAAAATCCAGAGGAGATACCAAAGTTCAATGAGACTAACCTTATTAGAATAACTAAATCGGTAGCAGAATCACTCGTCTTGATAACGCAGTGTGCAACAATAACGATAGCCGGGCTCCACATCTGTAATGTTCTTACAGTATTAAACATTTCACATATAAACTCGGTAGATAAATCCTTGCGAAGTAAGAAGTGAGTAAGTATTTATTAAGTAAGTATTTATTAAGTAAGTATTTATTTATTTATTTATTTAGTAAGTAAGTATTTGGCAGCTGCCAAATACTCAGTATTTTGTTAAAGTAAGGGGTTCATATTATATATAAAATGTTTTTAAAATCGTCTGTAAAATTAAGCTGAACAATAATTTTTTAGAATAGTTTTATATATCGAATTTCTAATCAGATAAGACATAGTAAAACAAGTAATGCTTCTATATTAAATGAAGTAAATTAAAAATTTTTAGTTTTCAGTAAATGAAAATTCATCGATTCAACTTGCAAGATCCGGTAACGCAAAAATCATAAAATAATTCTACAACGAAGGATCAAAACATTCTACCTCAAGACTTTTATCTAATGTAATACAATTACTTTATTACTAATTATTTGGTTGAATTGATGGCTGATTTGTTCCGTTAAAATAAAATATTATACGCTCTATAAAATAACGATCACACCAAAAATGGAGAAAACGGTAGGCTATCCTGACACTTAATACTTGACATTGACAGAGCTTCCGCAATAGGCATTGCCAAAGTAGTTCCAATTTGTGGCCCATTCATTACAAATCAAGCTAAAATATTATAATTTTATAACTTTTTTTATATTCATAATTTTTCCTAACTTAATTTTATTAGGTTATTTTGAAAATTATAAAAAGCTTCAAATACACCAATTCATCCCCTTATCATTGGAGAAACCCATAGAGGTAGCAATCGTGAGACAGAATAAGTTACAAAGTTGTACTGTTAGCTGTTGTAATTGTAGATATTCAGCAAACTTCATTATATCTCGATAAAGGTATATCCCAAATTTGCGCCTCAACTTTATTAAATAAAACAAATATAAGATTTGTGAACAAATTGATAAATACTGATATATATATATATAACAAATAATTTTCCACTAATCAACGTTTGTCTGAAACACAATATGCACGTGTCTCAATTTTTGTTTATTTTGAATAGATAATACATTTTTTATTTACTAAGCAAACTTGTAAGCTGGACTTTGTATTGCTTGTTTTTGCAATAACAACATCAAGTAGTTAAATTTAATTTTTTCAGACAATAGCTTCCAGTGAAAAATACATATTTAGTTTTTTGTTTCTATCTAATAATTAAGATTAATTATAATTAAGAGTTACAACTGTTTATGTTAGATACCTCAATTTCATTTGTATTATTTGCTACTTCTAAACGTAGCAAATACTAAATATTTTACTAAAAAATACTGATTGCATCAAAGACATAAAATGTAAATTTCCTACCTATCTTAGATCCAAGCACTTGTCTACTATATTCTTATATTAGTATATTCAAGAAGACTTAAATTCCATAATATTATTGGAAGAAAAAGTGGATAACTATAACTGTATTGTACATTGTTTATTTATTTAGTATTATTTATTTTTACAGAAATTAATAAACTATAGCATAAATGTAATGGCACAGTAATAACACTTAAAAATTAAATTAATCTTGTTTACAAATAACAAAATATTAAACGTAAGGCTATTTTAATGTTTCATATTAAATTGCATGTGCAAGAAACGTATTATCTTCTAAATTAGCTTAAACATATTATTAACAACAATACTTTTATCAGTTGTCTTCATTTAACTTTACGAATTTGGCCCAAACTCCACCCTTCATGTATGTTAAAAACGGGGCCGTTGGTTCTAATTCAAACGGTAATCGATTCTTAGACGAGGGTTCTAATGAAAATTTAGTCAACAAAGATATTGTTGCTAATTTCATTATTATAAGCGCCAGTCGCAAACCAACGCACATTCTTGGTCCATCTCCAAACGGTAAAAATGCATATTTCGTGTTCTGACTCTGATTTTCCGTACTGAACCTTTCAGGGTCATAAACTTCTGGATTAGGCCAATATTGAGGATCATTATGTAAACATGCTATTGGAATAAAAACCGGAGTTCCAGCTCGAACATGGCATTTTAAACCATCCGATCCTTCGAGTGTGATATCTTGAGTGCATTCTTTCATTAACGAGCCAAACGGTGGTGTTATACGTATAGACTCCAATATTGCTTGTTCAAGGTAATTCATGTTTTTAAGAACTTCGTAGGTGATAGCGCCGTCATTAGCTTGCAGTGTTGAAACAATATGTTCTCGCAATTTTTCTTGAACATTTTTGTTTTTGGAAAGGTGATAGAATAAGAAAGTCAACACTGTGCTAGACGTTTCATAAACATCGGCATAAAAAACGACCATATCAGCCGCAACACTGTCAATATCAATTTCCGGATTCGATTCCAAGACGAATTGCAAGAAATCGTTTGGCGCGACGTTTGCTTGCTTTCTTTGCTTAATTATGACAGACAAATTTTCCCGAAAATAATTATCGGCCCTAGTTGGCGTAAACTTAAATTGAAAGAAATCACCCACAGACGGTACGAAAAAAATAAGTGATTGCTTAATGCCGTTTAAAAACGTAGGCTCAAATAAAGTTTTCGCAATTCTCGTGAAGGATAACCGATCTGGATTGTCTTGAAAGCTCTGACCTTCGATACCGAATGCACAGTTTGCTACCACTTCACCGGTGTACTTAATAAAAAACTCTTTTAATTCACATTCCAAAACACCATTGTTTTCGTTAATTTTTCTTTCTGTATAAGCACTTAACTTAGACGACACTTCTTGAATGATTACAAACAGGTGGCTTAATTTTTTTCCTGAAAGATGACTGATTGCTCGAACTCGCCACTTCTTCCACTTTTCTACATCCCTTATAAAGAAAGGGTTTTTCGACATAATAGGATCGACTTTTTCGTTCATTCGCAAAAAGTTACAATTGAAGTTCGCAAAATTTGTTTGTAGAATACTTTTCACCAATTCGGGATCTCGCACAATTAAAGCCGGCATTTGAAGGAAATGGAATCCGATTATACTACTTTTTGTAGACTTGTACCATTTCATTATCCAAGCATTTAGGTTCTCTTTAAAAAGAAGCACCCAGAGCATATGACCCACTCCAGGAAGTGGGTCAGGGACCGACGGTACATTTTGTTTCGTCCACGTATCATGCGTCCGCGAGAAGTACCAGTAGGAAATCACTAAAATTATCACTGATACGAGCAGCCCACTAAGGAGATCCATCTCCGCGAGTTAAAAACTGCAGCAGAACTGCATCGAATTGACTGCACTGGAGTTTAAATAAAACGTTGACGCAGCGCCGAGTGAGATTTATAACGCTGACGTAGGCCTGTGCGAGCGCAGCTCCTCTTGCGGATCGGCGAATCTACGCAGTAGTTTGCAGAGTAGTTTGCATAGACGGGTAACATCTAGCCTTTTAATTTTAATAATCGCGCGGAACCTTGATGCAAGCACGTTTACAGCTATGAAGCTATTGAAGTGATAAATGATCATGTTATTCTGCGAAACCTTATCGGTGCGGCTAGGTTGTTTATAAAAATTTCAATTCTAAACATAAATCTATAGTTATAAGTTTGTATTCAATCAGTGATAATTTTATTTGAAAACAAGATTATTTCGCACTCATTCAAATTAAGCAGATTCGACCTTGGTAATTTCGTTTCTAAAAGAAGTGCAGTGGAATCTTACTAGTCTTACTAATTTAAAAAAAAACATTGATTTATGAATTAATTAAAATATTATTTTTATAACTTGCACTTACATTAAAATTATAGATGAACGTACAAGTGTTTTAAAACCAGAAAAACTCAAGTGTTTTCCTGCAATATAAGCACGTGCAGGTAAATCCTTCAATAAAACTATTAGATAAAAGAAAAATTTCACAATTTTATTTATCATCAATTTAATACAGAGGCAATATTCATTTGCTTTTGCGACATTCATCTGATTTTACAAATTTTACCCACAGTCCACCCTTGAAGTGCATTAAAAACGATGTGGGATTCAGCTCAAGAGGCAATTTAGTTGTCGCCGATGGTTCCACCGAGTATTTCGTCAACAAAGCCATGGTCCCTAATTTCACGATCATAAGGCCCAATCGCATACCCAGGCACATTCTCGGCCCTTCTCCGAACGGTAAAAACGTGAATTTGTTGCGGCTGCTTTGATTTTCCGGGCTAAATCTGTCGGGATCGAATGCCTCTGGATTAGGCCAATGCTGGGCGTCTCTGTGCAAAGCCATTATCGGAATAAAAACTGGAGTCCCGGCTGGAACGTGACACTTCAGACCATCGGAACCCTCGAGTGTGATGTCATCGGTGCAGACTTTCATTAACGAACCCAAAGCAGGTGCAAGACGGATGGATTCAAATATTACCTGTTCGAGGTAATTCATATTTTTGAGAGATTCGTATGTTACGGAACCGTCGGTGGCCTCCAACGAGGAAAATATATTGTCGCGCAGTTTATCTTGTACACTCTTGTTTTGCGAAAGATGATAAATTACAGCAGCCAAGATTCCGCTGGACGTTTCGTAAACATCGGTGAAAAAAGTTATGGCATCAGAAACAATACTCTCGATGTCAGTTTCCGGATTTGCATCCAAGACGAATTGCAAGAAGTCGTTTGGAGCGACGTCAGCTTGTTTTCTTTGCTTAATCACGGCTGACAAATTTTCCTTAAAATAGTTTTCTGCCCTGGTCGATGAGAATTTGAACTGGAATAAATTTCCAATACTCGGTAAATAAAATATCACCGTTTGTTTGAGGCCATTTAGTAATGTCGGTTGAAATAATGTTTTTGAAATTTTTGTAAAAGCGAAGCGATCTGGATTATCTTCGAAACTCTGACCTTCAATCGCGAACGCAGCATTTGCTACTATTTCACCAGTGTATCTTTCGAAAAAATCTTTCAATTCGCATTCTAAAGTACCACCTGCTTCGTTAATTTTTCTTTCTACATAAGCACCCATCTGTCCACATACTTGTTGAATGATAACAAAAAGGTAACTTAGTTTTTTACCCGAAAGATGACTTAGAGCACGAGCTCTTGCTTCCTTCCATTTTTTAACGTCTGTCGTGAAAAATGGATTTTTCGACAAGATAGGATCCGCTTTCTCGTTGAGCTGCAAAAAATTACTGCTGAAGCTTAAAAAATTTGTTAGTACAACACTTTTCACCAATTCCGGATCTCGAACAATTAAAGCGGGCCTTTGAAGAAAGTGAAATCCAATTACACTGGCATCTGTGGACTTATAAAACTTCGTAATTAGAGAACTCAGATGTTCTTTTAAAGTTATTACTTGAAGCACGTGTCCGAAACCAATAATGGGATTAGGAGCAGATGGCACATTCTGATTTGTCCAATAGTTGAAGTTTCGTGTAAAATACCAGTATGTAAGTATTACCACTAAAATTGTTATGAGAAGTAAATTAAAGATATCCATCTCGTCTTCTCGCAACAAGGAAACTGAACTCAAGCAGGCACTACGATAGTTCAAAAAAATTGACGTTTAGTCTTTTTACAACGTTGATTCTGGGTTTATTAATCTTATCTAAATGACTGCGCACGAAAATGTATACAATTTGTTTTTAAAGGATTTAATTTCAATTTTAGCTTCAAATATTGAATGAAAGGTATATAATTCAAATATATATCTTAATGAAATACTCAATGTATGAATAATCTTGTAAATATATAAAGTTGTAAAGATTGTTAACACTGGTCTTAAAAATTATTTTTGAAGTTGATTCTGGGTTTATTAATCTTATCTAAATGACTGCGCACTCAATACAATTTGTTTTTGAAGGATTTAATGTTGAAAATTTTTCTTCGATGTTGTTAATATTACTAATAATTATTTGTTGTAAGAGACCGAGTAACGGGGTAGATTGTGGGGATTTTTCGTGGAAGTGGTTTTCTATAAGAATGTATTTCAAAACACTCACACTTGTAATAAGAATCACGTTTATTAAGTAACTTTTAGAAGCTTTAATTCGATAATACAAAAATGATCGAAATAGAACGCCCACGAAACTCACCGATGCGTCTGGATCGCGCTTACAGTTCTTCCGCATCGAGAGACCCGATTCGCGTCGCGGTCGCAGAACGAGAGCGCGATTGAGGGACCTATTCGGCTATTCCTTCCCTCCTTGATATAACACCTCGTCTAACCCTACCTGGACCCCAACTGCTTTCAATTTTAGCTTCAATTATTGAATGAAACGTGTATAATTCAAATATATATCTTAATGAAATACTCAATGTATGAGTAACCTTGTAAATATAAAATTGTAAGATTGTTCAGCTATTAAAATATTGAAAAATCCTATGTAGATGATTTTAATTAAAATTAACAAGCTCAGTGAATAGTCTCAGGTTAAGGTCAGACATGCAGGTTTTTTGTCAATAATTTAATCGTGTAGGTATATATTCATGAAGTGATAAAGTCTTATAACAATACAATTTTTTGAATAAGTCACGTTTACGAAGAAGGTATTTTTTTCCTTAATTTAATTCACAGAAATAAATGAAAATCAATTATTTATTAATATCTTTTGATATTTCATATGATAAACTTTAAGGAAATACGTAAATGTAGATGTAAAAATAAACACATAATTACCATTTTTATCTGAATTTACTCGATTAAATTATTTTAGGCTCGCCGTTCTTATTCAAAACTTTGTGCCCTATTGTAATCGGAGCTGAGAAGTGGCGAATAGTGTGCAAGTAAGAAACTGATGAAGAGTGTTTATTGCGGTGTGCTGATTGTGACGCACGACTGTACAATTTAATCATTTTATTTAATTTTAGCTATCAACAGAAATATTTTTAAAACTAGGTTTCTCGAGAAAAAATTTAAAAACGAATTTATAAAAATATTTACTTTATTTTGTCACACATATCTTTTAACTTATACATACATTTTAATATATATACTTTTTCGATCTTCCTTTTTATCCATTTGAATTAATTACCATTCATATTTTTCAAAAATATAATATGTACATGTGTTTTACACATTTTCGTTAGTATGAACTAAGAAGTGCATAATTAAAATTTAAATGAATAAATTAAAGCCGAATAAGCTTGAAGTATTGTCGAGTATTAATTTTGTTGCAGACGCATAAGATAAGGCAGGATTGTCATTATCAATTAAAATCGTTGAAAGACGTAAATTAATAAAAATCTAATCTCTATTCTTCGATTTGAGCTAAGTACTAGATTTCGGAGGGAACAAAATTAAACTATTAAAGTATACAATAGTATAAGCGGCATGCGAAGTTAAGAGAATAAACCGCTGCTAATTGAATTGTCAGAATGCTTTCTCAAAGAGAATACTGATTTCTGGTTTTAAAGATATATTCCATTATCAAAATCATGGCCACTCTCCATTGATGGCTACATTTCATCCCTGATCTCCATAAATGTTATGTCCCTATTTATGTTCAAAATGCTGAACGATTGAAAGGGTCTAACAATGTCAAACACTTATTCACCATTAGAGAGCATTCATCCAGTTTACTTAGACAATTTGGAAATAAGCTAGTGACATTTTTTTCGCAAGAATTCAGTAAATATCCACAATATACATTCTGAAAAATTTTGATGACTGTGCCGTTAAAAATAAGGAGCTAAAATTCTGTTAAATATAACGTTAATTAACTTTTTAGCTCCAAAATCTAATTATTTTTATTTTCGGTCATAACTGAGATACTCACAAAATATCAGCGTAATATATGCATGTGCTTATATATGACTGCGACACGCACAAATTTGTATAATGTATTCTCAAGAACATAGATATTTTTTAAAAGCATCTCTAACAAAGAAAAAAATCATCGAAAACTTTTATTTAATTTACAAATTATATCATCAAAGTTTTATAGGAACCCATATTCAAGAATTTTTATTGTACAGAGTATTAGAAATATATCTATTCATTAAAATACATTGCGATTGTGATATAATCAAATTGAACCTTTGCAGTTACGAATGACATTTTCGTTGTTCATGTATTGTTCATTTTCATCAATATTTTAATTTTTAAACACGACAAATATATTACATCTTCCAACTTTAATGAATCTAAATATACATTTAAGAATGAAGATCATCAGTTTTTAATATCCTACATCTCCAGAACTAAATTATTAGATTAAATTATAATTATTGCATTGAACAATGGTATCAGAATTTTTTGTTTAGGATGTTGCTATATCCCATGATATATTTTCGACATACATTTTCGGAGCACTCTGTACAATATGAATTAATGGAGATGCAAAGGAGTACAATTACAATATACAAATAAGTCGAAGTTAAAAAATCGGTGGCGGTCTTGCGTTGACGCACTAAGAAAAATGTTATAGTAAAATTTATATTATTTTAGAAAAAATTACTATAATCTAAATTATAGCAAATTTTACGACAAAATTTTTTCAATACGGAGAAGTTGACTCGCGAATCAACAACCATGATTCTTATTAAAAAATCGTAAACTTAAAATCGTAATAAAAGCTTTCTCTTTGAGAAAGCAAAATATAATAAAATACTATTTAATACGAAATAATCGCATAGCTTAATATCACGCTGCAAATTATGCTTCTTTCATTAGACAAAAATTATTGTCATGAGTGGGAATAAACTTCTTTTAATGCGGTCGACGATCTGCCCAACATTGTGAACAATAATAATTATTTTCTTGCGAACCAAAAAACTTACAGTCTTGTGTACGACAATGCTTATTTAAATCCTATAAAATATTTTAATTATTTGTAATTGTTTACAATATTATTTTTTTAATGTTAAAAATGTATACTTACAGAATCTTTATTGCTCCACGATTCAGCTTTAGGCTCTTCGGGTAATACTTGATCGTTGTAAAAGGTAGAACTAAAAATTACAGATTTTTTAATTTACGATTTGTATTTGTATTTAACAAAATTGTATTTAACGCGTATAAGTGTTGAAACATATTTTAACGGAGAGTATTTAAAATTAACAATAAATTTACAGATTTTCCAAAATTCTTAAGTGTAGGAATAAAAGTTAATAATAAAAATGATAAAAAAGCTTACTTTGAAAGGTAAAGTGTTCGATCTTTATTTGGGTTTGTTGGTGGAAGTTTACTAACACTTGCATGACTGTTGCTGTCGCTTACAGCATAAAACTTTGATTTTCCGGCTCCATAATTCATTTCACTAACAGGATTATTGCTTTGGTGATCTTGCAGGTACCTAAAAGTAATTATGTCAATATTAAACAAAGCGTTTTAAATTTACAATTTTTATTAAATAGGAAAAATACCTTGCGTGAGCGCTTTCTAAATAATTTTGAAGCATTTGATCAACATATTTATGTCGCCGACTTCTTATTCGAACACAAAGTAAGGTATCACCGTATCCACCAGAATTAGAAGGAGGACTTTTTGGTCTCTTAGACAAAAATTTACTAACTGACTTTCCAATAGATCCGAACTGCTTCGCTACTCCCATTAGTTGTTTAGCTGCTTTACTTTTTGCAGCATCTGATTCTGACAACCTATCTATTTCATCAGGAGCAAATACTTGCTCTTCACAGTCTAAGTAATCTTTTATAAGAATTTCCATCTAAAAGTAATTTATAAGTTATTTTTTATTTAACTAAAATTTACTTTACGAAAATAAAATTCATTTTATAATAATATTTACTGTATCAGGTTGACAAGGTAGTAAATCTTGTGGTGCACTCCAAACCCAATCAGGACCTGGATCGACTGCAAAAAGCACGGGATATAATTGGCTTGTGTCTGGATCTACAAGTGGTATGCTGTAGCCTTCAAGACTTCCTTCACTAGGATCAGACCTACTGTCTACTGTGACAAGTGGAGAGAAATGTGCTGAATGATATGCCAATAATAATGGTGTTTTATGACACAGAATAGAAGGAACTTCAAGAGGAAGATAAATTCCTCCAAAAGGGATTGGAGCTAGTGCCACACCTTCAGAATCTCTGAGCATGGTTTCAGCCATAACAATAATTGGTCGTCGTAAGACGTGAGCCAATGCAAGAATATGTATCTAAAAATAATATAATAATAATTATACTTTTATTTATTTGTTGAAATTAAACGGGCAAAATACCAATTACAAAATAATATAAAGATTTGATGGATTTCGTAGTAAGAATCACATGCGACAAGGTAATAAAAAATTATCTATTGATATAAATGTTCTTCAGTATCTTTTTGAAGATCGCGATTTTATCTTGATTTCATACATTCTCCGAAAGACTATTATATTATATAATAATTTTAAAAACAATTTTATTATTTTAAAATATGAAAACTTCTGCATAAAATACCTCTTCTAAACTTTGGTAGGAGGTACTCATTTGATTTCTAGGATGTGCTGATGCCATGTCGACTATACCTTGCCACTCGGAAGCCCATTCTGCTTCTGTGTAGGCTAAGCCAGCCACAGCGTTTAAACCCATTTGCCTCCATCTCCACCTTCTATTAATTTAGATGACATTAAAAAAAATTTGTTAAAAATAAATATAAATTATAATTTGAAAAATTTAAAAAGAGAAAATACCTGAATAAAGCAAGTCGATAGTCTCCTTTATCTAAAGTGTTGTATAAGGCTTCTCTTAATGTAAGTTCTCTATCATGAAATCCCCACATACCTAGAGAGGCAGCATGAAGAAGACAATTTCCATCACCCGTTGTTGCAAGTGGCCACAATACTCTATTTTTTGCTCCACACCACCAATTCAATCTTCCTGCACTTTCCAAGGAAGCAAGACAACCTCCTTCTATAAGATCTTTCTCCAGAAATTTACGAAAGTCATCTAAGAAGTACAGCATCCATGTATTAATATATTTTTTTTAGTATTTTAAGAAGTTATAATTTATTGAATTAATAAATAAGTTATTTAACATAGCATATTTATGAATTTAACTAATTAAGGTTATACAATGATTGTTTAATTTTAATTGTTTAAAGATAAATAAAGTTTACATATTTAATAAAAGTTAATACTTTAAAGATAATATTAATTATGACATCTATATTAACAGTGTAAACATTTGTTTGTTTGTAAATCATTTTTTCAATATTTTATTTAGAATTCATTTGTAATTTTTGAAAATCTCGTTGATTCAATTTTTTTATGGAGTAGATTATTAAGTTTAAGTAGCTAAAAATTAGTAGCTAAATTTACTAATTTTAATCTAATAGTGGTAACGATGCTTGCAATAGCTTTTTTCTTATCAAAGGTGGAGAACATTGAATAAGTTTTGATATTTAATTTTGCATTTTACAACACAAAGTAAACAGGTAGACTGTTTGTATAATTGTTTGCACAATTAATTATATTAAACCTTTCAAAAATAAACATTACAGTGCTTCGTTCTTACCTGGATAAATAGATAAATCAGGAAGTGAAAAGGTGAATTCAGGTGCATCAACTGATCCTACGCCAACTTGTAATCGAGCATGATTAACAATATCTGCATTTTCAGTTGCTCTTGATATGCCTCTAGCTAATCTTTTGGTAACTGCACCAACTGGAGGTTCAAGGGAGTTGCCAGTGCAACCACCCTCATCTTTAAGTGTATCATACATTGATACAGCACCACTCATAGCAGTGTCATTCAGTATGTAAGCACTATTCACAGAATATATAAACTTGTTTTTTCAAATGCCATTTCTCTTCTGCCGATTCAAATACTACGTATACATGTCACAATAGTAAATGCTTACATTGTGATTTTAGCATATGAACTCCTTTATCCATTCACCTACAAAAATATAATGTTTAGATAAACAATTTAATATTATTGTTTAAATATTCACTAAAGCTTGTTAAAGTACATTAGTTTGGTAATATTTATTTGTTAGATTAGAAACACAAACGTGCAAACTCACAAGTGAAACTTATAATACTATCTTTTGTCAAGATAAATTTCACAATATACTTAGAGGAGAGCTGATTAAATATACCTCAATGAATCACTCAGCCATGCAAGAATAAATTTTCATTTTTAGACCACATAACATTTTGTACTATTTTTAAAAAACTATATTTATCATTAAATTAATTAATTAATAAAATCAAAACGTCAATAATACTATATACATTGATTTTCTAATAGATGTGCTCTCTTTATAGACTTAATTAATCAAGCTAAAAAGTTTAGAGAGAAAAACACCCAAAAGTAAATCAATAAATCAGTGAAGGATCTTGTGCAAGCGTGCGTTTAAATATAACTTTGTCAACAATTTGCGTGTTTTTCCCTCACAAATCAACTATAAACCAACTGTTACTTACATAACAGACACTTTTCAAACATCTCTCTCCCACGAAAATAAAATATCCATGCAAAGGCAGGGAGAGAGCGAGAGAGAGGGAGAGAGGAAAAAGGGAGCGGAGTAGCAGCTACGCTTCTAAAAAGGAGACCGCGCGAAGGCTTTTGTGTTTATCGACTATAGAGTAACAACAAAAGGCAAATCAAGGCTGGTACGCGCGCGTGCGGAAACGCCAGGCCAGCATTAGCTAAAGCGGCCCCGATCGCTATTCTCCTCCTCCTCCTCGAAAGCACACGGGTTACGAAAAATGTAGGCGAGATTCGGCATTATTTACTCGCCCGCGTGTGTGCGACAGTATGAGAGAGCCGAGCGATCGAGCACGCGCAGTCTTCGATATACGACTAAAAAAGCCACAAGTGCGTTGGCGAGGACGTGCGTTCGCGATTCATTGTCGAGTGTGCGTGTGTCTCCGTGCGCACAGGTATACAGAAGATTCCTGCGTGCCCTCATCTACACATGCGTGCGTTTCCAAGCGCTACCAAAGTCAAAACGTACACGACTATTGCGATCTATACGGCGTGTATCGACTGCGTTACAGCCAAACATGGACCAAACCTTGGCCCGTCAATTAAAGCGAATCAATGCGGGAGAGCAGGGTAGCAGTTGCAGCAGTAGCAGCAGCAGCAGTTGTGAGAACGACGACGCAGATTAGCAGAACGAATCTCATCTGTTGCCTGCTCCCAGGGAAGATAACGTGCACTTGAACTCATGCTATTGAGAAGGCTCAAGTTCTTCTCTCTTTGTCTGTCCGATAACGTCGGTACCTCGAATGCGCGCGGGTGTGCACGTTTTGTTTCCTAAAAGCGATTGCGCAAAATCGAAGCTTAAACGAATGTGCGTAGATCAGCGCGCGCGGCCAGGTGTTGCGATCTATGTGCTCTCGCGCACTACTCCCGTCGGGCTGCAGGCGCGTTTTAAAAAAAACGGGCCGCGCGCCAGCCGCAGCATTATCGTCTCAATAACAGTCGCGCGCGCGCACCCGCATAAACATAACATAACATAACCTTCGTGCTTCGTGCCACACTTGTCGCGACCACTGTGACGACTGCGTGTGACTATATAGCACGTCCGTTTCGAGTTCCCCCTCCTCCTCCGCTACGCTGGAGTTGCCCCTGCAGCTGCTCCCGCCGTGAGATAACATCGCGGGAGGCACGTAACTTGACTATTATACCGGGATGGGAGGAAGTTGTTATGTTACCATTAAAACACACTCGGTGGGAGCAAAAAGCCCGTTGCGCGGTGGCGCCCTCGTTCAGATTCTTTTACTCGCGCGTGTCTCGCGTTCAAGGACACCATGGCAGAGATCTGTATTATCGTTTTGCTCGTGTTCTTTAGCTTATATATTAGTCTCGATTGTTCTTTGTAAATGGAAAAATCGAGTTAATTCATTGAAAAATATTTAATTTGTCGACCAATGTTTCGAGTAAGTAGAAAAAGTATTGTACGCTTATAGACTTATACCTTTTTCTACTTTTGTTTCCATAGTGGTCTCAAACCAGGAAAGAGCGTTAATTGGTTGACTAAAATAGGTAAAAATAAAATTCAATTTTTATTAGAACTATTTTTTCTTATAAAACATACACCGATTATCTTCAAGGCATAATTGTTAACAGGAAAATAAGTGAGACTGGAATTATGTTAATGTTTCATAGAAAAAAATCCTTGGTAAAAAATTTCTGCTTAAAATATCGTATTCCTAAAGAGAATTTTTTAAACTATAACAACTAGTTTCCCACTCAAAGTACTTTGCATTCCGAATAGCACAATAAGCGATGCTATTTAAAAAACATAAACTTCATTACGCGGCTTCAAATGCAGCTTTATAGATTCATAGGATCGAAGAACAAGGTCGCTCTGCAATTTGATCTCCTTAGGCGATTTGAGGCTCTGAATGTGCCATTTGCGCAGCACAGCAGTCAAAGCCATTTTCAACTCCAGAACAGCGAATTTCTGGCCGATGCAGTTTCGCGGCCCGGCACTGAACGGAATGTAAGAGTAAGGATTATGTCTGCCTCTCAAGTTTTCCGGTAAAAAACGATCCGGGTTAAATTCCAGTGGATTTTCCCAAATGTCCGGATCGCGGTGAACGTCGAATATGCTAATCATTACGCAAGTACCTGCCGGAATTTTATGACCATCTGAAAGAGAATAAACTGAAGCTAAAAGTGCTAAAAATATTTTTAACGTACTTTTTAGTATTGCCATTCCGCAGATTTACATACCCAAAACGACTTCTTCCACCAAGTCGCGAAATACAAAAGGAGCACTGGGGTAAAGCCTGAGTACCTCCTTTACAACGCGGTCTAGATACTTAAGCCGCGTTAAGTCTGCAATCGTTGCCGGAGCTTCGGCATTATCGCCGAAAACATCGCGCAGTTCCTCCTGCAGTTTCTCCTGAATATTCGGAGCGTTGCCGAGGGCAAAGAGAGTCCAGGTAATTGCCAGCGCCGTCGTATCGTGACCCTTAATTAAAAAAAAATAGCAGCACGTCACTTTGTGAATTCGCGCGATGAATAAGCCAGAAGGGGAAAAATAATTAACTTAACAGTCGATCAAGGAATTTTTAAGTACACGATAATGATTTTCTATTTACAGCGAATACGAAAGTGTCGACTTGCTCTCGAATTTTATCGACGGACAGCGGTTGTGCATCGTTCTCGCTGGCTTCTAAAAGCAAATCCAAAAAGGCTTGACGTTTTCGCCTCCCTGCGTCAAATATATCAGTTCTTATACACGATAAAGTTATAGTTTTTATTTTAGTTTATCAATTTGATAAGTACCAAATTCATCTGCTTTATTTTTATCCGAGCTAAAGTGGGAATTTCTTCTTTTCCTCACTCTCTCTTGGATTATCTAAAACGGTAAAACCAATCAGAAACCGATCGGGAAGCTAAAACGTCTCTTTCAAATAGTGATTACCTTTGTACTGAATTCGTGCATTATTTTTATTGTCTCCTTAAACTTCTTACCCTCGTCGGTAAGTGAATATATGAAATCCGAAGCATACCAAGGACGAACAAAGCGTTCCATCGCTAGAATTGAAAATCTAAAAATAATTAGGTGAAATAGCAGCGGTATCTCGAGGATACTTAACATTATAAAATATTTACTTATGCAAAGCCTCGAAGTAAATACTGGATGTTTCTCCTTGGGTGTTTACGTCGACGCCCATTGCGGTTCGACAAATTACGTCTAAGGTATACCTCGAAACAAAATCGAATATTTCCAAAGGTTTTCCTGGATTATCGCGAACGTAATTCATCAAACACTCATTTAAAACTTCAGCCTTTGCCGACATGATTTCCGAAAAGTATTCGAGTACTCCGAAGTGAAATGCCGGTGTCAAGAGACGACGTTGATCGAGCCACTCTTGACCTGTGCAGTTTTTATCATGAAAAGGATTTCTAATAAACAGTAAACTTCTTATTTGTTCTTACCTGCAGAAGTCAGAAGACCGTTGCCAAGCCAAGGAGTAATCAAATGATAAATTGTCGATTTTTTAATATTTACTGTACTGGGGAGAAGAACCTTAAAATACGATAGTTGATAATTATCATACAATTTACTCTTTTTATAAGTTTTTCTTCAGAATAATAATTCTCGTTACCTCCATATGCTTGGGTTTCTGTACATTAACTATAGGACGTGTCCCCATCCACAAAACGAAAGCTTCACTTTTGAATTTGGCTCCCTGTTCAGAGAACCATTCATGCTGATCTTCATTTAGCGATCAAAAAATACATTTAGGAATTAAGAAGACTTCAAATTTCATTGAATATTATGAGAGAAAAAAGTTTTTGATTGTAAAGTTATTATAATGTACATAATATTTTGCGCGGGAGTGAAATTTCATTTAGAAAGTATAATGTTTACCTTGAGCAGGGATTCTTAAAAGGTCCCATACTGAACCAAAAAATGGCAAACCTGGTATACCGGGCACATTTCTCAGTTGATACTTGATATAAAAGTATTCGTAGATGAATTTTGCCGTTATAAAAAAAGCAACAGCACTCAGACACTTTAAAGCAAAAAAAATAACGTCACAGATCATTTTAATATTGAATAAAGAGATCGTTATTTATTGAAATTTTTTATTGTAAAATAATTACAATTTTTTTCTTTTAATAAGAGCGGTCAGTATTTATAGAATTGTAAGTGCAACGACACGACTGATCGCTCTGAGTAATACACACTGATTGGTTTGCATTTGTTTGCTTGAATTGGTTTAAAAAAATGAATCTAGTATCATTCCTTTTTTACGGGTGTAATCGTATTCAAGATAAAAGACAAATCTTTCAAGTTTACTGTCTACATGTCGTAACGACATTCATGATGTTGGAACAAACAGTTTAGTTGCCCCTATTAAGACAATGCGAACCTGTCCAACTAGTCGAAAAATATCTGAGTAAAAGTAAAATTTTAAATAATTAAATCTTCAATATTGTCGAATAAATAATTTTACATTAATTTGTAAAAAGGTTAGTTATACGTCCTTAGAGAATTGTTTTTGTTTTAAAGAAATGTTTCAAATGGATTGTTAATCATTGAGATCTATACTTTGAATAATGCTGATACTAAACGTACAAATCAATTCACATAAGTAAATCAACTTTTAATATTTACTATTGAGACGCAATTTTTATTAAATGCCAATACAAAAATATAAAATATAATTTCTTAATTTTCGAACAGAAATTATTATCAGCAAGATTTTTAAGTAAAACACGTTAAAAATGTTTTGATATACAGTTATCGCAATCTATGTTTTAAATAACATTATCTAAAAATTAAAAGTCCGAAATCATCATATGGATTTCAGTACGTAAAACTTCGTTACATATTTTATTATCCACGTACTGAAAGTAAACTATGCAACATATTTTGTGAAGAAATACGTTGCATAGTTTACTTTCAGTACGTGGATTTCCACATGGATTTTTATATTGAAATCCACATGACGATTTCGGACATTTTCAAACTGAACCCACATGGATTCCATACTAATTTTCATCTGGATTTCAGCATGAAATTTTTCAACTGAGAATAGTTTACTTCCTATTTCGTGGCTCAAAGTATAAGTCCAGAATTTCGTTATGAGGCGTTAAAACTATTTGAACATTAAGTTTGATATCCTCTGGCTTTTCTATGCTTTTAACGGTCCACTTTCTCAAAACAGATACCAAAACAATTTTTAATATTAAAGCAGCGAATTTCTGACCAATACAATTTCTTGGTCCCGCACTGAATGGGATATATGCATAAGGGTGTCTTCCACGACTGTTTTCAGGCAAGAAACGGTCTGGATCAAACTTCATAGGGTTTTCCCAAACATCAGGATCGCGGTGAAGAAGTAGAATCTCCAACATTACTTCAACATCCTTCGGAATGACGTGATCGTCTAAACATTTAGGTGTATAATTATTTATAGATAATCATTTCGTATAAAGTAATGATTAAATTTTTGTACCTATAGTGACATCGTGATCTAATAATCTACTAACAACAGGTCCACTGGGATAAAGGCGGAGAGCTTCTTTTATCACTCTATCCAAATATTTCAATTCTGTTAATTGTTGTTTAGTAGGTGGTTTGTCATCGGCTCCGAGAACATCGTCTAATTCTTCGTGAACTTTTTTTTGTACATCTAGATTATTTCCAAGACAGAAAAGAGCCCAACTGATGGCTATTCCGGTAGTATCATGACCCTTGATTTAAAAAAAAGATACAGAAAAATAAAAGATTATTTGGCTATGTATATAAAAAGAAAATTATTGTTAAATTATTATATAAAAAACTTGTAACTATTTCTTAGAGGTACTGTTGCTACAAAGCTAGTTAATTTGAGTCTTTTTTATTATTTAGAAAAGTAAAAAGAAAGGAATTACCCCGGCTATAAACGTGTCCACTTGTTCTTTAATTTCTTCTAAAGATAACGAATTTGAATTATCTTCGCTTAAATCTATCAAAAGATCGAGAAAAGCTTTTGCCTTCTTTCCGCCTTTAATATTAATTGAATATAAATTAATTAGATATTATCATTTATAAAATTACAAGAAAGCTCAATTAAAAATTGCAATTACCTACGTCTTCATCAATGGTTTGAATTTCTTCTTGTGACTTATTTTTGTTAGCTTCCTTTATTTTAAACTTTTCATTAATCACCTACAATAACAATTTTTATCTTTATATAAATGTAATATTAGGTAAAAATAAATTGCAAAATTAATAAAACATTCCAATACCTTCATTGCAAATTCTTGCATTGTTTTTATGCACTGATTATATTCTTTCCCGTGACCAAACGTATTAAAAATAAAATCTGATCTATACCAAAGTCTTACATATCTATATACTGCCATCGCCGTATATCTACAATTAAAATATAATTTTTAACTTGATATCATCGTTAATCATTTTTTATTACCACAGTAATATTTGAAATTACTTATGCAGAGCTTTAACATAATCATTTGATGGTTTTCTTTGTAAATCCATGTCTACACCCATCAATGTTTCACAAATTGTATCCAGCGTAAATTTAATAGCTAATGGATAAATATTGACTGGCTGTTTTGGATTTTCTTCTATTTGCAATCTGATGCGATCATTTAATATTTCACTTTTATCTAAAATCGTATTGATAAATTCATCAAGGATAACAAAATGAAAGGCCGGCGTTATTAGACGTCTGTTTTTATGCCACGTATCACCTGCAATGATTTTGAGTCAAATAACATTCTTCTTTGCGAGAACATTTCAACATTTGCTTTTAATTTGTCGGCGTTGTATCGCTTGATCATCATTAATAATAGTTTGCAAATAAAATTACATACCGGTGGAAGTTAAAAGGCCATTACCTAGCCAGTCTGCTAAAATGTTGTATAATTTTGATTTTCGTATAAGAGTTTGGCTACGTAATATTATCTATAAATGTACATTGCTTGTTATCCTTTCATATTCTCAATAAAATTAAAAAAATTTAGAACAATTAATGTCTTTCCTACCTGCATTTGGTGAGGTTTTCGTATGTGTATGACCGGAAACGTACCCAACCAGATAAGGATCAATCCATTTTTAAACTGATACTGTAAGTCCATCAAGCGTTGAAATAAATCTAAAAGTATAATAATCTATAAACCTCAACTTTATTGCAGCAGTAATTGGCCTTCGTAGAATCTGTGAGAATTCTACGTAAAATTGCGTTAAAAAGGGTGAGTTAACTAGTTGCCGTATTTTTTTTTTTTATATATTTTGTGTGCAAAAAAAAACATTAAAATTATGTTTTGAAGCTTCCCGGTTGCAAGCGTCCTATAAATTCCAATAGAAAGGGTGCAGAAACCGCATAACCTATGCGGTTTTTGCACCAGAATCTATGAAATTTTATTAGTTTTTATAAGATCGTTTCAATGGGGTTCTAAAATGTATAGTATTCTGAAGTTGTATTCATAAAAAATAATTGTAATCAAGAAGAAAACTTCCATATACATTTTTTAACGTTTATATATATATAGAAATTTTCTTACAGTCTTATATAATGTTAAAATAAATTACCTTCTTTAGCGACTTTCCTCATTTTCCACATTAAACCGATAAATGGTAAAGTATCCGGTCCTGGTATCAATGCCAATTGTTTTCTTTGGGCTAAATGGCTGTAGGCCCATGATGAAATTTGTGATAAAATAAAAAATGTTATCAGCAATGCAATAGCTAAAGCAATTGTATCCATGCTAATTCATATAGCTTTAAAATAAATTATTCATAAATTTTAACAATCGTTTTGATCTACTGACAATGAAAATGTAATTGAAATGAAAAATGATCGTATAGCTGCTGTAATTGCTTGTACACTTTTGGCTGAATCAGAAAATTAGAACTTTGAATACACCGTGCAGGTATAAATACTCACGCATGAATGTGAGAGGGGTGAAGGTACGCTTTATAATTATAAAAAAATTGATAAAACCCGATAAAATTTTAAAATCTCTAATCGGGTACTCAATAAAAAATTTGGATTTGATTCTATCTACATTGTTACTTCCCAAGACGTATCTTTTTATTTCTTTTAAATATTTAATAAACTAAATTTAAAAGATTTCATCAATGGTAAGTTAAAAAATGCACAATATGCCTATACTGCGAAAAATCGCGGTCAATCACCCGTACAAACTGCAAGACAGCAATCCGACACGAAATAGTCAATGAGACTGGTGACTAACTCGACAGTCCGCAATCCACCTCAAAACAATTAATACGCAGTCACTCTGTCAAAAATGTAGAAAGTCAAAAGCTCCGTGTCAAAAGCATTGTACACGTAATTTTGAAATCTAATGCGATTATTCTTTATTTATAGTGATATGTGAAAGGCGGTAATAATAAAGCCTCTAGTAAATTTAAATTATGCAGCAGTGTTAAAAATCTTATTTTAGTCCAGTCAAATTAGCTCCAAAACTGATCATTTTTTGCAAAAATTAATAGTAGAATTCGGAGAGCACAGTCGTATAGAATACGGTAATACAAGTCTATTGTCGAAAATGCTTTATCTAAACCTCAAGGGAAATGCAGATAGATAAGCTTGAGAATCCCGCTATCGAAACCTGAACATTATAGAAATTATTTCTATTTATATTTTACAATCTTTAATCACTCCCCTGGGTTAGGAGGCTGGTGACGAACGAATTTATAATCATTTAATTCTTTTCCGGGTTATGTGGTTGCCAGGCTCGTGTATTTGTACTTCAAGATTAATTTATAATTTTTAAACACTCCGCTGGGTTATATCGTTGTGGGAGTAGGTTTTCATTTCAAGTAAATTCAACTAAAATTAAATATAATAAATAACATTTTTATACATATTTTTTTTATTTATCTACGTACCACTTGCATCCAAAGCTTTGAAAACATCAATCCAACCATGGCTATGCTCTTTTTGATCTGCATTTTTGTGATATAAAGAAGGTCGAGATTTAATTTCAATGATTCATTTTTTGGAATGAAACAATCATTATCATCATCGCCGCCAAAATTATTTTTATCAAAATTTTCAATTTTATCAATATTGATAAAAAACCACTTAGGGAAATAATTTAATTCTTTATAATTTCAATTAAATTTAAATTCTTTTCATACCCTGTTGAAAATATCCAGTTGGATAAGGTGGATTCCAGCTGGATTCCAGAAATAAACAAGAAGTATTATTTCTGGCTATTCATTAGCTAAAAACTGCTTAAGATTTCAAGCAGGACTCTTTTAAATAAATTAGAAATTCATAGAATTTGATAATTTCAGATAAAAAAATTGATGTTATTAAGTCTTAACCTTGGTGGAAAAGACTAATAGCACGTTGTGTAACTAGAGGAGAAAATGAACTATTTCTAGCGAGAGTGAGATCTTCAGCACGAGTCTGAAATACCTTTTTCCCTCGTATTCCACACCGTGTTTTTATCAACGAGGGCATGGAAGGTCCACATTTGGTGTTAAAAAACTGAGTAGATGATCGTGCATTTCAAATTGGGCATAGAAATAGTAAAAAATAGTTTAAAACAGAAAAAAAATTAAAAAAAAAAAAAATTGAAAAATTTTCTAAATAAAAAAAGTGACTTTTTCGTCCAGTAAGCCCCGCCAGAGACTTGCAAGCGCAAAAATCACATTTTTCCCCGCTCGGACAAACAATTTTGACAAACGTTTGGAATGCTCGATTTTCTATGCTACTTTCTAGCGTGAAATGAGAGCCATTTCATGCCCTAGTTGGGAAAAAGATTTTATATATCTACTTTGAAGCTCGAGTATCGTCGGTGACTGAGGCTCCACCGAATTTGTATGTGTTGATATTTTGCGTTATAATTTAGAACCTAATATCTCCTTTTTGATTGATTCGCGCTACTCTCACTAGCACTATCGAGGTTGTTTGGATTGACCTTTAGGAAGAAAGAGATCGGGAGAAATAGTCCAGTCGAATTAGACTTCTTTCGTGCAAAAATTAATAGTAGAATTCGGAGAGCACAGTCGTATAGAATACGATAATACAAGTCTACTGTCGAAAATGCTCTCGTTTCTCATGGGCGAATTGTTTATAATCATGGATTAAAGGTGCAAAAAACAGTTTTTTGCAGTTTAAGAAAAAACTACTGCTCGGATGAACTTCAATATATGGAAGAAGTTGTAGGTATTTTTAATACCAACAAAAGTAGACAAGTTTTATGTAGATTGGTCAATTTGTTCAATCACAAATTGCAAAAAACCGCCAAAAATGCCCCCTTCCTTGCCTAAACTATGAAAAAACAATTTCTTTCAAGTATACGCTTGTAAAGAAATATACTATTTGGTAAATTTTAAATGACTTTTTTTACACATCGAGATCACGAAGCGCTTGATCCAGTTCAACTTTATTATTATCTTTATCATCTTTGTTGCGAATTTCAAGAAGACAATTGAGTACCTCGTGGTGTGCAGCCGAAGTAACTGACTGTGCTCTAAGGAAGGTCTCGATCGAGTTCTTCCTAGAGCAACTTGTAATGGTCTTCGCGACGTATGCCGTCTTTTCCGCCTCGACCACCTCCGAGACTTGGAAGTGGCAATGGCACGTGCTTAGCTTCCAATTGTAATATAGATACCAAAGATGACCTGCTTACACTGCATTACTTCGTCTTTATTTATTTCAGGTATCACCATTAATTCTGTGAGTGAATCTACTACCTGTAAAGTTAGTAAATATCTAGCAAGGTTATGTCCATAATTATGTCCCTGTTATTACATTTTCAATGTTGCTGCTTGTCGAAAATCGGTGGTTGCAGAAAATGAAATTGGCTTTGACCTTACCTGAACCGTGAGGAAGGTTACCGCGGGGAAACCTTCTCCTCGGGTGATAAAAGCGCACCGTGTAAGATCACCCGTCCACTGCGCTTTCGTGGTCGTGCTTTCTTTAAGGTTAACACCGGTGTGAACGTGAAATACATAATATACGTAATGCGTGTATCTCAGTGAACTTAATACAAAATTTTCACGGATACTAAAACAAACCAGCTTAATAATTGTTGCTTATTAATCTAAAGTAAAATTTCAAATATTTAATAATTATGAGGAAAAGCTGAAGCAAGCGCAAACTTTATTGAATAATAAAAACAAATACAAATTTATAAATCCTTAATATCTAAACGAATGATCATTCGAACGACGCAAGCGAGAGCTTTCTTACCTAACTTTATATCGCCAACGTAGGGCACCTTCTGTGCCCTCGACTTCGACTCCTGAATACCTCACTCTCACTAACAATAGCTCATTTTCTCCCCTTGCTGCACAATGTACTATATAATCATTCTGCCTATTTAGTTGCATCGCATAAAATATCCCTCATCCCAGAAGTTATATATGTTATATCACAGTCTATGTTTTAAATAACATTACTTAAAAATAAACAATTCTTGAATAATGTGACATAAATAGTGTAACATTTTTCGGTAATACATTCTTCATGAACTGTAACTAAATCAAATGTTATAATAGTTTGAGTATACTTCTGTACGTAAGTTAAAATTTGATCATATTGTAAAGTAGTTGTTTTTTTATTCTATCTAATAATAGTTTACTTCCTATTTCGTGGCTCAAAGTATAAGTCCAGAATTTCGTTATGAGGCGTTAAAACTATTTGAACATTAAGTTTGATATCCTCTGGCTTTTCTATGCTTTTAACGGTCCACTTTCTCAAAACAGATACCAAAACAATTTTTAATATTAAAGCAGCGAATTTCTGACCAATACAATTTCTTGGTCCCGCACTGAATGGGATATATGCATAAGGGTGTCTTCCACGACTGTTTTCAGGCAAGAAACGGTCTGGATCAAACTTCATAGGGTTTTCCCAAACATCAGGATCGCGATGAAGAAGTAGAATCTCCAAAATTACTTCAGCATCTTTCGGAATGACGTGATCGTCTAAACATTTAGGTGTATAATTATTTATAGATAATTATTTCATATAAAGTAATGGTTAAATTTTTATACCTATAGTGACATCGTGATCTAATAATCTGCTAATATTAGGTGCACTGGGATAAAGGCGGAGAGCTTCTTTTATCACTCTATCCAAATATTTCAATTCCGTTAATTGTTGTTTAGTAGGTGGTTTGTCATCGGCTCCGAGTACATCGTCTAATTCTTCGTGAACTTTTTTTTGTACATCTAGATTATTTCCAAGACAGAAAAGAGCCCAACTGATGGCTATTCCGGTAGTATCATGACCCTTGATTTAAAAAAAAGATACAGAAAAATAAATAGTATATTACGCACCTAGGGAGGTAAAGTATTGGTAAGCTCATAGCGCGTGTAAATTGACACCCGAGCCGAAG
>JAWWML010000012.1:12110862-12190235 GCA_035047165.1 Ormyrus rosae | reverse complement strand
CAAATCGGAACTAGAAGACATCATCGAGCCGCCCATCTTGGCTCATTCTATGCTCCACGACCAGCCGGGTCGTAACAACCGTGATTGGTTACCTTGAAGCGCGTCATTTTGAAATTCTTGAATAAAAAATTTGACTTATTTTCTATACTTTAAATAACTTTGTCATTCATTCCATCACTTAAAAATGTTACCCTTTATCAATTAAAATAAAAAAAAAAAACATTTTTATTGAATTAGAAAAAAAATATAGAAAAAGTGGAAGATTGCAGCTTCTATAGCTGCAAAATATTTTTTCGAAAAACATACTAACAACAAAATTTAAACTCTAAAATTGCGTTGATCTTACTTTTATATTCTAGCCCTGAAAGAATTTTATTTAATATTCAAATTTCATAATTCCGTAAACATTTTTTTTTATTCAAAATCTTTTAATATTTTACAGCGTTTTAGCAATAATTATACATATAACACTGCAGTTTTTCGTACACGTTATAAAGTATTAGCAGTCCTTAGATTATTAACGTAGGGAAAGAAATGTCTCTCGATATCCCTTTGCACTCGAGAGCGCGACTCTCGCTCACCACTTGGTTTGCCGCGGTAACTCCACTACTGGTTTGAGGCGTTTGAGCCCTCCGTCGGTTCTGCTTTCCGAGCCGTCTATTGTTTACGACAATTGTTTGCGTCAAAAGGGCTGCGAAACGTCTCGAGTTGCTCGTGCGCCGCGCGAAAAAAGCCCCGAGTGCAAAGGGTTAAATTATTCAAAAAAAAATCTACCTTTCTTGGCCTACTGAAAAAGCAATTTAGTTATCGAAAATCTTAAACATATTTTCCAATTATAATTATGCGCGCAATTGTAATTGAGTCTTCTGATTATGTATTGCAATATATCACATGTGTGCCACTTATTTGCATCACAAATCTTATCACCGAGCTTTAACGCGTCAATAGTATAAATATGAAGTGAGCTTTTACCCGCATTTTTCCGGTAAAATCTAATTATCTTCATAAGTTTTAGAATTAATTATACTAATTGTTATTTCCATTAACAGTTAATAAACTCAACCAAATCATAAAATATAATACAATGAAATATTTTATTTTGCAATTTAATGTTTAAATTGTAACAATAATACGATGATAATAAAGTATGCCGAAATTTTGTGAAAAATTATTTATTCATTATGGGCAGTGTATTGCACAATGCATTCATTGGCACCGATTTCATTTATAAAAAAGAATATCATTAATTTACACAATATTCTTACTAATAATTACATTGATGATAAGCTTAATCTTGAATTAATACTTTATAAAACATTAGAGGTAAAAAAAAATAATTTAAAAATTATCGTATTTACAAGTGAAATTAATTTTAATCTAGAGTATTTATAAATCATGGATTGGCTTTTAATCCTTTTGGATCATAAATAGTGCTGATGCCACTCTTGCTGTCAGGATTGTTCCACGATCGAATTTTTCCTCTTCCAAAAATAATGAAAACCAAATTTGTGAAGAAGTACACGAATGCTGTAAGATAGAATACTAAGTGCCACTGGTTTGCATCCGTCTAAAACGAAGTAAAATTTTTTTAACGAATCCTTTAATTAAACAAAAATGCATTTTGCGTTTAACTTATAAACTTTCTGCCCGAATACACTTACCACATCTTGAACCATTTTGCCGGATACGATTGGCGCAAGTATACTGACGACAGCTCCTACGCAAGTGGTAATCGAGTAAATGTTACCGGCGAAATTCGGGCTTAAGTCGATTTGATTAACGATGTAACCGCTGGCGGTGCCTGCTTTCAAACCGACCGACAGGACGAGCAAAACGACCGGCCAAGTGGTGCTGTCCGTGCTGACGTAGCAAAGAGCCACGAGAGTCACAGCGGGGCCCCACATGCCCACTGTATTCGAGATTCGTCTCACTTTGCTCACCGAGACACCTTTTGTCGCTATGTAGTCGGCTAAGCAGCTGAAGAAGAAGCTCAAGATCCAGTTTGCTAAGTACGGAAGAGTGGAGACCAGTCCATTCTGAAATAATGAAATAGAAAGCGTAGAATCTCTCCCTCGTTTGAAGATATATTGCTACTTTCAAGTGTGACGTATTATATACAAACCTCCGCAATATTGAAGTTGAGGATATTTTTCATGTAAAGAGGCATTTCCGTGTTTAAGGTAAATGTGCCCCAGTTCGATCCACATTCTGTGATGATCAAAGCCCAAACCGGTACCGACATTAACATGTGCTTCCAGGGGGGACTTTTTTTCTAAAACAGACGTTCTCAATTACGCTTGAGCTTATATACCTTTGAAAATAAATTAAACAAATTTTGAACTTACATCCAGTTCGACGTGATTTTTCACTTGATAAAAACTGTTCAAGATGAATTCTTTCTCTATTGGACATATATTCTTGTGGGTGGACGGACTATCCGATAAGAATGCAAATAAAATAATACTTGTCAGTAGACCGAGCGCGCCGAATATAAAAAAAATTCCTGGCCAGCCCAAAGTGGACGATGCGATTAATCCAGAAAGTGACATTGCAAAGACAGCGCCGAGGACACTTCCAGTTGTGACGCAGGTACCTTAGTAAATTTCATTATAAACACATTGCAATTACTTGGTTTGTAGAGATTTCAAATATTTTATTTAAATCTTTTAGTTCTATGTAACTTTCTACTATAATCTATATACGTTAATTAGTTAACGCGAAAGTCGAAATTAAATAAAGTACAAAAAGTTGCACTCTGCACAAACTGGATAATTATTAGTTTTACGATTTAATAAAATATATGTATTCAAAATAAAATTCATTCGAATGACGTCTCCTTCTTTCACTCTTTTATTATTCTAATAAACAAAACTTTATCAGCCGAACGCAATTGATTAACTCCGCAAATAAATTAACGCTTATTAGTCACTAAGAAAATTAAGCTCCGTCAATTACTCACATAATCTAGAGCGCTCTTCAGGTGGTGCCCACTTGGATAACAAAGTGTGCGTGCACGAGGAGAAGCAAGAATGACAGAGGCCAATCAGAGCTCTGCCAGTGCACAAAGCAATCCAGCCTCCGTAATACGTTAAGAAGGGCAGACTGAGATTGATAATACTGCTAAGTAATAGTCCGATGCAGAAGAGCTTCTGGGCGCTCCAAGTCTTGGCCCAGTAACCGCAGGGTATCTGGAAAATTGCGTAACCCCACATGAAGGAACTCAAGATCAACGATGTTTCGGAAGTCGACCACTTGTAGTGCTTTGAAAAGATCATAATTGTTGTTTTAGGCACAATTTTTCAGATTGGTATAAAATCGAGTGACAATGTTGGGAATTGAAAGATTTACCTTGAAATTTGAATTTTCAATCTTGGGATCTGTCATTGCTATGACTGCAACTGGTAAGGACAGATTCATCGCGTAGCCGATCATCAAACTCGAGGCCATTAGCACAACTTGAAGATGCCTCGTTCCAAAGGACACTGTGTTTTAAATATGTAAATTTTAAAAAATGTGCCATTGTCACTAGTAAAACAAACGAACCTTTTGGTTTTTCCGGCGTAAATTTTTCATCTTTCTCAGACACTTTTGGAACGGTGATATCCGTCATTCTCGATGTTACACGCTTCTTCGTAAAGATTAATGTCACAATTGTTTTAGAAGTTTATTGATAAAAAACTGGTCGACGGACTGCGGTGCACTATTGAAGACCCATCGTGGAGAATATAAACCACACTATGTCAAATTTAATTCTGGTGGATTTAAAAATGCCGCTCCTACCTTCTTCTACTCCATTCTAAAACACATAATTATTACAAGAAAGTTAAATAATAAGCGCGCAGGTAAACTTTAATTAATGTATCTTCGTTTTTTGAAACGCTCTTATGGTAATTTGTAATTATATTGAAACGATAACGAATGGTAAAATGCATTTTCAACTGTCAAGTTATATAAAAAGTTACATGTTAAAATAAATTAATCGTCATTTTGAACGTGACGATTAGCCAGAAAAAAATTTCGGTTAAAAGTAATCTTGGAAGTCATTAATGTCGCACGCAATTGAAAAGACTCACTTATCATCAGTCAAGACTAAGTTTCCGTTGAAGCATTTCAGACGAAGTGCATTAAATGGTGAAAAAACCCAATTTATTCCACGCGTATTGTATATAATAAATATTTGATTAATAATTTAAAATAAATGTTTGAATTTTTTTATAAATATTTTTCTTACCCAATTTCGAGTTTATTTAAATTCGAAACGCGTAAGAAAATTTTGAAACAAGTGAAAAGGAAAAAGACGTCATAAAATAAAAATAAAAAGCATATATTCTTTTTAAATATCGGTTATCGCGTAATTGCATTCACTTACTTTCAATTCATTAAGCTTCTCGAGTCGAAGAATGTTCAATATTCCGAGATATTAGTACAATATTTGGTACAATAATTTTTAGGAAAGAAAACACATGATTCAGAACAATGAATCAATTTCCAGCAGGCTAAATTATTATTAATACATAATACGGTTATTTGAAATCCAGACTTTGAATTCGGATTTCATTCAAAAACTATTTGACGCGGACTTTAATTTCAGACGAGCGCATGATCTAATTCCACAAAACTATTATGCTTAAAATAGCAATTTTAATAATTTCTTTAACGTCACCCAGATAATTTTCCGCAAAAATAACGAGATTAGATTATAATTTCTAAATGCTTTTTGTTTTTTTCTAACTAACGCCTTCAATTAAAATAATGTCGTAACGAATTAAAACATAAACAGTGGCAATCTCCTGCCTGCTTAGAAGTGCCTTTTCATTTTGACAGAGATCACGACGAGTGCACGCGCTCGAACCTAGCTTAGAATGACAAACTATAAACAAGCAATATCGCGCCAAAATTTACTTTGCTCGCTTTAACAAGATCTTTTAAAACATTATAAAAGTTCATTGAACTATTGCGAGATGCACCGAGGATTGGGGAATGTTGAAAAAAATAAGTATCTTATTTTCAGGAAAAAATAATCACTCGAAGAGAGATGTTTGTCGAACTGCTAACCCACTGAGTGACACTATCAAAATTTTATCCACAAAACATAATTATCACTTTTACTTGAAGTAGTCAACTTTGTGTATTAAAAAAAAAAAAAGCTAATGTGAGAACCGATAAATCTCGACCGTTCAATGACGAAGCTTTAAATTAAGGAAAAACGCCACACTTTTTCTCTTTTAACTACTTACCGCATCTGCTGATGTTATCAATGTGCATTTCTTAGCAAACATCGTTGCATCTACTTTCACCGCATTATTTTCCACCCTTAAACGTCCGACTAATATTTCCGCTGCGAATTATCGAGCGAGAACGCTAAATTTTAAAGAACTATCTCGCTCTCCTCGATGACTCGAGGCTCACTGACTGCGATTTCTTTTTAGGATATAATACCGCCGATCGCCGCTCGCGGAGTTATCGTTTTGTAACAGTTTAACTTCTCCGTGAAAATTTATAAATCCTCAGTAAAGAATTATCATACTCGTCTGATAATAAACGAAAGAAGACTGTGCGCTCACAGAGAGTTTATCACTTCATATATAGCGGCAGTGAGTGTTCTTGGCAAAAAAAAATTGGAAATTCTTGAAAATAAATTATGTTAATCGCTGATGTTGTTCAAATTTTACAGAAAGTCACTTTTTGATAGGAGGAGGGATGCACGAGTGAATATTGGAGGACAAGGCAGCAGAATTGTCAATATGATTATACATGCACATTTGTTTAAACGTTTATTAAGAAACAAAAAAAAAATAACAAACAACAATCCTCTATTATCGTATTTTCATTATTATATTTATTTCTTGCTCATAATTTTCTTTTCTTATAGCTATCAGCTTTTATAATAGTTTAAATTTGTACCTTTTAAAATCTCACTTCATTGGCTGTAATACTGTATTTTATTATTCATTGAATATGCAGCCTTTGTTATAAAAATATTTACACAATTGGGTTTTTCCAATAATTTGCGATTAAAATTTAACCTTAATTATTTTGAATAATGATGTATGTAAAGTGATTCATTTTACATTTTATACAAATATAGCCTAATTAATAAAATAAAAAATTAATCAAAGTAATTTTCCATAAGAAAATTTTCAACCGAATATATAATGTAAGTTTTCAATCGCGGTTTTTTTCTTATTAAATCATGCTACGACGTATGCACGCATTTACTAGAGATTTTTAAAACTTTAAAAAAATCGGAAATCTTAAAATTTATAATATGATTATAGTGCGTAAAATTTTTCTAAAGAAATGGCGTAAATTTTCGTAGATATAAAATAGTCTCGTTTTTTCCGTAAACGTTTATTTTCTTGCATAGTTTTTATGGAATTAATGAAACATTTAAGATGGACATTTTTGTCTTGTTTGCGAAAAACCATTTAAATTGATGTTAAATTAAATGAGACCGCCCATTAAATGCTGCGCTTACGGAGAGGCTTAAATCTTTATCTCATCTCGAAAAACTGCAAGTGCCGGCACTTAAAAATGAAATTTAATAATCAAAGCGGTTGATATGCGTTTTTGGAATGCAGATCAAAGTAGAAAATTTTAAAATCGCCGATTCTTCGCAAGAAATATTTGATTACGTAAGTTTCTAAACATGACAGGTATACTGTATTTTCCTGAGTGATCATACTTAGAGCATTTACGACTCATCAATCAAATGTTTAGCATTTTTGGATACTGCAAAAATTGGATTTTTCTGCATACTCAGCCAGTATGAGAACATACAAATAATAAAACTAGAAAATTATTTAGGAATTATTTTTTAATTGACCATCGTTTCGTTTGCAGTACGAAATTGTATCCAATTTTAGTTTCACGTTTTAATATTTGAAAGGAACAATATCATAATGAGATTGTTATTTAAGAAAATATTTGTCTTAGAATCCATATCATTTATAAATGTACTTTAGTAATAGTTTTGTGAATATATAATTACAGCAATATGAATGTCAGTTCAACGTGGATATAAACGTGTGGGTGTTCTTATTCAATAGATCACACTTTTAAATAATAAATCCATAATTATTAGTTTATTATTTCGAATAAAGCAATTTGTAAAAATAAAATATAATTTTTTTTTATCGTACGAGGTAACCCCCTGTTGGAAATTTCACGTGTTTCTTAAGCCATTTCACTAATTCACAGTTGATCAAATTTACAAACGATTTGTTAAAAAATGGCCAAATAATAGTGTACACTTCCAACAGGGAAGCTACCTTTAAACGTTCAAAACTTACGTTAATTATCTTGAAAAATGTCAGTGTACAAAGTATGGTACGGTGGAAAAACTATAAAATCTAATTTCTATATCACACGAAGATACAAGTATTTCTCGTACAGAACACGGCATGCGCGTTTCCATTGAAATATTGCCACTGAAAACGGTCAATTTCAGGTGGTCGTTTATATTAACTACTTGATAAAATAATCGTGTATTGATAAAAATCCTATTTCAATAGGCTTTTTTGGGAAAGCACTTTTCAACAAAAGAAGCCGATTACTTCCGGTTCGATAAATAAATCTAACATGGGGATCTTAATAGCAGCAGTCAATCATCAAATTATAAGAAGACAGTAGGCGATTTTTCCGATAAGTAAAGTGATTTTTATTGTTTTGTTATTTTGAGCAATACATAAAAGATAGAGTTGAATAATCCATTAATGTCATTAATTTACTGAACTTCTCACTAATAAGAAACTTATCGATGTTTTTGGCAAAGAAAAGGTAAATTTAAATACCCGCATGAAAATATTCTACGAGATCTCGTGTGAATCTCATATAAATCTCATACAGATTTCATATAGATCTTACGACGATTTTCAAACATGCTTTCATTGAGATCTCATCTGAAATTGTTTTAAAAAATAATTAATAATTTTAAATATTTATAAATTTATTATTAAAAATTACAATAAATTATTTTATTGTAATTTTAATAAAAGTCACAATAAAATAACTTATTGTAATTTTTAATAAATTTATAAATATTTAAATTTATTAATTTTTTTTTAATAAACAATTCCAGATGACGTCTCAATGAGATCATGTCTGAAAATCGTTATAAGATCTACATGAGCTCTATATGAAATTTACACGAGAATCACATGAGATCTATGTGAGATCTCACATGAGATCTCGTATGAGAGATCATATGAGTTCTCATATAATATTTTCACGCACGGGGGGGGGGGGGGAGGGGTGTATATAACAGCTTATTAAGCTTACACAGAATCAGGCCCCGGGTAGCCATTTAAGTCCAAACAAAAAAACTACAAATTTTGAAAAAAATGTCATATTCTAGAAATATTTTCAGTAGTTATTTATTTTGTTACGGATAGCCGCTTCCCACAGTTCTGCGCAAAGCCAGTAACCCAATTATCGTAGAGAATGGATGTGAAGGAGGCAAGTGGTTTATTATAATTAGAGAGTGAATGAGAGAGTTAGAACGTGTCCTCTCCTCGGTTGCTGGACCAAGACTGTCAAGCTTCTCGTTATCCTCTTATCATTTTTCTCCCTTCTGGAGATCGGCTGAGCTCCAGGCGGGAGGTACACTTTTCCCATGCACGTTCAGCAAAAAGCTCTTAAGAACCGGCCGGTTATAAGACGAGCGCTGCCGCGCTACAGCGTCTGCCGGTTTCCAGTGTCTGCAAGCTTATTTGCGCCGAACTGCGGGAAGCGGTGGTCCGTAAAAATTTATACAGCTTATTTTTCTTCTTGAAATTAAAATTATTATCGCTCGCGTAGTTATCTAAATATCGTCTTTAAAATCAAGAATAGTCCAGTGGCCTGATGCTTTTTATCATTATGAAAATTATGATTCACTTAAAACACTTGAATTTACAAGCTTGAGAAATTGACAACATCTTGATTGCAATTCAAAAGACGCAATTGTTATTGAGAGCTTTTTATTTTTATACAGTTCGTTGAATTGAAATAATGAATCAGACAACACAATTAATTGATAAAAATTTTTAAATTTATTTTCTTGGTAAATTGTACATTATACATCAAAGGAAGGAAAATTACTTTAAATTTATGAATAATAATAATATTAAAGACAATAAGTGAAAAATTATCTGATTTTAAGTTTACTATTTTGTTTAGTGAATTTTAATAAATTTGATCACATTTTTCTTCCTTCGTAAAAAAACACTACAATATAAAAAATTTTTTTTATTGTTAGATTAATATTAAAACTTAATTACACAGATGCATAATAATTTTACAATATACTTGTTGTAATAACAACTGTTACTGTAAATAATTATTTTATATCTTTAGAATTATATTACGCCATATATATATATATACAATATTTACATAAATTAATGTTTTAACAACCAAATTATTTTTAATCAATACCCAAATATATAATTCTAACAATCAATAAAGAAAGAAAATTTTATCTCGACCAAAATTAGAATAATTAATTATTAATTTAAAAAACGATAATTACTGTTATCTATTTATTGTACTTTGCAATGATCAGTTAGTTTCTTTTTCCAACTCAAACTGTATCGTGCACTTCTTATTAGTCAGTAATCTTATAAATTTACTTTTATAATTTTCATTTGCTTCAATGCAAATTGGAACGATAATTTGGTCACATTTGGCTTGTTTATATTTTGATTACGATGCTTCAATAGTTTTATGATGCGCCAACGTCATTGACGAAGGATTGTAGACTGTTGAAATCGTTGAAATATTGTAAGACTTTTTACTTTGTTGATTTGAAACGCCTGAAGGATCGTTCCACCATTGTATTTCTCCGCTGCCGAAAACGATGAACATCAGATTTCCCAAAAAGTAGATGAGGGCCGTTATGTAGAATACAACGTGCCACTGTTCGACATTTTTCTGTAATTCGAAAGTAAATTTCAATTAATTTTTTTTGAGTTAAAATCTAAATTTAAGAAACAAGCTGGCTGAGTATTTTCAAAAAGTCAATCTATCAAAAATTGTTCTTTGAGAATTTTATTATTTTTTTTAACTGAAATTATTCTTTACTTTTTTTCAGGAAAATAAAAAAACTACCTTTTTCGAAAATGTCAAATCATAAAATAAAAAAAACCATTACGCAAATCGCAATATATTACTCAAGTAAAAAAGTGTATAATTTATATAAAAAAAAAGGTATTAAAAAAATAATTAAAATCTTTTTACTCCACTAACAAAGATAAATAAACATTTGATAAATGAGTTAAAGCTCGACTTCAACATTCTTTTTCGTCTCGCTTTCAAACAAAGAATCTCACTTGATTAGTAACAATCTTTCCAGAAATAATCGGCGCAATTATGGCGACAACCGAGGCGATGCAGTTGGTGATCGACATCATGGTGCCGGCGAAATTCGGACTGAGATCTATGTGATTGATCTGGAAGCCGCAGAGCGAGCCGGCGTTCAGGCCGACGGCGACGATGAGCAGGACAACGGGCACGGTCTTGTCCTCGATCCCGACGAAGCAGAGAGCCAGGAAGGCAACGGCCGGACCCCAGTGGGCCACGGTGTTGCTGACTTTGCGTATCGCACCCCGGGAAGCACCTCGGCGAAGGGCGTAGTCGGATAACCAACTGGCCGGGAAACTCAACAGCCACATGGTCAAGTAGGGCAGAGCGGAAATTGTGCCGTTCTGAAAAACGAAAATTAAAAATGATTAATATATTGTCGTAGGGTTAATTAATCAATCATTAATTAATCAATCATAATTAGAAAAGTCTTAGCTTAACTATTTGTTTAAAAGGCTTGATTCTTTTCTTGACTTATACACACGTGTTGTTTTTTGAGCAATTATCTTGATTAAAAAGTTATAAGAAGAAGAAGCTGCGTTTTTGATAGATAAGCGCGGGGTAAAATAAAATGCATATTAAAATTTTTATTAAAAAGTATGTTACGCTCTTAGGGTCAGAGGCTTATGAGATTAGATCGCAGTAGACTCTGTTTATTAATAACTAATAATCAATTCATGCTGGAGAATCATCAATCAGACATGTAGATTATAGTTATAATGAACTAAATATATGTCATTAAGTTCACACAAACAACCATTTGTATTTTTATAAATAAGTAACATAATTTAACATGCAATTATTAATTTAATTATGAATATATGTTGTGTATAAAAGAAATTAAATTTATTATTGTTAAAAACAAATTTAAATATTATTTACCTCCTTTATACTAAAGCCAACAATCTCACTCATATAAGTCGGCATTTGTGTTAACAGCATCCAAAAGCCCCAGTTTTGTCCGCAGTGTACGATAATTAACGCCCACATTGGCAGTGATGTGAAAATCTCCGTCCATGGTGTTCGAAGTTTCTGCAATAAAAATTTATATGATAATGTCATCTTTTAAATATATCAAATGTTATAGAATTTTATGGTGAATTGGTGATGCACAAAAAGAATTTAATGAATTTTTTATGAGACTAGTTAAATTTATAAGTTTTTTCCTTTTTTAAAATATAAAAAGTTTTATTAATTTTTAAAAAAAGATCATCTGCTATCTTTCAAACTATTTATTTTCTAATAAAAAGTATTTTATTTGATTTAGAGTGCGACGATATTTGTTTTTCGCGCTTTTTTTCTTCATGTAAAATACTAGTACTGTAAAATACTCGGCTTCGGCTACTTTGCGTCTGGCGTCTGCGTCTGCGCAGTGCGTAATGATGCCAATGGAAATAATTTCAGCTGTTTCGTATTATGTTTATATTTTCTCTCGTGGAATTAGTGGCGTTGAGAAAGGTTATAGTAAAAATCACTGTAATTATTAGCATAATTTAAATATTATGTATATAAATCAATTTAAATAGTAAGTTCTATACATGTAATAACTGTATAGAAATAATTTACAACTGCCAAAGTAATCCAAGTTAATTTACATCATTAATATTCAGGTAATTTAAGTTAATTAAAAAAAAAAAAAAATTCATTTATATTAATTGTAGTACTTTATATTTACAATGAGTTGCAAGTAATGTTTCAAAAAATTGTATTTTGCAGACTTTAATATAACTAAAACAATGGAACCTATGAATCAAAATTCTCTTTCATTAGTTTCAACACAAGATAAAAATGAAAGTGAAAGTAAAGTTTTCACATTTGATAAGCCTAAAGAAGAGATGGATGAAGAAAATGACATTGTTTTTCCAAATAAATCTGTAAATGCTAGCAATTCTACGAACAATTCCAATAACAACAATTCTACAAATAATTCTAACGTTCCTATAAAAGAAAGACGTGAAAGTAAAGAAAAAAATAAGAAAGAACTCGAAGAAGAAGAAAGAGAAAAAATGCAAGTGTTAGTGTCAAACTTTACAGAAGATCAATTAGAAAGGTACGAAATGTATAGAAGAGCTGCATTTCCAAAAGCAGCAATAAAGAGAATAATGCAAACTATTACTGGTTGCTCTGTATCTCAAAATGTTGTTATTGCGATGTCTGGAATAGCAAAAGTGTTTATTGGTGAAATTGTAGAGGAAGCTTTGGATGTTATGGAGGCCAATGATGAAACTGGTCCACTACAACCAAAACATTTAAGAGAGGCTGTTAGAAGACTGAGAGCACAAGGACAAATACCACATGGAAAGGCACAAAAACAGTTTTTCCGCGTATAAAAGTAAAATTACTTTAATTAAATTTACATTAAATTTTATAATTATTTATAGTGTGCAATAATTGCAAAAAGAAGAGTAATTGTATTTAATAAATAAGTAAGCGTCTTTTTTATGTATGAAATTATTACAAAGAAATATAGTTTTGTAATAAATGATAAATTGAAACTCTAAAAACATTTTAAATTCTTCAGGTAGCCTTACAGTAACAAGTATTTTATGTCATTGTTAGTTTTATAAAACTTAGAAATCTTTACACTCAGATCATTGTGAAATCAGTTTTAAATATAAAACATTTTTATTCTAAAACGATTTTTTCATTTAAAAAATTGTTATTGCAATCGTCATTGTCAACCAATTTTTGAGTTAATGTGAAGTTAAATACGAAGTGCAGATTCGAAATATTCAAGGGCACGTCTACACAATAGATATAAAAATAATAAGCTTTAGCAACGTAATTACGACAGAAAAGTGATAGTGTCGGAACGATAAATTTACGATACTGCGAAAAAGTCGGAAACGAACGAGCCCCTTTAATGTAAGTAAAGCTAGATAAACCAATTTATCCGATTTTATCAGTACCCTAGAAAAGCTGCACGTGTAGACCTGTGCAATTCTCGTAGTGTATTTCTCAGAAATTTTTTACGGTTTTTAATCAACAAGTGTGAAGCGACAAAGATCGTAAATGTAGTTATTGCTCTGTAACATTGAAATTGCATATTATCATTTTTTAGATTGCGCAAGAAATTTTTTTGTTCAACGTATTATCCTAGATATTATAGCTCATCTTAGAATCTCAGTATTCTTATTGAATTATTAAAAATGTTTTCATTATAACTACAAAAATTTTCTACAATATACGTAAGTGTTTTGATTAATTTTTTTCCTAAAGATTAAAAGCTTTGTCGTGAAGTAATGTTGTTTTACATTATTATTAAGTTACGTAACTCACTATCAAACGTAAAGCAAAAAATAAATTCCTGAATTTCATCGAAACAGCAATTTTCAAAGAAACAATATAATTTTACATATTGTTTCTTCATTCATTTCCATTTTATCAATTACTAACTACTTTTCCCAAAACTCCCAACGATTATAACTTTCAAGTTTACATACAAATTCCTCGCATTTTTATTACACGTCCCACAAACGTTCCCAGCCCAGTTCATCATTCTTGCTCTATCAGAGCTCCGTGCTTTTAAAAAACTCGCATAATTTTCCGCTCGATCGCAATAAAGTACGTATATATATAGCGCAAACCTCTTTATCCCCGCTGTCGGCCTTCTTGCCGAGGCTCTCCTCGATGTAGCGCTTCTCGTTCGCGCTCATCTTGGCGTGCGAGGCCGGCGAGTCGCTGCCCAGCACGAAGAACAGGACGGCCCAGATGATTCCGCCGGCGCCGAAGAAGTAGAAGATGCTCGGCCAGCCGAGGCTCGAGCCGGCCAGCTGCCCCGAGATCGGCATCGTCGCCACGGTGCCTAACTGGGCGCCCGCGTACGCGAACGTTCCTGCGAAGGTGCACGCATATTTTTTTAACTGCGATGTGCGGAAAAAGTGCTGGAGGATGGAGTAACTGTATATATTTTAGTGCAACTATCGTTGGTTTCCTTGCTTAAACGGAGTAGAATAGTAAAAGTAGTTTTTCTGGAAGCCTTGACGATTTTAGACCTAACTTTTAAAGCTATCCTAATACAATAATTAAAAAGACAGTTAGACCGATTAATTTCTATTTTCTCTTAAATTACTGTTACCTCCAGTAAAGCAGTAATTCTATTAGACATTATTAGTTCCTGCTCTTCGCGCAAAAATAAAAATTTCCTTCCCCAAAAATCCCTCCCTAAACCTAAGCTCGCCTCGGATGTCCTCACCCAGTCTGGCCCTCTCGGACGGTGGGACCCACCTCGCGAGCAGGGTCTGAATCCCGGGCAGCAGGCAGCCCTGGCTGAGGCCCATGCCGACCCTGCAGGCGCAGATAATCTGCCAGCCGCCCGTGTCCACCAGCAGGGGAATGGCGATGCTCAGCAGGCCGCAGAGGAAGATGCCGCCCGAGAGCAGCTTCTGCGCGCTCCACGCGCTGGACAGGTAGCCGCTCGGCACCTGCGTCACGACGTAGCCCCAGAAGAAGGAGCTCAGGATCAGCGCCTGCTCGTCCGGCGTCCAGTCGTAGCCCTAGGAGGATTTGGATTTTAATTTGTGTCTTTTTTTTTATGTTTTTTCGATTATAAATGGCAATGTTTGATTTGACGATTGAATGGCTGCAATTTCGGAAATTTTATCTTTGTGTTTATACTTTCAGCTTTATCTTTGAATATATGATGGAACTTTTTTTCCCGGACTAATTAGGATTTACTTATCGCAATTCTGCCTTGCACAAATACTCGTATCTATTTTAATTTAACACTTGTCTGTAAATAAGCAAAAAAGACGATTCATCACCCCAAAAGCTTAAAGCGCTTTTCCCGCTTTAATCTCAACCTTAATAGACCGCGATTTGCATAAGTAAACACGGAAAATCGAAACAAACCTTGAAGTCCGCGTTCGCAGTTTCCGGCTTGGTCATGGCGACGATGGCCACCGACAAAATGACCCGAAGCCCGTAGCCGATCATCATCCCCAGGAACATGAGGAACACCTGGAGATGCCTGGTCCCCAGTCCAGCTGGAAGAAAACGAAAGCGTCGCTTGCAGTTTTCGTTCAGTAGCAAAATGTTCTCGTTGGTCATTTTTGCAAGCTTCTGCCACGCGAATAAAAAGAAAAAAATGGCCGTACGTGACTTTATCCGGTCTTTGACTAGTGTGCGTTCGCGAAGGAGAAAATAGGTATAATATGCAAATGACTTTCGATAGCGGCTGCTAGTGCAGATTAGGAAAACGAAAATTTTGATAATGCCGAGTGGCAGACTTTTAAATTGATTCGCGCGAGTATGCTGAAGTTTTATGCGTCAGATTAATTTGAAAAATTGCTCTAAAAAATTTCGGTTTACGGAAACTTTTTAACGAATTGCTCGCGTTGATTCTAACTGTTAAAAACTAATCAATCGAAGTTGACGCTAATGACAGTTTAAATGGCGACTAATGATCTATTCTTTCACAAACAATTTGGCTTTTTATTTTACAAAAACCGACGTTTGACCCTTATCGAAGTCCTTTTCAAGGCAATAGTATACTTTTGAAGGCCAAACCGAGGCAGAGCCAGTCAAAGCAAGAGTGGACTCTTGCTTTTGTAAAATGAAAAACCAAATTATTTGTGAGAAAATAAACAATTAGTCGTCATTTCACCTGTCAAAAATTGTTCTTTACTTTCGTCACGTGTACTGTATTGCGCTATTATTCATTACCTAATGCAGTATAGCTTTTATAAGTTTATTACGTATACACAATCTTCGATGTTAGAAGAAAAATCTATGACCACAAAACCAACTTGTTGTGGTATATAATAAATTTTAATAACATTTTACAATAAACGTGAAATATTGCTTTTAAATACTCAACGAAGAAATATTAATTAATTTGAATTATTTAGTTTTTCAAAATTTCAAAATAATTTGATATCTTTTATTAAACATTATCTAAGTAATTTTTAAAAATTAACTACTATCATTATACGTAATTAGATAAGATTGCAGATTAAATTCACAATACCACAAATCACAGTGCCTACATTCGGCGATGTTTATGTGCAGAGTTTAATTACAGTTTTCCGTATTTCTTTGGCCAATTTTGACACTTATCATTTTTCTACAATTATATTTTTTCCGGTTTCCCATTCATCAAATAAATTGTTTCCACACGTTCCCGTGCGTTATTTCCTTTTGTTCAAAAGTATTTGCAAGGCAACAATTATTTAACTCGTGCCTGACTTGTTTCATTCTTCAAAAATAATAAACTCTTTCGAAATTTTACTCTAATCATCAAAATTCCACGGTCACGCGATAAACAGCAGATACAACAACACCTTCTTACACGCGTTCATAAATACACGCCTTATCGAAAATACTAAACCCCATCATTTTACTCAAACGACGTCACTCGATCGAGCCGTAAAAGAATATTCGTAAACTGTCACAACATAAGTAGCTGAAAAACGATCCTTATCCGCGCGACGCGCGGCTAACGGAAAAACGGAACGCATTGCGCAAGTTTTACATAAGAACCGAGGGAGTTCTCGCGATTCTGTTTTCCTTCGCCATTGAACTTGTCTCGATCGCATTTTTTCGATAACGAGCAAACTCGGTATTCCGACAATTCACAGCGGGGCATCCTCGAATTCGAGGAAACAAATTATAATCCGGTAAGATTTGCGGTGGTAAATCACCGAGTTGCAAAGCTGATTTAATGCTTTTAGAGTTTTATACTTTTCGGCGAGATCAGCAAAGATTCCCGTAAAAGTTTAACATTTTCTTTAAATCGTTTTGAATTTTTTATTAGAAAATTATAATTTTAAGTCAACATGCGGCAGATCTTGCACTGAAAAAGCACGTTTCTGATAACTCGCTAAATATTTTACTCATTAGTGAAGCACACAGATATTTTATAGTAAGTTTTTTAATTGTAATTGAGATTTAATAAAATGAAAATTGAGGCAATGTAGTATTAGGTAAATTTAATTATTTCGTTGTTTAAAAAACCAGTTTTTTAATGTACATAAACATGTAGTATGCAAATAGAAAATGGCACATTAATTGAATAAGTTTAAAAATAACAAATCGTAAATTAATACGTAAAACTAGTATTATACTCCCGATTTCTACTTGTGCAAAAAATAGGTCAATGACGTCTTAAAATTATTGTCGTTTGTACTAATAATAAATTAATAAGAGAAACGTGGGTAAGAATTTTTCCTTTAAACATTACCTGTATGTATGCGCACAATTTTTTAAAAATTACAGATTATTTTACAAATTCATATTTCGTACACCGAAACATATTTATTTTTATATATAAATAATTTGCATTTTTTGCCGTAACTTTTGACTATGAACGGTATAGAATTTGAATTCTGTCAACACAATCCATTTACATTTAAAACCACTTGTAGGAGATGCTGTATAAAGCAAGTACAAGTATGGCCTCGAAAATTGAAAAGTCAATGAATTAAGTGAAAGGGAACGCGACCACAATATTTTTTTCTAATTTTACATTATAAAGTGCATAAATTATAACTAAGAATTTTAATAGAATTGATCTGTCAATAAATTTTCGATCGCATTTAATCTTTGTAACAACGAATACATTTGCAAACAAAGTTTTTACAGGTGTGAAATTCCACAAAGTGCTGCATACTTGAAGTTTATCTCACCACTTGTAAATTTGTCAATATCTTTTATCATAGGCGAAATATGTACGGAAAACAACTGCATTCTATAATAACAAGATTGCTAAATAAGAAGTTTATCCTCGTTAATTTTTTCACATTGAATTATAAATGGCATAATAAACATCTTAACTACGCCAATTGCACTGCAATTAAATAACATTAAAGCTGTCATTAACGTTTAAATATTTTCGAAATTGTTTAATCTGACGGATTACATAAATAACTAATAATAATTGTATGAGTTAATTAACAAAGTTTCTTTGACTTCAATTGTATTTACAGATTTAAATTGCAAATATTATTATCGCCATTTATAGTTAAATGGTAAATAAATAATTCTATAAATAGAAAACAACGAAAAGAAGGTAATCTTTTAGAATAAAAATCTTTTGCAGATTAGTTTTTGTTATAGTTTTTATTGTGTGCTTGTCAACTCGTTGATTAAATCCAATGATAAAAGTCTTCAATAAACATTAACTTGATCTAGTAAATAGATTGTAAATTTTATGTAAAAAATTAATATTTTATGACTACTACAAATTTGCATAAACACATTTTCATTCTTAGGATAAACTTCAAAACAACTTTCTTCAATGTTAAAGCGCATTTTAATGCATCGATCAGAAAATCTCTTGTTCTCAGAAATATTTATGTAATTTTCTGAATTTTAGGATGCTGCGAGAAAAATTAAAATTGATATTGCATTTAAAATTGCTATCTGGTTGAAACCTTAGAAATACTTTAATGTATGCTTAATTATTAATTGGCCAATTGTTAAAAGTATTACATAAAATATTGAAGATATACTATTTACGCACGATTTACTTTTAAAACAATACTCCGCTCAATGCCATTTCGGTATATCATTTTTAGGATTCAGTAAAAAAGATTCGTTAAATCCACTCGATTTCTTACCACAACAGGATCAAATACAATCATTTTAATCTCTTCGCACTGGAAATATTATTTCTGTACAGCCTCCTCGTCGAAAAATAATACATAATTCATGCCTTACAGAACTGAGAATATCAAAATTAAGTTGAACTCCGCACTGGAGGCAAACTACGCATATCGGTTGCGCAAACTTCCGCAGAATGGAAATGATGTTTAATCTTCGAATTATCGCGGAAAAGCGCGCTTTAAAATTAAACTCGATCGCGTTTAACGAGCACATTCCAGTAGCTTGTAACAAACAGAGCAATTTCGGCACTTCACGAATCTCCTTGCACTTGACTGAAACTAATAATTCTCCGCCACCTATATACAATTCCTTTATGACAGTCCGCAAAAAAGATCACAGCGTCGCTCGAAACTCGCGCACCTGGAGTTTTAAATTACAAACGCACGTCCCGAGTTTAAAAGTACCTGGAGCCGTGGCAGCCTGGAGCGGCTTTTCCTTGATCTGTCCATCCTCGAGCTTGGCCGGTTCGCTCGTCATCTCGCCGCCGCGGACACGCTAATCCGCGGGCCGCGACGCGCCGGTTAACATTTATAGAAGAGCCCGCGCCGCCGTTCCCACCCAGGCCGTGCGAGTCTCCTCCTCTCGGTTCTCTTCGCCCTTTATTTGCGCCTGCCGCACGGCTTACTGGCTACCAATAAGCTCTCGGGGCGTAGTACTGCAGTCGAGATTTCGGAGGTCCGCGTGTCTGCTTTTGCTTTTTGGGCCGAGACGCGCGGTGTTTTCGTTGTGGAAATAGAAAAGGTGGAGGGGTTTTGACGTTTAGGGAGGGGGTTTTTAATGGGAAGGAAATATTCGAAAGAATCAATCTTTTAATCGGCTTTTAAGAGCAAGATATTTTAATATTGTAATATAAAAGTACGTTTTTAAGCCATAAAGAGTCATTTATTTTTACACTTATTTTACATTTATACAAATAATCAGCTAATACTAATTTTTATGGAAAATATTGCTATATTTAAATCAGTGAAATCTTATTTTTACGGTAAAAATAGTTTATCACTTTTCCCTGGCAGTCGGGTAAAGTACATTTTTTTAACTTTTATACATATTCTTTTATTGTGCATTATACAATAACAGTAGATCATGGAAACACGTTTTAGTGCATTTTAAATCTCACTAATCCTTCGACAACGGTTACCGTACAATTTTCTCGACTTTATGCCTGAAATTTTATTACCTTATGGTAATAACTTTATATACTCGCAATAATATTATCTTGATATCTTTTCTCTGCGCATCTAAATATTCTACGTAGCGGAACTAATTTTTTTTTACTATATTCTTCTAACACATATCGATCGACTTTCTGATGTTCATCCATAAACGTAGAAAAAAATTTATTTTTCTGCTTTCGCTATAAATTTACTTAATTATTCACATTGGCATATGAGGAAAAAATCTAACTCTTATTTAAATAGTTTTATTTAAAAAAAAAAAAGAATAATAACAGAAACACTCATAACGATCAGCTTCCGGACAAGCGTTACGTATCCTGAGCTAGATTTAGAGAATAAGCATGTAAAGGATAGGCATTCTGTTTTAAAATGAGACAATAGAATATAAGTAGTACCAATGCAAGGACACACATTGATTACGTATTGTATAATAATATTTATTTATACAACTATTTTTATGAAAGAATTGTTAAGATTGTGTCAATAAGAAGTATTATTTTTTTAATGTGTTTCATTTCTTTAATATAATTTTATTTTTCGCAAGTTTATTAGTAATTAAAAAGTTTCCTCTTATTAGTTGAATCTGCGGTTGTTTTTTTTATTATTTTATTTTTTGCAATTAACATTTAATAAAAAACAACCCAACTAGAAATGAATGATCAGGCAGATGCTTTAGGAGGACCCGCGCTTCATTCCTTGCCTGATCCATAATAAGTCGGGAGATTTAAGGGGAAAATGAGGGCCTTAAAAGGCACCTGTGAATTATTATAAGGTCCTTAAAAAGGTATATTCTCAGGTGGTTATGAGAGGTAGCTTAGGGCCTCGAAATTTAAAATTGCAATATCAAAAAATATCTGAATCAGATTGGTTTATTGTATTAGTTGTTCCGCATGTAACACAAAAAATATGCTTGTAATGGTGAAACTTTATGTGAATGGGCTGAAGTATGGCTATCAAGTCCCTCACTCATATAGACTCCGTGGCGCAACGGTAGCGCGTCTGACTCCAGATCAGAAGGTTGCGTGTTCAAATCACGTCGGGGTCACATCATTATTTTTTTTTTTTAAATTACAAAATAATTTTTTTTAAATATCTTACAGAAAGATATAATTTTACAATTAACTAATAGTACATCATGTACACATGAAGTAATTTTCTACAAATTTTTCTCTGTAGTTGACGCTTTCATGCTGGGCATTCCGGACGCTTCTCTTCACGGTGATCGTTAATTCTTTAGTTTTATAATTTTAGAACTAACGAAGTTTAATATTAAATAACTGATTAAATAACAGCATGTAATTAAAAGTCAATTAAATGTTAAAGATAATCTGATTATTAATTTAGTGATTATAAAGTCTTTAAAATGAAAACTTTAATAAACATAACCTAAAATTATTTTGTGAAAATATCGTAATATTCTTTTATCTATTTCTTCAATTGCAGGCGATGAATATTTTTATGTAAATGGGTAAAGCCGAAGATTCGGACAACAATTTAAAGTCAAACAAAAACTCTACTACTGTGGCAAGACAAAACAATCAAACCATGGTGGACACAGATATGTATGAGGTTGTAATTATTAATTTTTATGCTAACTATTGCTAACTAAACGGTTATCTTATAACTTCATTATTAACATTCATTATATTTTTAGACAATAATTACATTTGAGGAAAATGAATCCTTACAAAGATCATCCGAAAAAGATGCTGAAAATTTTTATGATACTTGTGCTCAAATCCGTAAAAATATGGGCCAAATAGCAAAATTTAAAGCTAGTAATGATGCAAATGTAAGAAATTTAGATAAATCTATGATAAAAATATAGGTCTATAAATAATGTTTTAGATTCATTTATGTTTTATTAATATTTTTAGGCGAAGGATCAAATCAGAGAATTACAAATCGAAACTGCCTTGGCATTTATGGAATTAAAGAAACTTAATCGAATGGAAAAATTTAGAACTAAGTTTGCTCGTGATTCTCTAACCACAGCTAAATCAAATGTAGATAATCGACATTTACAATTGCAAAATTTATTATACGAAGTAATACATCTAAAGAAAGAAGTAATGAAATGTCTTCAGTTCAAGTAAGAACATTTATTAATTTTATACAAAATAAACTCATTTAGATAAATTTAAAAAAATTTCGTTTCTTTTTAGGTCCAAAGATGAAAATATCCAATTAGTTTCAGAAGAAGAATTCTATAAAGAAGCACCAGAGTCAATAACTAGACCTGTAAGTTGACATTTGAACTCATTAATTAATAATTTAGTAAAATTAATAATTTACTGAAATGAAAATTAATTTTAGGAAATTACTAAAAATGATCCTCACCAAAGAAGATTAGCTCGACTTGAGTGGGAACTTACACAACGGAAACAATTAGCAGTGTTATGTGATAATCTTAGTGAGAGTAAGAAATCTGTAGCTACAAGCATTGAATCAAAACAGTCACGTTTAGATAATCTTGCACCTCAATTAAGAGGGATTTTAGAGGTAATTTTTTTATTTAAAATTTACTTGAAATTGATATTTTTTCATGCAGATGAAGAATAACTTTTAGTTATTTATTAAATAGAAATAAACATTTTAATGAATCAATATATTTTTTAGGCAAGCAAACCATTACAAGAAAGTCTTGGCCTTCCCTTAGATAAACTTAAACTAGAACACGAAAAAGCTGCATTATTAGCTCCCCCATTATACATTCTTTACGCAAAAGCATCAGCATTTAGAGATGCTTGTGGTAAATGTTTTATTTAATAATTAAAAATTTTTCTATAATATTTTAAACACATTTAAATTTTTTAATTTCATTTCCAGATTCTACTTTACTTGTAGCAGTAGAAGGTGACGAGGAAGAAGCTAAGCGAACTTCCAACCAAGAGGGTACTCAAGAATCAGACTCTGAAAATGAGGGACAGTCTGAAAACGTCCCAGAAGAACCTCCGGTACATAAAAAAAGACATCATAGAATATCAAAAGAAGCAAGGCAAGAAGAAAAGAAACTTAGATTACTTCAGAAACACCCTCTTAGTGTTAAAATTGTTGTTTCATTCAAAAGTAAGAATAAGTTAATTATTTATCTTGCAAAATTTCTATATATATAAATATTTTATTTTTTAGATGATACAAAACTTAAGTTGCAGTTTTATTATTTAACTGTATTGAAAGTAGTTAGTGTTGAATCAGATTTATTAACTGTAAATTTAGGAGGCATAAGTGTTGGGTAAGCTTTCTTCTGTATTCATTATTTTTAATAATCTAGTTACGTGAAAAATCGTTCTTAGTAGTTAATTTGATCTTATTGCGATTCACAGAGACATGCTAGCTTCTGAATCTGTATTACGTGAGTTGTATCCTGGAGATATAGGCCTGGAAAGTCCAAATCCTGCAAATATTTATCAATTAGCAAGACAAAAACTTGGAGCTTTTTCATCCCTTGGTCTGGGTAATCCATACAGATGGGCGCAAAGAATGGCAGGTTTACACTTTGTACCTATTGACGCCCGTGAGCAAAAAGTAATTATTCTAACATTTATTATTATGTAATATTATAAAAAAAATTTACGTTATTAACTTCAAAAATATTTGTAGAGTGTTATTCAGAATAACGTCCAAGACAGCGTTGAAAGCGTTTTAAGAGAGATAAAAAAACGAGTTAAGGCAAGATTAGAATTATGCGCGGAAATACGTCAATTAGAATCCGGTAATTTACCTATCTTCACAGAATCAAGTGAACCATTACCACAGAAGATAGCCACAACGCTACATAAATTTATTATTTCATCTTGGAAGAACTATTGCATGGTATTTAATTATCCAGAGTCTACACATCTTGATTTTGTATCTTCTTCCGATATATTTTATGAAGCTATTTTACGACGTGGAAGCAGTAAGTTTTCATATTTAATACATTAAAAGTAAAATCGAAATTTTTTTTTAAATATACATTATTTATAAATAAATTTCAACTAATTTTTACATTATTTATAAGCTAATCGAACTAATACTGACTATATTTAATTTATAGGTGAATTAGTAGCATTTATCGCAATAAAACCAGATTACCCCAAAGTTACGTCAGTATTCCGGATAAATTTTAGTTCTAATACACCTACTGGTATTGATATTCTTCGTGATATCGAACGAGAAGTTAATGTTATGTGGGAGAAACCACCTACGTTATCGGCTCAACTACAACGGCTACGATCCTGCTTTGACATTTATTTAGAAACAGAGGGTTTGGTACCTCGTGAAAAAATATTCTTCCATCCCGTCCGAGGCAGAACTCGAACTCGCCCCTACAAATACGTGGAAATAGGCGGCGGTATTTTTACTCATCGTTAAGATCTTATTAATAGTATTATTTAATAGAATGGTAATACTATTGAGTAAAATGTGAAGTACACTATTTTTTAAAATTAAACAAATATTTTTTTTTATCAATTTAGTCGAGCCTTACTGCTTGAAGTAATGTAACAGTGAATTGCACATTGCAGTTTGTTTAAATTTTCGTCCGCACGACGGATAATCATCTAGTGTACATGTATATGTTTGTACATTCTTTTAAGAAATAAACTCTTGTATTCTTTTTTCCTAAAAAAATTTGTAAAGATGTTAAGGAAATTTATGAATCCGTAAGAATTCACGAATTTTTTTATACTTACTTATCAATATATATTTTTATCAAACTATAAATTGATTCGAAAATATACTCTTTGTTTTATCTTTAAATTCAGATGAAAATCCTTGCATTATTTAAACTCTAGTACGTGGTCGAATGGTTGGCATTCTTGAAACACTTATTAAGTAACTTTTTAAAGAGTGTTTTAAGCGATTATTTTCTTCAAGAAGCGTATGACGTTCTTGTTTTAAAAAAATATTTTCTTCTTTTATACAATATAAATGGTCCCGAAAACCTTCTATTTTTTTAAGAAAACCCAATGTTTCATCACTAGGCTTCGATATTTCTTTAGGTGTTTCTAAATTTTTAAGAGAATACTTTTTTACTTTCACGGAAATTGGTTCCATATCTGAGCAGAGTTTTCCCATTGTTTTAATTTCTAAAACTTTGTCAAGAATTCTTTCTAAATCCTGTTGAAAAAAAATAATTTTTAAAATCAACTTTGGATTTAAATTTTCGTGTACTATTTTATTAATATGCATGGTGTTCGAAATGTTCGGGAGCCCCTCCCCTTATTTTGGGAAGTAAAGAAAATTTTAGAGGAAAATGTCCAGTACAAAAATAAGTTTCAAGGTGAGATCCAAGGTCAATCAGGTACTGGCCCTTGATGGCCTCGACAACTTTTACCGGTCATTTTTCTCATATTTCGCAACCCTGAAGAGATAGTAGGCTAAAAAGTTCGAAAGAGATATTTTATCTTTAGATGACCCCTCGGATCAATTTAACTCTCTACAACTCAGAATACAGTGTGAAAACTAGGGGTTCTCATATGAATAATTTACGTTGACCTTCAAATGACTGAAAATTAAGGTCAGTGTCGAGTTCATCCTACAAAATCGAACTACTTTTGTATTGGACATTTTCGTTCAAAGTCCTTACTTTTCAAGCTAATGGTAGAAGTGAAATATTTCGAACACCCTATACGTATATGAAACATTTACCGCTAGAACTTCACTGCTTAAAACACTTAATCTTTTTAACTGCACCGCATCCAGAGTTTGATTCATCTTCATTTCTTGTCTCATTTCCCAAACGCGCTTACTAAGTAATTCAGATTGCATTTGTAAATCTTCGATTGTTTCTTCTCTTTCCTGAGTTAAATTAATAAGATCTTTGCGCAAAGTTTCCGCAGTCTCTCTTAGTTCTGCAAATATTTTTGGAAATTGTGCAGCTTCTGCTTGATGAGCATCGTCTTGCTCTTTCAAATATTCATATTGCTTTCGTTTACTTTCTGTTGAATTTTCGTACGAAGTAATGACGTCATTTATTTCCTGCCATAAATTTTCCATTTTAGGATAAATTTCGCGTTTTAATTGGCTAATTGATTCTTCTTTCTAAAAGAATCGTAGATTAGTTATACAATTTTTAAGTTTAATACATAAAAACTATAATTTTAGAAAATAATATCTTACAGTAAATATGACATTATAAACATTAACAGCATTCCTTGTTTTAATTTCATCTAATTCTGCTTCCAAACGTTTGTGTTTAGCAAAAATAATAGTTTTTAATTGCGTTATATATTCTTTCATTTTAATTTTACGATTTCTTAGATCTGTAAGTCCTATACTAGCGATTTTGTTCACAGTTTCTGTATGATGTTTGTACATGCAAGTCATTCTTTCCCTTCCTTTTTCTATAAAAAGTATAATTATTAGTAATATATCATTATTAAAAACTTTGTTTTTTGTATTCCATGAAATGAATCGAACAAGTACTGTTGCAATTCTAAAATATGAGATTCTATTGAATACCAAAATGAGAATAAGATCATGTAAAATTATGCACATTAATGCATTACTTTGTCAGATTTTTTACCTATGATATCATCTACGACTATCATGTGAGCTTTCTGGAATCGCCGATGGTCAAGGTCCGATTCTACTAATTCATTGTATAAAATCTTTATAAACTCATCTTTTGTTCTTAACATTTCGTCGAAATCTTGTCTTAAGAATTCGACATTCTTTTTCAATTCCACGCATTTTATTTGACGCAAACTGTTGCGCCATTGTTCGTTAAGTTTAGCAGTGTTTATTCGTGCGAAAGCTTCTTCGCGTTTTACTTTATTCTGAAATATAAATTTAAAATTTTAGCAACACTTGAAGCGCTAAAAAAATGTATGCACATGCATTTTTTATTTATATTAGAAAATCAATAATTAATTCACATTTAACGCTTGAACAGATGTAAACCGAAATATTAGTGAAAAAATTAAACTTTTGTTTTCCGTTCGATTTAATAATAATCTTATTTTAATCATTTGTACTATAATTTACATTCTAATTTTAAAAGGACAAATAATTCTTTTCTCTATAAGTAAAAAAATTATCTTTGTTTAAAATAAAAAGTTTCAAACTACTTTCATCAAAATAAATGCAGGTAAACATAATTATTATTATTAAGTATAATTTTTATTAATAATATGTAACATAATTTTGAATCACTAGTGTACCTTCGTAAAAGCAGCTATCAATTGCTGTTTTCGTCGTTTCGCTTCTAGTTCAACGTCGGCTCGATGTTGCAAATACCTTAGACGTTCCTCATCACTCATACGAGCGAGCTTAGATGCTTTTCCCTTTTTTTTCTTCGGTGGCATTTTGCAATTAGAGTTTTCGACGCAGAGAGCAAGATATTTTGATTTTTATATCAGATTTACGAAACACTTTGAATGAAGATATACGTGTTTGATCAATATTTTTATTGTCATGGTTTTGTCTCGAGTCGCGTCAATGATAATGCATGCAAGAATAAGGTTTCGTCAAGGTTGCATCAGATTAAGAAAAGAAAAAATATATTATTGTGATTTATTTTTTTTTATTACTTAAGAATGAAGTATTACAATTTTCAGTCAAACAGTGTCATTGGTTACAAAGCACTTAACACTAGTAATAGTGTTGTTTAAAACTAAATGAAGGAACGCATTTTAATAATAAAAAGATCAATAATAATTAATAACAAAGTTTTCAGTTTTTTCACATATTTAAAAAAAATGGTAATTTTCTTAATTTTAAAAAATACACAGAACGATTAAAATTACTCTGAAAATCACTTATAAATGCATTATAAAATTAATTCATTAAAAATATATGTAGGCGTTTTTTTCGTATGATATATAACTTTAAAATTTTATATAACAGCGCAATATTAGTATTTACTTACATAACTGTAATAAAATGACATATTTCTCTAAAATTTTAACTAATTTTTTGGTCTTCATAAAAAATTGCAAGATGAGAATGAATTAAAAAAATACTGCCAATAATAACAAATATTTGTTAATGCTTTTAAAAATCTAACAATAGGGCAAGGTATTTTTCAGGAACATAATTTTTACAATCTCACCCTAAATTATGTATACCCTGATATTTATACATTCTTATAATTGACAATCAGTTAGTCTTAAAATATATTTGGAATTTTAAATTTGATTTTTGATAATTACTTTTTAAATTTAAGACTAACTTTCAGACTTTTCTTTTCCGATAATACGAAATTTTGTCGACTTATAAAAAATTATTTACATGACCAGCATGTGTTCTTTTAACAATTTTTTTGTAGCGATATTCTGTCGTCAACAGTTAGTGGTCTTTCTTTTGTCGTGGGTATGAAACTTTGCGTGCGCCTTATTCTTTCTCCACTTCGAGGGGGTCTGGTTGTAACTAACTGTGATTCTAATAAAATTTGTGCCTCTTCCGCTCTTTTAACTTTTTCTCTTGCTGCTCTTAATTCAGAATCAAGATTTTCTTTTTCTGACTCTAACTGCTGAAGGCGCATTTCCGCATCTGAAAATTGATATGTCGTTTATAATTCATAATATACGTAAATTAAAATTTATTATAAAGTATATATATTTAATATTATATTTTACCTCTCAATTGTCGTTCATTATTCTGTTGTTTTAATTCAAATTCCATTCGTTTAAGTTTTTCTAGCTCTAGAAGTTCCTGCTGTTCTTGTTGCAATCGCTCCATTTGTTCTCTCTTTTCCCATTCTTCGCGCAAAACGCGGGCTTGCAAACCCCTCACTGTCGAAAAAATAACGTAAAATAATATAATAAACATGTTAAAAGTAATAAATATTTTCTCGTAATTACCTATTTCTTCATCTCTAAGAGCTTGCTTTTCTTCTTGTAAAAGTATTTCTAATTTTTGCTTAACATCTTCTAGCTCTTGAACTTTGGCACATTCTTCTTTTGAAATTGCTTCTAATTTTCTTGCTTGAATTTCAGCAGCAATCCTCGCTTGTCGTTCAAGTTGTAATTCTAATCGTGTTTCTTCTTTTTCTTGTTTAGTAGCCTTAAAAAAATATATAAATAAATTTAGATCCTAATCTTTTTCTTCAAAATTTACTCAATTAGTAACGTTATTAATTTTATTATTTCAAATAACAAACCTGTCGCGTCGATCTTCTCTGATTTGCTAAACTTCTTTGATAGCTAATCTTCTCTCCTGAATGCTGAACAGCAATTTGTAATGCTGATAGCCACTGCAATCTACCTCTATGATCTTCAGCGACTAGTTCAATACATCTATGTTCTGGTGTACTTAGAATGAAGCGCCTATCTGGCTTCCCACCATTGCTTACTGCATCTGCCCAACAGTTTGTGTCTAATGCTATTATACCTGAAGCTTCCTTTTGTTGTGAGTCTTTGTAGTAAGCTAATTCTCCTGGTCTTAAAACGAACCAGAAATATTTAAGAGTTGGTAGAAGAAATCCTTTTTTATTTAAATATCCCTGAAAAATGAATGAATAAATATTATACATTTTCTTTAAAAATAATCTTATTATTAGCCATAACAAATAATACCCACTTTTTTTATCACATCTTCTACATATGTTTGATATAAATCATCAATTGCTTCTGTCAATCCATCAATATCTATAGAACCTCCTCCACTGTATTTTGATTCTAAAACAGCTAAAAATGTTGGAAACCTATGGAAAAATACAAACATGTATTATTCAAGCTATTATTACGACAATATATGATTATAACTTTTTAATCCCAACATAATGCGACGCGAAATTCATTTTTACTTAAAAGTATATTTGGAAAACGAGATTTAAAGTTTTGAATTTATTTCCGTTTCATTACGTAATAAAAACGTTTTTTTAAATAGTAGGACATTGAATACCTGAAAGTTCCAATTGCTGCTGACAAAGCAGAAAAATCTGTGGCATCCCAACATAAACCTAGTGATGTCACTAATTGTGAAGCAACTTGTGCTACTTCATCACTGTGCATAGTTACCTAAAATATTCAAATAAAATATTAATTTTCCAATCACTCATTTAAATAAAAATAAAAAAAGGCAATAAAAGATAAGCTAACTTAAACTTACAAGATAAGAAGCATCCATAATATCAGATTCCATTTCAGCCAAAAGACAAAATATTCTAAACAGCTGATAAACACTGTTATCTTTAAAAATTGGATGAGGTCTATCTAAATATATTTTTTTACAAACAAGCCAACAAATATCATCTATGCCTTCTTCTAAAGACCGACATGTTTGAATTGGAGTTGCATCAGTCAATGATGAGAAAACCTAAACAAAAGTAAATAATTAGAATTTTTATTTTTTAAATATTAATTTAATAAAAATCTATTTTAATAGAAAACTGACTTCTTTTTGTAAGTAATAAATATACTGCTCAAAAGTAAGAGTCTGTGTACTTCGATAATGTTCTAATCCTTTTTCAACACTATAAAGATCCATCAAAGTTCCAATGTTTGCAGTCAATACCTATTAAAGAAAATATCAATTATTTAAAAAGCCATTAAAATTTAATGTTTTATGAAAAAACATCTTAAATCAAAAGTTTCTATTCCTGGAAGGTGCAAGTTTCCTTGAAAATCAAATAAAATGTTTCAATGATCTTTTCATAAATCAACAATGGATTATTTAATTACTTATAATGAAAAGGATAAGTAAAAAAAGAAAGCAAACAGTCCATCAACCAATAAAAGATAACGTTAAATTTTCCCATCCATCTTGCGCTCCCGCGAGTACTTCGAGAAAAAGGAAGTACAATTAGCTCCATTAATGCAGGAGCACAAAAGCCAGGGCCGCATAAATATGAATCATAAAAAGTCTGGCGGCATTCGGAAAAACTGGAGAAGGCGCGAGATGTAAGAAGAGCGCGCGGGAGGGAGAATGACTCACGCACGCCCGAAAATCCGAAGGACGGTCGACTTTTTTGGCGATTGCCGATTTTGAAAGACACTTTGCAAGCGGCTCACTTTAAGCTTGGACTTAGCGACGATCCCGGGCACGTCATGCTGCAGTGCATGAAACGCATGCCAGATGCTGTTGGTGAGGTTCTTCAGGAGATGAGCCATTGCAGCCGGAGAGAAGTTGATGTCTCTCGCTGTAGCGAAGCAACAGGTGTTCGTTCACTCGGGCCGTTTATCGTGCAAGAGCTTCCCTGCGATCTTCACTCACATCGTTCGGTCGGTCAGCTAATGCGGCTGCTCGAGAGATCGCACCATATAAACGACAAGAGACGGCCGAGTCGAGATATAGATTCGCGTTAGTGGGGAAGCCCGCGGTTTTTTAAATTTCTTCAAAAATCTGAGAAGCCTTCGATATCGCGGTCGTCGCTCCGACTGAATTAAAACGTCAGCAGAGTTTGTTTTTGTTTTCCTTGGGTATGTATACACATACATATATATATCTGGACGAAAGGGCAAGTGTCGAAAAAGTAGGGGCAATCACGCATGCGCGTCACGGCCCATTCGCCTTAATTGTGTCCCTAATTTTGGAGCGGATCTTGAGATTTGGAAATGATGTGTTTACGAATGCCAAACACGCACGTGCGTGAACGGATTTATGCATACGTGTACTCAAATGAATCAGCTGATGCATCACCAAAATTTTTAGTTTTTGTTGACAACTGGAATACTAGAAAATTTTTTAGATTACGAAACTAATAATTTTTCATTAATTACAAAAATTATTCTCAAGTCGTTGATTGAAACTTTTCAAATCGTTGTTTGTCCATAAACATTTTTTTTTTTTTTAACTGAATATTCTCAAAGTATATTAATTCATTTATTTTTTCCAGCAACATAAAAATAAAATGCAGATGGATATTTTAAAGTAAAAAAATTGTTCATAATAAATATGAATTTTATTTGAAATAGCTTTACATACTAATTTAAAATTTTTCTTTCTTAACATTTTGAACTTAAAAAATAAATAAATACGGTTTATTAATTATAAAATTAAATAGGGGATTACAAAATTGTATTTCGGCTGTACTAAAGTGCGATTTGCCCGCCATCTATACACATTCAACACAGCTGAGTGTAGGCGTGTAGGTGTAGCAATAGTAAATAGTAAATACATTCGTAGGAAAGTGCATTTTCTGTTTTATCTGATTTTGTGTCACGCTGAGACTCGTAAATGTTTCGTTTACGCCGGCCGGGTATTTTTATTTGTAATTAATGCTATGAAAAACAAAAAATAAATTTTAGCTTTGATAAATCGAAATTCAATTACATGGTAAAATGTCATTGAATAGATTTATGCATGAAAGAAACAGATACAGGGAGAAGCCAGATTTTAAACAACTTGCCATTTTGTACCCTGAATTTCGAAAAATTGCAATTACGGTGAGTAAAATTTCTCTTTATTTAAAGTTTTTATAATAGAATGCTTTTATAATTCATAAATTAAATTTACTTTTTTCATCATCTATATTAGGATATTGCAGGAAAAGTTAAAATAAATTTTAAAGATGAAGAGAGTTTGAGAGTTTTAACTAAAACACTTTTAAAACATGATTTTGACTTGGAAGTTGATATTCCACCCCAAAAATTAGTACCTGCACTTCCTTTGCGATTAAATTATATTCTTTGGATAGAAGATCTCTTACGACACAGTGGTGTTACTGATATGACATCAGTTCATGGAATAGATATAGGTATCTACCACAAATATTTTAAATTAAAAAAATATTGTACATTCAACTCATGCATTTAATTTAACTTCTTTTTATGCTTTAGGTACTGGGGCCATTTGTATTTATCCTCTATTATTTTGTAAAAATTTTAAAAGTAAAATGACATGCACTGACATAGATCCAACGAGTGTGAATTCAGCAAAAAAAATTATTGAAAATAATAATTTACAAGATCTTATAAAAGGTAATTTCATTATTTATATAATATTATTCATTAGTTTTCATTGTTTAAAAGAATTTATAAAATTAAAAGCAAATGTTAATTTCCAGAAATAAAAATGGTCAATAAAAATATATTTTTTATTCACAAAATAACTATTTAATAATTTTTTTTGCAGTAATTTTGGTTAAAAAAGAATCAATTCTTAAAGAAATAATGCAAGAAAATGAAGAGTACTCATTTGTAATGTGCAATCCACCCTTTTTCGAAACTGATAGAGAATTAGGGAAAAAAACAAAACAAGAACCTCCTAGAAATGCTCCAACTGGTAATGAAAGTGAGCTAGCAGTTCAAGGAGGAGAAAGAGAATTTATTTTACGATTAATTGATGAAAGTATTGAATATAAAGATAAAGTTAAAATTTATACAACAATGTTTGGGCAAAAAAGCAGCTTATCTTTTTTGAGAAATGAATTAACAACTAAAGGAATACTAAATTTCACTTGGACAGAATTCTGCCAAGGTCATACTAAAAGGTAAAAGTATGTTTAAGCCAAAATTTTTAAATTTAAATCTCATAAATAATAGTCTTTATACTAGTTCTAATTATTCTGCAGATGGGGAATTGCTTGGACATTTTTATCTAAAGACGACGTTGATTTAACTTTGGCACCAGTTATAAGAACAAGATCGGAAATTTTAAAATTAAAGAAAAATAAATCAATGGAAATAATTTTCCCTGCTAGAGAAAACTTAAATTGTCTAGATGAAATTGTTTCAACTTTAAAAAAGTGGATTACTGAATTAAAAGTATCTATTTTTATTATTTTAGTTAAAATAAGTTTATCTAAATATAATTTGTAAAATAATTATAATTTTCAGATTAAAATGAAAGAAATACAATTAACTGAACCAGATGAAGAATATAATTGTTGGGCTTGTCAATTAATAGGATACACTGATACATGGTCTCATGCAAGAAGAAAACGACGTTTAGCTATGCGCCAAGAAGCTTCTAAAAAGCCCCATTTAGATGATTTAGATTCTCTCAATGAATCTGCAGGTGACGATCATAATTCGCAAAACAGTGAGAAATTACAATCTGATTATTTGACAGATCGAACTGAATCAACAGAAATTGAAGATAATGCTACTCAAAATACTGATCCGTTATTAGTTTGTACTCTTCTTGTAGGAGAAAAAAGTAAAGATTGTAGTGATGAAGACAGTAGTGAAGAAGAAGAGGAAAGTGATAAAAAAATTCTTAGAATTTGCATGATCTTTGAGAGTGGGTATGGTGGCAAATTAAGTTTAGAAACTCTTCGACAATATTTAATAAATAAATTAAATATTCGAGAATATGTCCAAAAACAGAAACCAAACACACCAAAGAAAAAGAAGAAAAAAAGAAAAAAGAGTAAAAAAAATTAAAAAAAATTAAAAAAGATTAGGCGTTAAAAACTTTGTAATTAATTAATTTGTATACTTGTAAACTCAAAGATGTAATAAATTTTTTTCTATAAAATGATTTATTCAACGTGGTGATTTTTTTTACCAAATTACATAACAGATGATATATGTAAATTAGGTATTTAACTTTATTTATAAGTAATCCTTATAGGCTAATATCTTTGTATGGTACAATTTCGCTAACAAGTGCAATACAATGTTTGATATGACAAACATAGAAAGAAAACAGCGATGACTGATGGATACACTCTTTAAAATAAGTCGTTTATTTGATACGTTTCATCGATCAGTACTGAAGTATTCACTATAAAGTAACTCTTATTGTGATAACTATAAAAATTAATAATGATTACTGAAGCGCAATGAATAATTGACAAAATTTAAACTACTTTCAACAATTTTAACGTAGCTTTAACAAATAATTGCGCTGCGTTTGTTTTGAATTCAACAGTCTCTGATCGACAGGTAGATTACTAATTCTATTTTCTTTCAGGCCGCTTACATTTGATTAGTTTAGATTAACGCCTGACGTCGATTCCGATTATATTTGCAGTCAATTCATAATTTTGACTCGTTCATTTTTATATTTTAACAAAGCGTGCATAAAAAGAAGATTAACGTTTTGGTAACAATAATCTTATCAGTTCTACAGCTACCTACAATACGTTGCTTAATTCTAAATTTGAACACTACTTTAACAGAAGTCGGAAGTAACGTTATGCGTTATTATTTGGTTTTCTTTAAAAAAAAAAACGTTTTAACGAGCTACCTATATCACTTTATTGTATTATTTCATTCAAATTTAATATTATTTTCAAAAAATAGAAAAAACCTATGCAGAATCAAATGTTTTCTACGAAATCACAAAAAATAATGATTAGCGTTAACTGAAAGAACTACCCTAGCTCCAGAAGTCAGGAACAAAAATATATTGAAAGTCCTTTTTACCACGCGTACGATAAATTCAACTGGCAGATGAAGGAAGCACTTTTGGTGTTATTCTACATCGATAAGGTATTGCATAGTATATTCGTGATTAGACACTTTTCTTTGTATTGCAAATTAAAGCTCGAGCGCTAATGTTCGTTTCATTTGCGCAAGAACGTCTGTGATATTAGCTAAGTAGATGCACGTTTTGTAACGATGTAAAAGATAACGACATAAAGCTCATGATGCGTATCTTATATTAATTTTCGAAAATGATTCTCACTACCAGTACGTTTTTTTAATGCAAGAGGGTATTTTTGGTCATTAAACGATTGCGGTTTTCTTACTCATAAGTGCAGTCTTTTTCGCGTAATATTGTTTTCAATATTACTAAGAGTTTGAGTATGCGTGGTGAATCTTTTTGTAAATTGAGTAGTTTTAATCGCTTAAGATTCTGCTTTAATGTCGTACGTGTATAATATCCTCTTTGCAATAATGCAAATGAAAAATAAAAAAAAAAAGATATGAGAACGGAATAAAAGCTTGCGAAACAATTCTATTCGCAGTCATTTACACCGGGATATAAGAACTATTCATACGAATCACACGAGTTTCATTTGTTCGGCCGTAAAGAAAAACCTATTTATAAAATTTTTTCAGTTTATTAGTCCGCGAATAAGAGTGCAGTTTCATGAAGGCTCGATAAAAACTTTCATAGCACCTTTAGATACAAAATTATCATTAAAGGTTGCGAATGTATCGAAAAGTGAAAACCGATTTAACTTTTTTTCCGTAAAATTAATCGGTAATTTTATAATCTCGATGGATTTGTAAAGTTCTGGCTAGTAAATAAAAGCAATAGCAAATAAAACAACGAAGTATTTTATTTGCATGATTCGCATTTACTTTCAGAATGAAAAATTCTAAATTCAAAAAGAACTTTTTTAAAGTTACATGTAAAAAAATTCTATTAAATCGCATTTTAATTAACTTTAATCTACAAGTCATACTTCGAAAACTTCAGTATAAATTTTAACCTTTATAAGAAAATTATATTTTAAAGCTTTTTCAATAATCAATAATTAAAAATATTATATTAAAAGAATTTCTAGCCAGATAAAAAATAAAACATTTTAATGTAAATATTACCATTCGCACCTTCTCAAAATTCATTCCTTTAAACCTCTTTCATTCGTAGCGTGGCACTTATAGATTCTTCAACATTCGTCGTCAATAACAAATTGTATTTATGTATGTATTGAAAGCCGATACATATAGAACTTTCAATTTGTTCGTCGCTTTCAAAGACTATTCTCCTTTTCGCGGTCGAACACTAATTTGTTGCTTTCCCTTTTTTATCAATAACTATACGTCAGGGAATATGCAAATATTTTTAATAGGTACAAAGTTATTAAAACTATTATCCTGAAAATTTTTGCTTCTTTTTTACATTTTTAAATCACTAAGTACCAGACGCGAATTTAAATTTGATACTAAATGAGATTTTTACTTATATTTAAGTAAATTGGATTTTATTTTAAAATATTGTTTTAATTAACTTTCTTTTAACTAAAAATTCATAGTTATTAAATCATAAAAATTTTTTTTTAAAGATACGTTTGATAACTTTATACCAATTAAAGCGCATGAAAGTTCAAAACTGGAGACCCACGCAAGCTCCCTATTACAAAGACTAGGATGTATGTTTATTAAAAACCGTAATAAAAATGACGCCGGCACGCATACGCGCAAGGGTAGAGAGCTCAGCTCTCAGTAGCTACGGCAGGTTCCTTTTTCGGCTCATCACCGTTCATAACCGCCTTGACTGACGAATTTGCGGCATTTTCAACTTCAAGAGCGGTAACCGTTGCCTTTGGTTGGCGCTTTGCAATTTCCGCCTTGAAGTTTTCGATGTCCTGTTGACTGATTTGTACGAAAATTATGCCGTTGATGACGTTGAGCATGTCAAGAACAGAACCCATACTAGGAGGCTGAATTTGAATAGGAGGTAAGCTAACTCCCGTCTTGCCGGTATAAATTTCGTTCATTTTCTTCTGGAGAACAACGGCTTGCTGGGTAAGATGACGTAAGCAGTCACTGCTCTCCTGTGTTTTTTCGTGGTCTTCACCGAGTTGCTGCTTGTAAATCGCATAAGTTTCTTTTTCGTTGTTGAGTGCTGCCCGGAAATCTCCCATGCAAGACTGAGTTCGAGCGACAAGATGATAGGAGACAGCAACTTTGAGCGAGCGAGGACCATGGTAACGAAGGTTTAAGGCGAGTGCGTGTTCCAGGAAGCGGAGGGAGAGTTCGTATTCGCCAACCGCATGCAAAATTAAGGAGATATTGCTCTGCAAAATCGATATAAAACAATGATAATTACTTCTTAAAATGAAATTACCATGCTGAAAAAATGATTTTTATTATGCAGAACTTACATCTAACAGGGCTACTTCAGGATGATCTTCACCGCATACAAGTAATGCAAGATATCTGGCTCTGTATAACAGTCTTAATGATGCAGAAACTTGACCATTGGCAAACGAGTATAATGCCAAATGAATCTATTAAGATATTTAAATTGTTTAAATGTTATGTTTAATTTACGAGTTCCGAATTTTAACAAGTACTTACGTATTCAGTGATTGTGTAAGGGTGATCAATGCCGTTGACTCGCTCTGACATGAGAACGGCTTTTTGTTGTGTCGCGAGAGCTTCTCCGTGATCTCCCATAATATAATTCAGTCTCGCTAGCATACGGAGACACTGCGCAATTTCAGGATGCATGGCACCATAAACATTGTTTAACAAATTAAGAGCTTCATTAATAAGTTCGTATCCGTCTTTTAAGTATCCTTGTTGAATTTTATTTTGTCCAGTTGTGTAGAAGTTATAGGCATCACTTGCCTGCAGAATAAAACACTTTTTAATCTAAGTCATACTTTTTAAGGCAAAAAAAATAAAATAAATTTACCCTTGGATTAATATGCTTAACGACTGGGAAAATATTCAAAATATCTTCTTCAAAGAATGTAGCTCGATTCTTATTTTCAAAATTATATTCGCGTAACAAAATTTGAATACCCGTTTTAATACAGAACGCTCGTAAAAGCGAAATCTTTTGTAAATGGAAGTGATCGATAGTCGTATCCAGAGATTCTGGCGTTGGGCATTCCCAGTCGAAGTAGCTTTTCAAATCCGCTTTGATTTGTTGCCAAAGTGATTTAGATGTCAAGGAGGCCCACTCTACTTCGGATTGTTGAGGTCCATTATTTCTGCCCTTCCTCTTGTTGCGGCGTTTAGCTGTTTTACTTTGCAACTCTTCCAAATTCTGTTGTGGGTGAATAACTTGTGCCGACGACAGGAAACAGTTTAAGAAATGACTAATGGCAGCCGAGAGGCTCATTAATTCGGCACCCTGAAATTTATTTAAATATGAAGTTTAGAAAAAATTTTAAAAATGTATCGTACCAACGATTTTTTTTTCATTTTTAATAATATATACCTGCATGTAAGTTGTGAAAATGTGTTTAGCTGATCTAAGAACTAATTCAGATACAGCAATTCTATGGAGGTATTGTAACTGAGGAACTGCTCCCAGCATAGTTCCGAGTTTACCAAGATATCGAACATTAATTCCTCTTCCATGCAATGCTTCTACTAAAGTACTGCCATCCATGGCAGCTGGAGTATGATCCAAACATTCGCGAATCTATTTACATAATACAGAAGTATAGTAAGTATAGATTTTAAAAGTAGCAACGCTTTAGAAAACATTAAATAATTTTTCAATAACTACTTACAAAAGTAGGAAGTTGGACGGTTAGTAAGAAATCTGCAGCATCTTTAACGAGCTGTCTTTGTTTTTTCAAAGCTGGACCATTTGGATCAGGGTGGCGTACGCCTGGTGAGAACACGTCTGGGTTAAATTTAACATCAAATTCCGTTTCACGCAAGCTGCCGACTGCAGCGGCTGCTCTTTGAACAATTTCTTTTGTACTTTCTTCCACTAAATAAAAAAAATCGATTCAATTATTAATAGATTAATAATTACATGACATCAGTTTTTAAATAAATATTTACATTCTTGTTTTTCTCCGCCTGTAATTGAGTCAGTGATACTTTCAACAATTTTTTTAGCCTCATCAGCTTCAATTGAAGATTGAGTAGAATCTTCTTTGTTACTATCAACAGCTTCTTCTTTTTTTTCTTCCTAATGTTTAACAAAAATATACAAAATATTAGTTTTTATAAAAAAATAAATAATGAAATTAACAAATTTTTCTGTATTGAAAACTTTCAATTCTTACTTTTGGACAAACTTCTTTTTCCTTTTGAGTTCGCTTAGCTAACGTGAGTTGTTGCAAATGCACAGCAGCATGCTTGATAAATTGAACATATCTTGCTTCAACGAATGAATCAATTAATTCTTGTCGAAGGCAAGCTAATTTGTGCTTATGTTCAACTGGAAAACCAAGAGCTCGGGCTTCTTTACTTAATTCAACACCGTCAACTAAAACCAAGAAAGTAAAATTAAATAAAGATTTTTTTAGCATCAAAAAGAAAATTAAAATACGTACGTTTTAAGAAGTTAACATCAGGAGGTGACGTTCGCAACAAATCCAAAACATAATGACGAGAATCATTACCAATGATTCCTTTGCACTCAACGCTACTGCACAGCTCAATTTCTTCACCTGCTTCATTAATGATTTTGTGCGGAAGAATTTTGAGTTGTTGACCAGCTTTGTTCAGCTAAATTTTAAATAATTGATAATTTAACAAATCATCTTATTATTAAATTTTTATTTTAAATAGTAAATTTACCAATTCCAAATATTTTGGATGACTAAGAACTGTCTTTCCAAAATCAATTGAACCATAAACCACCGACTGTTCTTGTTCGCGTTCTAAAATTCCCGGAATAATGGATTGTGCAGTAACTCTATACCCTCTAAAATAAACATATCATATATATGCATGTTACAGCAACGTCATTATTGATAATATTTTAAAATATAAAAAATAAATTAAAATGTTTAAAAAATTCTTCTCGATTTATAACTTTTTGCGTTTAAAATTACCTATAATCTATAACAACAGTTCCAAGAGTGTATAAGCCAGGAAGGTCTACAGCTGCATACACCCTAACACCTTGGAGATCGTTACGAGGTGCTACAAAAGCAGCTGCATCCCCTCCAAGTTCTTTATAATGATCGCGCACGTCGAAACCAAGCGAGAAGAATATATTATTCCAAATAAACATTTGCATTTTTGGTTCTTCTCCCGGATTGATAGCCATTACGTTGCCATCAATTACTGCTACTGCACCTCGTGTTGCTGCTGCAACGAAATCACTGTGCACCTAAAACAATTAAATTGATATTTCAGATTAATCTTTAAGTAGTTTTTAGTGAATATATTCAGTGATGATTCATTAATGATGAATTATGTAATGGTGATTGTTTTAAAATAAAGAGGTAATCTTTAGTAAGGTAGCGCTAATGTTTGTACAATATTTTAAACTTTTCTTAAGCATATTTTTGTCAGCTTTGTATTAAATTAATAAACCGATTTTGATTTTCTCAGACAGAACAAAGTTAAAAATTGTAAAAACAAATGTAAAAATTAATATCTAAATGAGAAGTAAATTTTAAAATAAATAAAAATTTACCTTAAATATTGCTCTTTCTCTCAATAATCTTTCCGGAAGATTTTTCCGTGGTAACTCTCTTGTAGTCTGCAATTCTTCATTCCAGTCTCTAGTCTGACCAGGAATGTGCTCCTCATAGCCAAGTTTTGAAGAGAACGCTTTAAAAAATTAATTTTATAAGTTTATTAATTAATTTACTTACATAAAAATCAATTTAACTACTCTCTTCTTACAGATAATTCTAAACTACAAATTGTATGATGTACTTACTATCTTCGGCACGAATGGCGTCAATCGTGTGTTCGATTTGCGGTGCGCTCCACGCGTACAGTTGATAAGGCGTAGCAACTCTCTCAAATGGATGTCGTTGGGTCCTGCGTCGCTGCATCGCCGCGAACCCACGTTTGAATGCTGGACTCAGTTGATTCAGCAACTCAATAAGACTGTGGCACAGGTGACTCGGCGTTGCTGGCTTAGGGTTAAAATTTTCTTTGCTGGACTGATTGACGAAGAAACCTCGGGCACATGCCGTTAAGTAGTACTGTTTCTCTTCTAGGGTAACCACATGCAGGTACATAAGATCTCCGTGGAGCTTTCTGTAACCCGGTGGTGGATTCCAACCTGACGTAGTTAAGACCTTGAAAAACAGAACATATATTTTTGTAAGTACAGCTATTATTTCTAGCTCTTTGTTTGTCTTCTAAAATATACAAATTTAATGCAACAACAAAATAACTGATGGGCTATACAGGCCTCTTGATTTCAGCGCAAATCTAAACCAATTAATTCTCTCCACGAACCTTCAAACAAGGCGGGCACTTCTGTTCCTTAGCCTGAGGCTGCAGCGGCAGGAGCGGTCTGTCTTTGCACCCGGGTATAATGTAATCCGGGGGCGTGCAATCGACCGAGTCTGCCCTGGACTTCTTCTTCTCGAGGATGTCGCCGTTGGTGACGACGTTCAAGAACGACAGACTGCTGCACTCGACGCCGTTGTAGGCGTCGGCCGGGTCGACCGATTTCAGGAGGTCGCGCACGTGTCTCACGTGGATTCGCGCCTCGCGCATCGTGTACGGCTCCTCGACGACTTTGATGACCGAGCCCTCCTTCAGGCCCTCGATGTTCTTCAGCTCGGCGAAGTTGTCGAGCGTGTTGCCGTCGAGCTGCAGCGAGAAGCAGGTCCGGTGGCACGTGTCCTCGCGATCCATCAGCAGCTGGTGGATCTCCTGCGGGGGAGGGAGAGAAAACGGAATGGTCACTGCCGAGCCTCTTTTGTGGAGGAATGGCTTTTCGAATTTGAGCTTTTGAATAACAATGTGCTCGGAATATATTAAGGATTTGTTGTAACTAAGTGTTTGTCAAAATCTTTCATTTTATACAGTGTGACAAAAAGAAATGACGATAGTGGACTATTTATAGTTCAAAAACTACTTTATTTAAATAGCTACATATGAAAATTTTGTGAACTACATCTATATTCCTCCATTTAAATAATTATCTTTGAACTTCTATTATTCCCATTATTCTTTATACCTGAACGAGTTCCATGCTCGAGACTTGAATGTCGAAGGGTTCCGCTCCTGGACTGACGATTTTGACTGTGAAGCCCATGTCTTGAATGAAAACAACTTCTTGATCATTAGCGGCGTCTTTGTCTTTGTCCTTGTCACCTTCGGTTTCTTTCTCATCTTTGCTTTTTGACTCGTCTAATAAAGATTTATTTTTTTCCTTCTCGCCTTCCTTGGTGGCTTCGACCTCGCCCTTCTCGAGGATATTTTCCACCGAGTTACTGCTCGCACTGCCAACTTGTTCTCCATTCTGTTTTGTTACTGGAACTAAAAGGTTTATTATCGTTAGAACGCTGCATGCAGGATTTTATTATTTTATTCAAATTCGAGCGATTAACGGACGTCTTTGTTGTGTTACTGCAGTTTTTACTTTCAACAAAATTTAAAAGTGTAACAAAGTTACTTCTTTTTCAGGCTTTCGAGTGTAGTACAAATTACATTGAAAATTTGTTAAAGAATGCGGTATTTTGAGTAAATGCTTAACCTTTTTCAACAAATATTTATTTATATACGCGTTTGTACTAGCTTTTAAGTATAGTTTTTATTGTTGTGAATGGTTAAAATTTACTACTTCTGCGGATTCTGTGGTAATAGAACATTTTATGAGACCTTAAAAGCGGGACATCGAAAATTATAGACTTACAAATGAATCGTGTAAAAAATTTATAGCAATTCTTTTTCTTTTAAAAATAAAAATGTTGATAAAAGTATCAATAAGTACTTTACGTAAATATTGCTTTTAAGTATTACACTCATTATCAAGCTAATTTCCAGTTGATAAAACTACAATTAAAAAACTAAGGAGGTCTTTTAGCAGAAAAAGTTGTTAATTTCTACAGTAGCTTCTACAATATAATAGTTAAAAATTGCTTTTACAAAATGAACACAACCAAAAATTAAAGTAATTGATCAGCGAATTTCGTCATTTTTAATAGTCAATAAATTGGTAGCAAGTATACACTGTGTATAGTAGCACGCAAAATCATAAGCAGATTTGAATATTCGGGTTTACGATTCTATCGCTCGGTGAAATTTTAATAAGCTAATTGGATGATTTCATTCGTTCAAGTAAATATAGTAGCGCAAGAAAATCTATTCCAGCTGAGCCTCAAGATCACGTCAAATAAAACCGAAATTTTTTTTGTTTTTATTTTTATTTACTCGAACAGTCGCATCGAACCTTACTAATAAAAAAGGCTTTATTGACCTTAATGCAACGCGAAACGCAAACCGTACACCGAACAACGAGCTTCTGCAATTTCCCGACACCCGAAACCCCCAAGTGCTCATTGCACAAGCTCGTCTCATCACAAACCGTTTCTCCTCTCGCAGGTCGCTCGTCGAAGTTCGGGCAAGGGCCGGCGAGCGTTCTCGTGCAATATCGAGTCGTCTTGACAGGAGAGACGAAAGAGAAAAAAATATAGACATACTGCCCGCGGTGACGGAGGGAGATAGAGAGAGAGAGAGAGAGAGAGAGAGAGAGAGTCGTGCACGCAGACTACGCGCGAATAAAAAGAGAGACGCTGCGGCGGCTGCTAACTGCACTTGCAGCGGCGTCGTTTTCTCTCTCTCTCTCTCTCTCTCTTTCTTTTGCCCGTCGACGTCGGGGCGAGAGAGAGAGCTTATAAATAAACGGCAATGTAAATAGTGCGCACTCTCGGATGCCGGACTATTTCCATCGATCTTTATATACCTTCGCTTATAGGCATGGTGACATCCATCCGATAGGCAGCTCCGCGCCGCGGCCGGCCCCGCGCTTAAACGCCCCGATGCCGATTTCTCTCGGGCGAGGGAGGATTCGAGCCGCCGGAGATCTCTCAGGGTCGTCGCGGGATTGTGCGTTGTGCGTTGATTCTCGCGGCGGGATCGGGGGTTGGACTCTTGTCAAGGAATTTCTCACGCGGTCTTGGAGCGGCGCTCACGCTTACCGGGCGCTTTGACGATGGAGATTTTTTTGATAATTTGGTTTTTTTGGTTTACTTTTCAGCTTATCCGAGTAAATTTTGCTGAATACATTTACGATCGTTTAAGGGGATTGCGGAGTGAAAATTGACGGTCGCGGTTCATTGTGCATTTTTCATTTGCATTGGCATTTTCTACCGCGGGACACTGTTGGTTTAGCGGCGTAGCTGCCGTCGTAAGAAAAGGAGAGGTAACGTAATGATTTATGCCGAAACAAAAGATAAACGTAGGCCAATGGGCAACACGTATAGCGGCGACCTCTCCCAAATCCCTTTAAGTTCATTTGTCTTTGCCCGCTTTGCATCGAGGATTTATTTCCATTTGATCTCTTACTTTTGTTAGTCATAGATAAATACTTATATGAATGATGATTTCTAAAAAAAAAAAAAAAAACGCAACTCAATAATCTAATCGTCTTTTTTATTATCGAAAAATTGTTTAATGATCTTTGTTTGGCACTTATTATAAGTATAATGACTTCATAAATTATTCAAATTACATTCATGAAGAGATTATCGCTAATTATTCAAAACTCCTAAAGATTAAGTCAAAAATCTTTTGTATCGTTAACATTTCACGCAAACTAATGAATCCTCCTCAATGCCCGCCGGTAATCCAGTAAAGACTCTTCTCCAACCCACCAAACTAACTCTCCATGAAAAGCGCCTCACTCGAAAGGACAGATAAAAACGAACAGTCTCAAAACGCGTACTATCGCAGTCTCCCCAAGGTCCTACGTAAATACTCGTCGCGATTCAAGAAAAAGAAAACTTTCACCGAGCGCGTCTGTCCCTCGATATCTCCCGGTAACCCACCGAGATTTCCTCGCCTCGAACCCGCATGACTGATAATTGCCCGAAAAATATACCGGCCGCTTATCTGGGAGAGCACACATTCGAAAATCCCGGGGAAACGAGAAAAGCGATAAGAGCGCAAGATGTATCTCGGGTAGATCTACGAGAGCTGCTGACCCCGATAATCATCGACCGAGACATCGTTCAATAACAGAATCTTATATTATTAGATGAGTCGGTTCTTCGGCGCGCTCTGCTGCCGTTGCAAAACAATGTGCGAGAGAGAGAGAGAAAGAGTGGTAAAGCGGCGGTATGCGCGAAAAAAAGAGTTCGAACGCGACTGGAGAGGAGAGCCGATAACCTCCACTATCTCTTTTCCTTTCTCCTTCTGGCATTGTCTTTCTCCGTCTCGGCTGCAGCCTTCTATTTATTAAGTGTATTTTTATGTGTCGCGCTCGGCTAATTGCCGGCGGGGTATTGTTCGTCTTAAGCGAAGCCGTTTACCGGCGAATCGTTTGGTTCTTTTAAAACGAGACTCAATTAACATAATAGTATTTCAATGAGAATGAGAGAGAAAAAAACGTACGTCTGAAAGGATATTACGAAAATTAGTCAATTTTTTTTCTTTTTTTTTTTTAAACCGACGAACGAAATTCTTTGAAAATCCGCAGCCTCCTTCTCGCGACTGGTGTAAGAAGCTAACGTCCGAATCATAAATCCTCCAGAAAAGTCATTAACCGAACGAGTGGAAGAGTCTGCCGCAGTAAACAAATCGATCAATCAATCGATCGCTCGCTCCTCCGTTTCTCTCCGCCGGCGTCATTCACTCGCTCGAAAAACTCCCACAAGCGAAACGTAATAATTCCCGCACGTGTGCGACGACGATTTTCAAAGGGAGGAAGCGAGATGTCGGACGAGAGTGATTTTTCGGTGGGTAAAAGAAAGAGCGAGACGAAGAAGGGAGGGAAGGGCAAAAAGAGACATTCTCTCTCTCTCTCTCTCTGCAAGTGAGCCGCACGTGTGGTGGAAATCGTTGCTGCGGCGGCGGTGGGACCGCGGCGAGGAAAGAGGCGCAAATTAGATGCCGTCGTCGGGAGGTCAAGGCGGCGCGCGCACATCGGCGCTTAATGAGGGTGAACGAACGTCGCTCGCCGGGCGAATAATTAGAGGAGCGCGCGCACGCGACGCGGCTTTCAAACGGAAAATGCAGACGCCGCCGTCGCCGACGTCGCGCGAGACTTTCGAGAGCGATCGTCTGGAGCTTCGCTGGTGGGTCTCGTGGGATCGCGTTTGACGATATACTCGAGAGCGAGAGAATTGGATTGGGTTTTGTTCTCGTTGCAGGGAGATATTCGATTTGGAGTAGTATTAACTTGTTTCACGATTGTAAGATTGGTTAAAGATTTATGATATTCCAGAAATTGCTTATGCGTTTCGAAGTGAATAGTTTCTTTTTTTTCGTTAAGCCTGCCGCGGGGTTAAAAATAAACCGACGAAGAGAAGCTATATGAACGAGCTCCCGTAATAAGCTGGCAATATTTTTGCATATCATTACGCGCCGCGAGCAAATTATAGAGTAACACAAGAAGGCTCGAACGGAAATATCGAATGAATTAACGTCTTCTTGCTTGCTTTGCGCGTCCATCTTTTCTATTTCACAATCCAGCGGCGATGTAAAGGAAAATTTTTTAGATAAATCACACGACACTTACATAAAGAGTAATCTCAATTTTTTGTGAAAGAACTTCTTTTTTTTCAGGCACAATATACAGACAAAATAAAAAATTTGATAAGCGCCGAGAAATTCATAAATTTATTGTGAAGCAGACAACCTTCGAAATTTAAAAATTTTCAAATGAATATTTATTCATAAATTCATAAAGTAGATCCAGTGAAAGGAGACGATAAAAAAATTCTATACTCAAGGACCTAAAATGAAAAATGTGTGTTTCTACAGTTAACTTTCTGTTTATTATTTTAATTTCCATCAATCGAAAAAAAAAATCTCGCCAACACCAAGCAACTCGCCCTACCGACTACATCTCAACTCGCACTTTGCGCACTTCGTCAAATCGTTCCGAAGCCGAGACCACCGCGCGTTTTTCTCCCCCTCGATTTCGATCCGTCGGCGATCCTGCCTGCGCTTATATTTCGCGGCTGCCAGACAACCGCCGCGGCCGTCTCTTTTCGTTATCGATTGCCGTGTGCGCGCCTCCTCGTGCCTCTTCGGCCCTCCGCCGCGAGAGAACGACTTCGCCTCGTGTCGTCACGGGCACTCGAGACGCGGACGAGACGCCGAACGACGTATATATACCTGTACGGGTGGGTGGGGGAGACTTGGTATTGGGAATAAAGTCGCTTATCTCCGCTATCCGGAGTTTTGGGTTTTTTCGTGAAGCGATGTGCTTTTATATATACGCTATTTGGCGTTTCACGCTGGAATTTCGAGAGTTTCCCTTTTTTTTTTCTTCGAACGAGCTCTTGCGCGGTGGTGCGCTGCGGTTATGCCACGGATTAGCGCGGGACGGCTTTGCGCGCCGCAAGAAAGTTAGCGCCGACGCTTTGTTTTACGAAGGCTTTTACAGGCGAGAAAAAGAAGAGAGTGAAAGAGAAACAGAGACAGCATTATTTCACGTCTGCACTCTCGAGGTATCACTTTTCGATGCGCAACGAGCGGTGTGGAACTAGATTTATTGCGGGATTATTTATGGGCTGCTTCGACTGCGGGGCATCGAGATTCACGTATTCAAATTAAATTCGAGATCGTCATTTAGGCGCCTTTTAATTCGTACAATTTATAGTCGGCAACCCGTTACTACAGCGGACAATTAAGCGGAGGTTCAAAACCTATTATTCCGTGTTACGTACATTTTTATACCACTATTTTCTGTAAATAATCTAGCGTAAAACTTGTTGTCTTATCTCCTCGCTATGTACTATTTTCAACGAAGATATACACCCGTTCCCGTCGCTCGTCAACACACATTCTTTTCCAAATGTCAACACCAAAGTTTGCTTACCCAATGGCATACACGCGCAAATAAAATAAAAAGAGTCTCTCCTCGAGCCGGGAGCAACTCACGGCTCTTGCGCAACGAGCCCGCCTCTCTCCTCGGTTTATCAATCTATCGGGCTCGGCGCAAGATTTCAGAAGGAACAAATTGAGACACTAAAAGAGTCAAGTCGGGCCGATATAATTATTACGCTGGCACGTGCGAGGGCACACGGCGCGACACTCCCGCGAGAGCTTTATTGCCCGAAGCTCTCGCATTTCAATGAAGCGCTCGGGAGCTTCTTCGCGTCGAAACGCGTCTGCACGAGCCGTTAATTTTCTCACTGTACAGGGGGGGGGGGGGGTTGCGCCGGGCTACGACCAAGTTTCGGAAGTGATTTCGCGGTCGAAAACGACGCTTGCTCACGTAATTAGAAGGCTAACCTTATAGCTATTTTGGTATACAGTTTCGGTCCGTAACGCGTTATCCGTGAGACGAGTCGATACGCGCGTGTATACGTTTCTACTCTCCGCGCGTGTCCAGTGTAAACTCGACGCCTCGCTCTCTCGCCGGGGTGGTACGGGTGGTGAGTAAACTTGAAATTAGAGCTTTCGACATTTGTTCGGGTAAACGGGGTCGAATTTAAAGCTGTGCAAAGACTCGGAGAGTGGGCTTTTTAGCGAGGTTGTATTGTGGGAAGGTGTTTGGGTTTTAAAGTGCCCGCGCGGGGGGCAGCTGTAGTCAAACGAAATTTCAACAGCCACCTGTTGACTACGTTACATAGGCAGGTACCGACGACTCGTGGAAAGTGTATAGTTTTTTTTTTTCAGCGCGCTTGTGAATATTTAAAGCTGGCGAAAAGACCGGCTTTTAAAGACCGTAGAATCTTCTGAAAATCACTCGCAATTTACCTCGTCGCTTATCTTTACCTCTCCTTAAAAAAATATATATATATAAATCTAATACAAATAAGCACTTTAGTCAACCCTCACCTCGCGCAGCCGGCTCCTTTCCGTAAAGCGAGCGAACCGCGGGGCAATTAAGAGCAGCCGGACCGTGCGTTTTCCCGGTTATGTCACTCGCAATTGACGGCCTCGCGAGAGAGAGAGAGAGAGAGAGAGAGAGAGAGAGAGAGAGAGAGAGAGAGAGAGAGAGAGAGAGAGAGAGAGAGAGAGCGGTGGCCCGCTTAGAATATGAGGCCCCCGCGGCGAGAGCACGAAATGCGAGCAAAGAGCATGATGCAATCGGCCGCTTCGAGCTCGAAACGCGTTGCGCGCGCGGGAGACGGATGCATTGATTTCTGACCGTAAATTATTATCCTACGGTTGCGCGGGAAAATGCCTCCGAGGCGACGACGACGACGAGGAGGCGCGCCGCGACGAAGCACGTGGACGATTGCGAAGCGAGGTGAAATCGAGAGTTACGCGGGTAGGAGGAGTTCGGTGCGTGCTGGATTGTTTTAGGATTGGTTAGGTTTACGGGGAGAATTTGTTTTTGATCGATTGGTGTGGAGTTTTGATTAAAGATTGCATTTTGATGTGAAGTAGGGATCGATCTCGGTAAATGTAACGAGTTGATGATTCAGTGTACGAAGTGAAAAAGCAACTTGCAGTACTTAAAGGATTGCAGAGAGTTGCGAGAATATGTGATAGATGTTGGTTATGTCATACCGGCATTAATTTTACTGTCATTTTATACAAGGAAATTTTTTTCTGTTTTACAAAGATTGAAGAAAAACTGTTTAAAAAATTAAAATGTCGATATTCGAAATACTAAATCCAGAAATTTAACTTTTACAGAGTTTGTAATGATACGTGCTATCAACAAATTATAAATATTCTCTTCCACGTGAATATCTTGGAGTTAATCATAAATGAAAGAAACCTTCACAAAGGATTATTTCATGATATGAAATCAGTCAATAATGTCAATGTGGTGCAATGCAACTGCAACGCATTAAATTCAAGAATATTATGCTGCACTTCAATGTCAGCTCATTTTTTGGCACCATTTTTAAGAATACATAAAATTTCTCACGAAGAATAAGCTTCTTTAAATAAAAAGAATTTCTAAAACTTACAAATAAAAGCAGCTCACTTCCATATCAAAATTTTATTTCATCATTTTATTTTTACATAATATATATCGAAGAGTGCGTAAAGCCGAATATATAGAATACCTTATCAGAAATTCTAATCGTCCAAACCTACAATCAAGCCATTGATCGCATTCAATTATTGTTCCTTCGATTAACATGCGAACCCAAAACTGCCGTCGAAAAAAAAACAAAGAAAATCATGCAATTCCCGAAGACCCCCCTCCCCCCCATAAAAAGGCACCGACGAAAGTCAAGTTAAAGCGGAAAAAACGCATCTTCTGCTGCCGTCTTCTGCTAGACGTTGCTTCCCGGTGCTTGGCCGCGCGCTCCGCTCGCTCACATGACCCTCTCCCGTCTCTCTCGCTCTTAGCGGCTCAGATACACACAGACGCACAGCCCACACACACACACACACACACTCGCGTTACATAACCGGCGAGCGCGCGCGGAGCCGGGCCCCCCGGCCAGTTCCCGGCGCCGACATCGCTGCGATTCTCCCGAAGGGCCGATTTTCCAACGACGAGCCGAAGAAATCGAGGCAGGGACCTCGTGGCCGTAGAGGCGATTCGCGCCTTACCGGCGGCGCGCTTTATCGACTTTTTCAAAGCGAGTTACGTAACTCCCGACGACTTTTGTACCCTTAACCTCTCCCGCGTCCGTCCTCATTGTCTATTATTTTCAATGAGGGAATTTACCTTGGCTCGCGATTTAGCCGCGAGGTCCATGCACGAGGGATGCTTTGTCAGATTTTCGACAGTAAGAGAGATGACGCGCGGATACTCACCGGGTTCCTCGGTAGTCCTGCCGTTGACCAACGGTTGCACCTTCTCGCTGCCCTGCGTCTCGTCCTGCGAAGCCTCGACCTGCGAGCCCAGTGCCATGCCTCCTCGTCGCTGTCCCCGTCGGTTTATCAATCGATGGCTCTAAGCCTCACTCGCCGCCTCGTCCTCCTCGTAGTCCACGTTTTTCCGCCGAAAACTCGGGCACACGCGGTCGCGACGATCGTTCCACCTTTTGCGGCCGTAATACGCGCGAGAGACTCGGAGGTATCCTGGCGAGATGCGCGCTTTTCCTGCACTCTTTCGCTCGCGGCCGCGTGTGTTATTACGAGAATCGTCGGACGGAGAATACGAGAAAGAGAGAAAGAGAGAGAGAGAGGAGAGGAGCCAAGCGAGCCACGGTGTGCTTTTTCTCTCTCCCAGCGTGTAACCCTTTTTACCCTGACGATGTCTCCTCTGGCTCTGGCGCGCGCAAGTCTACTTCTGCGGCTGAGTTTCGCGGGATAGATATAGAGACACACGGGGGAAGATGAAGAAGAAAGAGGGAGAGAGAGAATTGCTGAGGAGAGAGCGCGCACCACGTGCCTGCCTTGGCTACTGCTGCGCCGTTTCTGGCCGCTTTTCCGTTGGCTCGGAGCAGAGGAGAAGACTTGCGAATTACCATTGGTCGGAGATTAGGATCGCCAGAGGCCCGCCGAGCATGCGTACTGTGTCGGAGCTTTAAATTTTTTTTCAACCGAGCAGAATGCTTTATTTCGACTTTTTAGATTAAATAATTTATAGAGTTTACTCATAAAGTAATGACACAGCTTAAAATAAAAAGCGAATGTTCTTAGTAAAATTACACACTTGTTGATAATTGCAAAAATGTGCTAGCGTTAGAATTTTATAGATATCGCGTTGAATATTTATAAATAATTTCACCCTCCGTTATTTCTTTTTGATTATACTTTTTGTACAAGGATTTATAGTCCGTTTAAAGAAAATAGATAAATAAATAGTTTTAAAATTATATTATCGCATTGTTGCGTAACAAAAGAAACTTATTTTTACATAATATACTACTAAACTTTAACACTTTTCGAACTATAATCATGTTTTTTACTTATAGTCTATCCATTTAACTCCTGTATACGATAAATAATATTTTTAGTACTTATTGAACTTTTCTTAGTTTAAATAACTCGATTTTTCACAAAAAAATATTATATTTGGATTAAATCATTATTGAGTAATTTTTATACACATTAATTTGCAAATATAGTGATATAATAGGTATAATTAAATATCCGCGCCTTTAATGTGATATTCGCACAGGCTTTTAAGAAATTGCCGACAATGCCGACAGGGAACTGATAGGGAACAGCAGGGGATATAACATTTTAACCGTAACCAAAAACTTCATTTTAAAGATTTGTAAGTAAATATATAAGAAAGTTTAATAATAATTGAAAAATTAATAAGCTATTTCCCTTCATTTTTATATCTATGTATATTAAAGAAAAGTTATTTGCCCTGGTTAAGTAAACATAAAATTAAATTTTAGAAATATAAATTCATTTTCGAGTATTAGAGGTTAAATTTGGGAATAATGTCAACTGGAGAAGAAAAACCACTTGAAATTAAGCCTGAACTTCGCGTAGGACCTGATCCAAATGCGGTTTATCCAATTAAGGTTCAATATTGTGGAAATTGTTCCCTTCCAATCGAGGTAAATTTTCATTTATAAATTTTTATTTACTGTGAAATTATTCATTTTCAAAAAAATACTTCTATAAATTTAAATTTGGTTTTGATGTACATTCTTTATTAATAGTAAATTTTTTATTTTTATCTAGTATTGTGAATATTACCCAGATTACCCAAAGTGTAAAGAATGGTTAGAAAAAAATTTACCCTCAGAATTTGAAAAAGTTAAACTAGGTATGGATTTGTTGCTTCAACAATACTTTACAGTATATGATATTTAATGAAAGCAAGAGTATTGAATTCTAATTCTAATAATTAATTAATATCTTACAGTAGATGATGGAAGTACTGAAGCTGGTGGTACTGAAGATGAAAAGAAAAGGCAAAAAAGAGGAGGAAAAGGCATGCTTAAAACAAAGAAAAAAGAGGAAGTACAAAAATTAGTCACAGTTTCTAGAGCTCCTAGAGGAAAGAAAAAATCTGTTACAGTTGTAACAGGACTGAGCACATTTGGTAAGTTCAATAAAATGGGTTAAATAATATTTTATAAGTAATTATGTAATAGTATAATAGATTTATAATATAGAGCATTAAGACAAATATTTTTAATTATATTTTAATAATTGTACTTGAAATTAAATTAATCACATATGTTCAATTGTTTAGATATTGATTTGAAAGTAGCTGCAAAGTTCTTTGGTAGTAAGTTTGCCTGTGGATCAAGTGTGACAGGAGAAGACGAAATTGTGATACAAGGTGATGTGAAGGATGACTTATTTGATGTGATACCAGAAAAATGGCCTCAGGTAAAAATTAGTTAAAGTATTTTTATCATAAGTTTTAATTGATTCTAAAAACATTCATTAATTCTAGATTGATGAGGATTCAATAGATGATCTTGGTGATCAAAAGAGATAATGGACTGATAAAAATCATGTTCGCACAAGGCTATTTAAAACAATATTATACCGATGGATGTTTATTATAAACTAATGTATATAAAAATGAGATCAAAAACATAACATTCTTTTAAAATATTTGTCCTTATTCAGCACTCTGTTCTTCCTCATCTAGATGTTCTGTAATGACTTGTAACAGCGATTCTACTTCTTCTTCTGATAATCGATCTTCACTGTCTTCGATTATCTGAAAAAAATAATTAAATTTATTTCATTTTATACAAGTAAATATATTATTTAAGAATTAATAAAACACAATAAGTTCTTTTTAACAAAATGTTAATATTTAATCACTTACCAGTTGAATCTCTAAAGCTGTTTTTGGGCACTGATTTAACAAAGTGAGTTTTTCACACTTGGTAAGCTTAAAAGGTTCTAATGCTGTTAAAAATGCTTTAATTTTCTCTGGTGACTGTTTCTTGCATGCAGTATCTTCTAAATATCTTATAGTTTGATAAGTTATTGTTGCCAACTGATTTTGTCCTTTTTGTTTCTTACTTGATTTTATGCTTTGTAAAATATCTAGTACTTCATAATTACTTAAATAAGCTGAGCAATCTTTTAATCTAAAAAAATTATCATCAATGTTATTTGTATAATATTAAACTATTTTTAAATCAATTATGATTGATATATTTTTATACTTACACTTCCATTTTACTTAAGGAGAATATGCTATAGTTTTAATACTGTTCTCAACAATAGTTTTGGTATAAATGATTAAAAATTGGATGATGGTTAGAAATTAGAATGCCAACAATGTACAGTCTTCAATAAAAATAAAACAATGCACATTAACTCTTCACATTTGCCGATCTGCGTAATTCGGAGTTGTTTTTGTTTAATTAAGCGTGAAAAACTTTACTTTACTTCTCTGCCAAATAACACTTTTTATTAAAACCTATTATAAATTATAGACATCTATAAATTAAAACACCGAAATTGAAAATTGACGTGACTGAGCAACACGTGCAGAATCCAGAGGTTGCACTAGCATTTGTTGATATATATATACATATATACATCGAGTCGTCGTGACGCGATAGAAGTTAATTTCATCAGCGCAAGATGGCGTTTACATTGTAGCGCGAAATTTAAATACTTAGCTGCTCCATAGATTTTTATTTACAATAAAATAATAAAATTTAATTATTGTTCATCTTTGACTTTATACTTGTTCTAAAAATATCAGATTTTAATTTAAAAATGTAAGTTCTATCTCTGTCGGATGAAACAAGTTTTTTTTATTAATTTGGGTATAAAAACTTACGTAATAAATATTAGAAAACAAAACTGCTAATTATATGTATATACTTTTTTCAAGCTGTGCTTGGAATCGTTTCTTTCGTTCTTAGCATCCGTACTGGTGATAAAAATAAAACAGATTACATAAAAAAATTACAATTTGTGTAAGCTGAACATAAATCATTTCCAATTAATTATTAATTGATAAACTCTGCTGTGGCTGTATGAACTAAGGTGCACACATTCATCATAATTTTTAAACACTTAGGGTTCAAATTCCGCAACCGGAAATTTTTTTAATTTAAATTTTCATCTAAATAAACATGGATTCTTTTAATTTAATTTTTAAAGTAAAAAAAAGTAAAATTTTTTTAACGTTATTTGATGCGCTTGCACTTGTGTTTCAGCTGATATACACTATACTGGTATAATAGTGCTTTTTGGATGATCTTCTAGTGGAGAGGAGGTAACCAAAACTAAGGTTGATGAATAAAATAAAGCTCTTTAATATGACAAAGATTTTTATTTATTTCCACATATTGAAAATATAAAAATTATCGGTTAGATTTAGCTACACGTTCAAGTTCATCTTTCTTTTTAATAGCATATGAATTTGACGAACCCTTTGCAGCATTGATCAATTCATCAGCTAAACATTCAGCAATAGTTTTGATATTTCGGAAAGCAGCTTCCCGTGCACCAGTGCAGAGTAACCAGATAGCCTGGTTCACACGTCGAAGAGGTGAAACATCAACCGCTTGTCTTCGCACAGTTCCAGCACGTCCGATTCTAGTAGAATCTTCACGGGGGCCGGAATTAATAATGGCTGTTACAACAACCTGTAAAAATAAATACATAATTTGAATAATGCATGATTTATCTCCAATAATAAATTCTTATTACAAATTACGTTTTGGAAAATTGCAAATTTTTTTAGGTCTGATTTGACTGGGATTTTTCCATTTAAATCAACCTACTCAAGTTAGAACAACAAAACGTTTAAAATTAAAGAAAGTAAAAATGTACAAAGTAATTGATGATAATTAATTTATTACCTGTAAGGGGTTTTCGCCTGTTAGAAGGTGAATAATTTCAAATGCGTGCTTTACTATTCTTACAGCCATCAACTTCTTTCCATTATTTCTACCATGCATCATAAGAGAGTTAGTTAAACGTTCAACAATTGGACATTGAGCCTTGCGGAACCGTTTTGCAGCGTAGCGCCCAGCTGAATGTGGAAGATATTTAGCATTTTTTTCTTTAACTGCAATATAATCTTGTAGTGACATATCATTTATATTTATGTCTTCACAATTCCATCTACCAAATAATTTTATTTCTGGTAGTTCAGCAGATAAACCAATTCCTAAATTCTCAGATGTTTGCACCATGTCGTCAAATGAATCGTCAGCCATATTTACTGAAAAATTTTAAGAATTGTTATTTTATATTAAAATTAAAATACAGATGTTATATATTTTATATCGTATGAGCCATCTCATATAGCATTTAATTATAGTTTTAGTTTTATAAGTTATAATATTAAGTCCAGAGAAAATTACATTTTCCTTCTTGGAATTACTTTCTATACTTATGTATATGTAATTATTTCTGATTAAATAAATAAATAAATAAATAAATAAAGATAAAAAGTTACTGACATGGTTTATTAAGGAGTCTCACATGTTACATGAAATCATACAGAATGGCTTGAAATTTGTGTATGTTAGTCATTAGTTAAAAATAAGATTACATGATTTTTTTCATAATTTTTTATCGCCACGATTTTCGAGAAAAAAATTCTTGAAAATTGAACTTCTAACATAAATTCTTATAGAAGAGAGGTTATGAAGGGCTTAAGCGTAGGAATTCGCGATAAAAAATAGAGATTAAATTAAAACAGCGATAGTTTGATAGAGAAACAATCAAGGAATCAAAGTGCACCCGGCTGTCCATCGATTACCAGGAATTTGGCAAAGAACTAAGGGAAAATGTAAACAAAATATTGAGTTTGCCGGCTGCGGAGGGGGCGCGCGGTGAACGCGGAGCCGCTCGCGGGGTGAGGGGACCCCCCTTTACTTGTTTCCCGCATGTAACATAGGAGACCCTTTAATAGTCAAAAGTTTATTAAATATTAATAAACTTTTGTAAAACAATTTGTGGCATTATTATAATGTTAAAAAAATGTTTAACAGTATAAAATAAATAGATAATCTTACTTTTTATCCAATTCCAATTATGATTTGGACGGCACGTGTAAACGTGTTCACGTTTCACCGAAGAAAGAGATGACAGTCGACAGATTGACTAGATGAGTAGCATATAGGGAATCGGCGCTGTCTCTTGCAGCTAAATTCCCGAACTAATTGCGTGTACGCCCTACCGACCGAAACCGACAGTACCGACAACCGACTGCAAGAGTGCCGAGTACCGACGCATTGGCAGGAGTGGCCATATAATGCTGCCAAAGTTATAATTTTACATCATCATTTCAACAGCTTCTTAGTATATTCAAAACAAACTGTTGAAATTGCGCTTAAAATGTCTACTTTGGCAGCATTGAATCGCCGCAATTCTTCTAACGCGTGTAAACGCGCTTATGTGGCCAGGGCCAGTGCGCCTCGGCCGATCGTCAAAGCAGCGCTGGGCGCGTACTAACTAACACGCTTCGGTGTTTAAGCCTATGCAATAAAAAATCGAATATACCGATACACCGGGCATTTCCGGAGCATGTTTAAAGCCGCAATAAAAGCGTCACGCACGCGCATATACCTATACCTTAGGCACGCGCGCCGAGTTAAATCGCTCCCCCCTCCACTCTTTAGCAACAGCTGACTTCTTTCGGGCCTGCGCATGATGTGATCGCTCCGTCTCTCTCTGCTTTTTCTCCGCCTTCGGCTTAGTTGCTGCTGGTAGAGGCAAATCTAGTTTTCCTTGTGAATCTTCGCTTCGTTCTATCTTTCTCAATTTTTATCGCAGCACTTTCTCTTCCCCGCTATCAGCGGCGTAGTTTAATGACGTCAGGCCTTGGGAATCATGAGAATTTCGCATGAATTTTGAATTGTTAACAAGTAGTCTGAATAATTACAGAATAATTTCTGAGAAAGGCTTTTTAGAATAAAATTCAGCAGATTAGAATAATTATAGATGACAAAAATAAATGAGTTTATAACTATACTATAAGAATTAACACGTGGTCTTTTCACAAAATAAATGAATGCCGTCAATTATAAATAATATAAATTTGTTTTTATGGTAATTTTTAAAAGAAAATTGATTGTTAAAAAAAAGAACTTTGTACAGATAAAAAAATATTTTGATTTTTTTCTCTATTTACATTTTTTAATTTATAAAGAATTAGTTTCATTGATAAATCTGCAATTTCCAATTTATCACACTATAAAAATCAAAATAAATATTTTTAATGTCATTCAAATGACGTCATTTCTTATCAGCTGATTTTATGGTATTTAAAAAAATCAAAACATTGACTTTATCGCAGTTCTCGCTAGAAATTGAGAAGTCAAAAATTCAATTTTATATTGGAAAGGGCTCCGATCGATCGTAGATCCGGCCCTAGCTTTTCCGCCACAGTTTTCCACGCTGCAAAAGTGTTAGTTATGCTCGTATCTGTGCATGTGCCAGCAATGCCAGCATGCACATACATAACCAGTATACACGGACACTCGCGCAAACTCGCTATAGTCGATCCTACGCTCCTCTCACTCCCAATTCCAAGCGCGCAGCGAAACACATTTCCCGCAGCAAGCGGAAATTCGAGGCTCCGATACTTCGCACAAAATGTAGGCAAAGCATAATTCGCATCATGGAGACTCCACGATAAGTTAATTGCAATCGGCGCGCGGACCTCAAAATCGTACGTAGTAGAGCAAAGCCTTCTCTTTGTTTTAAAAAAAGCTTGAGTCAGCCGTCTCGCTCACTCTCCCTGCGACTCGCGCTTGTGTGTGCGTCGAGTCTTATCGATCTCCCCACGCGCAGTTCTCGACTGGGACGTCGTTCTCCTCGCTGTTGTGCTGCTTCTGCTGCTGGACTTGGATGCGCTCGCCGCGGTGATGAGTCGCGAGCGTCGTAGTCTAGGAGAGGATCAGGGATCAGTCCCGAGAGAATGAGATCTAGCGGAGGTCTTTGCTAAGTGCTAAGTGTCCAACAATAATACAACGGCGGGGCTTAAACGAAACAACATGGAAGTCATCGGAGATTTCGAGTACAACCCCAAGGACCTTATTGGTAACGGCGCCTTCGCCGTTGTTTTCAAGGGCAGACATCGTAAAGTGAGTAATTACACATATTTTTTCAACCTTTAGCAATAGAATTATGAGTGTGAGAGTATTTATGAATGGAGAAGTGAAGTTGTAGATTTGACAGCTAATAAGCTCAAGTTGTGATTGTTGACTTCAAGCTACCAAGCTTTTGTTTCATGAAAATATATTACTAAATGTAGTTCTTTTTACATTAAAGAACTGTTATACTCTAAACATTTGATAAAAGCAAATATCTATTGTAGCGAAATTACTTTACATACCATTTCGTAGAGAGTTCAATGAACTAGAAATTTCATATTTACTTGTGTAAGACGCTACAGTTGTTACTTAATGATCGATTCACTTTAGTATTGAACTTTATGATTTAGTTATTATTTATAAATAACTAGAAGCTAGATAGATCACAAAGACTTTTGATAAAAATAAATCTTGTTGAAGATAGATATTAAATATCAATATTTATAAAATTTTTTAATTTTACAGAAACCAAACATAACTGTCGCTGTTAAAAGTATTACTAAAAAGAGTTTAGCCAAATCACAAAATTTACTTAGCAAGGAAATTAAGATTTTAAAGGTAAGTTTGTATTTATTAAATATATTATTAATATGAATACTTGAAATTAAAATTTTAGAAGCTTATTAATCTTATTCTTTCTTTTATTGTACAGGAATTAACAGAATTGCATCATGAAAATGTAGTAGCTTTACTGGACTGTAAGGTTAGTGGAAATTAACACATCAGATTATTTATTAGCTCATCGTTTAAATGATGTAACCCAATTTTTTTCTTTTAGGAATCTAGTCATAATGTCTTCCTTGTTATGGAATACTGTAATGGTGGCGATCTTGCAGATTATCTTGCTGGTAACTTTTTATTTTTCCTAAAATTTTGTAATTTTTAAGAAACAAAATTTTATATTCATTAAAAATATATAAATAACTTTAATTACATTTGTATTATTAATTATAAGAATTAATTTATTTACAAATTATATTTGTATATATTGCAGCAAAAGGAACACTTTCTGAAGATACCATTAGAGTATTTCTGAAACAATTGGCTGATGCCATGAAAGCACTGTATGATAAAGGTATTATTCACAGAGATCTGAAGCCACAAAATATATTACTCAGTCACAATTGTGGAAAAATGTGCCCTCAGCCACATCAAATAACTCTCAAAATAGGTAAATATTGATTTACATTTATTAATCATTTTTTTCTAAGATTTTACACTTTTATCATTAACCTACTGATTTTTAGCGGATTTCGGGTTTGCTCGATTTTTAAAGGATGGTGTAATGGCTGCCACTCTCTGTGGCTCTCCTATGTACATGGCTCCAGAAGTCATTATGTCTTTACAGTATGATGCAAAGGCAGATCTTTGGTCCTTAGGAACAATAGTTTTTCAATGTTTAACTGCAAAAGCTCCATTCCAAGCACATACACCCCCAGCATTGAAGGTATTCTATGAAAAGAATTCTACCTTAAGTCCGAAGTAAGTGGTTGACTTTTTTTACTCTTTTAATTGATAATTAATAAATTTATTTTAATTTTGATGAATTTGTAAATTATAATAATCAATTTCGTTTTCTAGGATTCCACCAGGAACGTCTCCAGAATTGTCATGTCTCCTCATGGGACTTTTAAAACGAAATGCTGCAGATCGAATGTCGTTCGAAGACTTTTTTAATCATCCGTTCTTGATTGGAACGAGGGAAAGTCCGAGCCTTGTATCCGTGGAATTGCCTCCGTCTCCGAGGCTGCTCTCAACTGAACGTACCCCTTGTAACATTAAGTATGTGTCACAATCAAATAGCCCTTGTTCGAGTCCAGATGATGATTTTGTACTCGTCCCTAGGGATCTCAGTAGCGATGCAGACAACAACCCGCAAATCAAGTGAGTTCCAAAATCATTTTATTACTTTACGCTATAAAAGTAGATTAAATAATTTTGCAAAATATTAAAGGGCTTTTTAAGTATTCATAACTAAAATCCAACATCTTACTGCTCCTTCATTAGCACACAATACAAGTACAAAGCTAACACTAACAGAAAACAAATAAACTTACACTAACATTAATCATTTTTAACGTGCTAGCCAATTTTAAAAATCTCGATTTAAAAATTGAGTTTTTGAAGTTGGCTCCATTTTCAGACCATTACTTAATCAAATGCTTCATATTCTTCTTCCGCAAACAGTCTAATGACGTACCCACGTTATGTGTTTGATTACCTCTATAAACAAAGATATACCAAACAAAACAGTCGCGAGGCAGCGGCGAGTCCACCGCGACCGAGCTACTTGCCGATCTCGGAGCCGATCCCGGTGCCGACGCAAAGGAACACCGCTCAGGCAGCGGCAGCGACGGCACAGGGATCGTCAGCGAATAAATCTGGTGGAAATAACACGGGCAGCACTCCGGTGCCGCGCTCGCAACCCATCACGATGAAGCGCAGCTCCGATTCTCAGAGGAACCACGGAGCAGATATCGGCTCCCTCAGCCCACCCAGCGTGCAATTCGTCATCGGTACTCCACCTAATAGAAGGTAGGCTATAATTTGCAAAAAGATTGTTTTATTCTGAGTTGGTCTATTTTTACGATCAGGACTTGTTGACTATTTTAGTGCAGAACAAATAAACAATTTTTAAAATATTTCTTACGTTCTTATTTCTTTGTTTATTTAACATACATTCTTTCTGGTGTTCTATTAATTTTATTTACTGTATTTTTAAGTAAAATACAAGTAACGGTGTAGTAAAAGAAACGGATCAAGTTTTCAAAACAATCGTTTTTATGTTTTTAGAACATCTAATTAGTAAAAGTAATTTTTATTAGTAGTTTGTTTTTTCGAAACATTACATAATTTTAAAATATTTTCGTAGGATGAGTGAAACTCCTCCGCCACCAAACACATGGCAAGTGAGTCCCGTGGCGAGGAATTCACATCAGGCAACCGGCACTTCACCGTTGCGTCGATCGGCTGGAGCAAACAGTGTCTCCTCGCCGCTGCTCACAGGTCCACTTGCAGTTCTGGGATCGCCAACGACGAAGATTCTGCAGGATAACAACAACACCATGAGGCAGTCGCCCATCATACCTTTCGGTACAAGGGCCGTCACACTTCCTGAGATTTCTGGTAAGTGTAAATTCTCTTTTAAACACTTTTATTTTAAATTTGCATTTGTTTACATCATGATCGATTTGAACTGTGAATCAAAGTATTTTTCGGTTTGAAAGCTTCTTAAAATCCAGTTAAATCTTGAGTAAAAGCTTACTAATAATCACTAGAATATGTAAAGAATTTTTAGATTCGTTATACAGAGAAATATAAATTTGTATTTGAACCCAAACTTGAAGTAAATGATAAATATTCTATAGAATTGTTCTTTCTTTTCTCGCAAACTCAAAGAATCCTTGAAAGATGTAAATTTTCATTGCGTTTTTAGTCGTATTTATGTGTAAACATTCATCAGAATTATGCAAGCTCATAAAATTTTACCAAAGCTTATTGTCCGTAATATCACACAACTTTTAGATTCGACATTTATTCATTTACCAAATGACTCACCTGACAATCACTTACCGAACATCAATCCATTGAACAACGTCCTCCTCGACCAAAGTAAAACACCTCCAAATCACAAACTTACCTTTGCACTTGACTCCTGTCGACTGACCGAAGCTCTCTTTGTTTGACTGTGTGTGCCAATTTCCTCGTCACCGTACGTGCACTAACAAAAAAGAAGAATTTCTCGCAAACGCAGAGGCGGACAGCTTCCAACACCTCTTCACGGAGTTGAACTCGGCGACGAGCGAAGAGCGGCCGCTGACCTTCATTGCTCCGGAGCTTCCAGAGGAAACCCTCTTGGAGCGCGAGCACAACGAGATCTTGGCCAAGCTGAACTTTGTACTGGCGCTCTGCGAGTGCGTGATCGAGGTCGCGAGGTCGAGGGCCAGTCCGTTGAGCGGGCCTCTGGGGGACATCGACCAGCCGACGAGCAACGTCGCGTCGAGACGCAGGGCGGAACAGGTCACATTGTTGATCAGGGTGCTGCAATGGCTTAGCTCGGGCTTGCAGATGGCCACTGACCAAGTCAATAATGGCAGGCTACAGGGCACTACGAACGTCAGAGAGGGTAAGTTATTCAACGTGACCTGATTTTTTTTTATTCCGGGGAGATTAGATCTCGTGCAGGTGATTGTAATGCAGCCTGTTTCACCTACTTTTATTATGTATGGTGTAGCTGGATACACGTAAATGGGAGAAGTGGTTAATTTAGTAGTACATTCTTTTTAATATTTTAGAACTTTATTGATCGAAATAATTAAATCGTAAAAATTACAATAATTTAGTTTAATCTATTTTAAGTGCTTTACTTAAATATTTTTTTGTCTTAATTTTAGTGATAAGTACAATGAACGAGAAGTTCAAGACTTGCTTAGCTGAGTGTAAGCAACTAAACACCGCTGGATTGAGCCGGCAAACCGGAGCATCTGCAGATAAAATTCTTTATAATTATGCTATACAAATGGTAATTGAAAATGTATTATATCACGAGTTCGATCTTAAATAATTGAATTTTATTAAATTCACTAAAAATATTATTGTAATAAAAATTATCAATGGAGATTAAATAGAAATCGTGTATACGACTTTGATAAATCGTAAATGCCAGATTATTTTTATTGATAAATATTTTGGCATATCATCGCAAATAGGCAAATTTTTTCAGTATAAAATTACATGCTATTCTTACAGTGCCAGTCAGCTGCGTTGGATGAATTATTCGGTAATCCCGCCGAATGTTTCCAAAGGTATCACACAGCGCAGATTCTGTTACATTCATTATCACAAAATAGTGGTCTCAGTCAAGACAGAGCTCTTCTTATCAAATGTAAGATTTCTTAGAAAAAGAGTTTTTTTACCGTCTTAATCTTACCTCTTCAATATTTTCATGATCAATTAATAAAATATGTAGATACAAAAATCACAGTTAAGAATCGTTAATCAATCAAATTTTTTAAATCATGCTTTTCATATTTATCTGTTACCTTGTGAAAATAATATTTTCGCTTTTTTTTTAATGAAGATATCATTTGAAGGGTGAAAAATGATTTTGCGTCAGAAAATATTAATAATCATTGAATTTATGAGTACTAATTATTTAAATCATTTTCAGATAAAGAAGCTGTTGAAAAACGTTTATATGTCCTGCAGCAGCAAGGATATATCTATCAAACAGAGCCAACGTAGCGCAAGTGACAAACCTCAGCATCAGAGTGCAATTTTCCACCCGAGCCCAATTCGTATCGATTTACGCTATCTTTTTAAAAAACTAACAGAAACGGGACGATGAAGCTGAAAAGCGAGAAAAAAAAATAACGAAGTACGATGGACATTCTTTTTGGTTTCTTTATATCATTTATTAACTGAAGATACGATTAGTGACCTTTGGATTATACATATATAAGAATATATACATAAGAAATATGTTGTAATGTAATGCAGATGATTACTTGATCTTTATTTCATATTGATTAATAAACTGCGTATACTAAATAAGAATAAAAAATAAGTAATAACAATTTAGTGCAAAATATCCCTTTATTACGTAAGAATGTGATATAAAAGCATTTACGATACATCGGTCCGCACGACAATTATAATATAACAAGCGTCAACAATCACATAAACATAAGTATCGTCGAAAACACTGCGACTTAAAAACACTTTTTATTTCTTTTTTTCTTCTACTGCCGGTGGTGTAGATTTGTTTAATTCATTGTCTCTATAAACTACATAATTAAGAGCTGTTGCAAGAGTATTCCAAGCAAGATAAGGGAGAATGAGAAGTCCAGCTGTTTGATTCACTCTATAAAATACCAGACCCATTGCTGCAGTTGTGCCCCAAAGAGCGATTATTTCATATAGTGCCTGTAAAATTCATAAACAAAATTTTCACCAGCACTATATATTTATATTTAAGAATTAAAACAAAGATAACATTTATTTATTATTTAAACAAATTAATACATAGGAAGGAATATTGTACATTTAATTTTCTAATTTTTTATACATAATTCTAATTTTTTATACCCATTTGATTTTGTGTGCTCCAAAGAAAATAGGAGTCCATGACCAGTTGAGTGCTAAATTAAGACCGTAAATTGATAACGGTAAAGCGGCATTTTCCCAGCTTCCGCTGTCACGCAGAACCAGGTGAGATGCATAACCCATCGAACAGTAGATTCCGGTCCATATCGGCGCAAATGCCCAATTGGGAGGTGTCCATGTTGGTTTCTTTAATGACTGTAGAATCCATGATGCAATTTCATATCAGAATAATGCAAAGATAAAGCAATAATGTAGATTTTTATACTAAATATTACTTTCTTTTCTTTTTTCTTTTGTTATAATACCGATAATAGTGCTTATCTTTTACTTAAATAAATGTATTCAAAAAATAAAATCATTTAATAAATATTTTTCTTAAATTATTTTTATGCATTCGAGAGTTTTTCAGTTACGCATATCTGGTCGCAAATACTATAAAATCAAAAATAATAAATTAATTTTATTCAAAATTAATTTTGTTGCATAAAATTAAAAACTTAGTTTTGAACAATATCGCGCAACCAATAGAATACTGGCCTTTTACCTATTTATGCAAGATATACTGACCATCTTTGTAAACCTTTATACAATAAATTTACTACAATACTACAATACAATACTGAATTCATTTGTTTTCAACAAAAATGCACTTTTAAAGAATTTAGTCTGCTACTTTAAATCGCTAGAGAAGACGTCAAATTTTATATCGATCTGACAGTAATCGTTAAGCCGTAAGACAGCCTTAACAGTTTCTGAAATTTTATCTTAGAAAATATCTTAGAAAAATGCGAAGCAAATCAGCAGAATGAACCACAAAAATCAATGCTTACCTCATACCAAGGATTAATGTTTTTCTTTGTGATGTAGCCGCCGATCCAACCGCCTAAGTTCGGATGCACAGTGGCAACTACAATGGGCCACGATATTCTGACCGGCATTTTCGTTATATACGATTGTTTATGTCCTTTTGCAAAAAAAAGCAGCAGACAGCACGAACCGTCAGGTGCGAAGAATCCGACACTGGAATTGCGGTGTTCCTATAGACGCCGTCCGAACGATACTGTAGCAGTTTTACAATGACTGACGTTTTTCGAGGCCGCTTCTATGTCTATATACACGACTCAGTACCGTAGATATCTGGGTACCATTGCTGCCGGATTATGAAGCATCAATATTATCGTTTTCCGCCGATATTTTTTGGATTCCAACATTGTAAACTCCTGCGAATAAAACTCATGTGAATAAAGAATTTGCTTTAATATTGGTCTTGCTTGTAAAAAATTTAAAAAACCTATTTTTAGAGCAATTTTATCTTTTAACATTTAAAAAAATCAAAATCTTCGTCTCACGTTTCAATAAAAAGTTTACTTGCGATTTAGATGTTAGTTATGATAGAACATAATATTAGTTTCAACTGAACAAAAATGAACTTAAAATAATTAAAAAAATTTTTAAATACTTAACAATAAAGATTATTGAAAATTTTTCATTCTTCAATGTTTAAAATAATTTTTTATCTAAAGTATAGATGTTAATGTGAATGAAATCCGAAAATTATATTAAAATTAAAATTTGCAGAATGAAAAATTATGCGTAATTGTCTTATTACTATTTTTAGGTGTTTTCTTACAGTGATAATTTTAATAGTAATCGTTTTATATTGTATACAATGTACATTAATAGGGCGGGTTTAACGTGTAAAAAAATAGTTCTGCAATAAATTTTTAGAATTTATTCCATACAGTATTGGCGAAATTGCACATTGAGATAAATACCATCCTTTTATAGTCAGTCTTCTTTATTATAATTCTTTTCTTCCATTCAGCAGTTTTTATAAACAATTCTATTATAGTTCTATTATATTTCTATTATAGTTCTTTTCAGATAGCACACATAGTTAAACAGTTTAGTAATTGACAAAATTTTAATACTTAATTTGCAATTTTCTTAGTTTTACTATTTCCTTATATTTATTTATGATTAGAATTCAACAAGATTTTATTACCCTGGTAGGGAATTGATCATAATGTTAGCCACGTTTTACTGAAAATGAAAATATTTTAAATAAAAATATTAATTAGTTATACATTACAAAGCAAATCAATTCAAAATTTTCGTTCATTTTTACAAGTATTGGCTTAATAAAATAATTTGTAAACAATAACGAAATAAACGATGTTTGATATTCTTAATACAATGTATGGTTAAAAATTGACGAAGAAATTATGAACATCTCTACCAGAGTACTGTTATTTCAAAGACTAAACTAACTTACGCTAAACTTTCTCATTCCTTACTCATTATCTGCATGACTCAAATTAAACTTAAACTTTCTTTACAGTTTTCATTTCATATTTTAAATTTTTACTGCTCATCGTGAAGTTAAGTTCTTATTATGTCTTTTATAATAAAATAAAGAATTTTAAACATTTAAACATTTAGAGTTATGAATACATTTTTGTAATTCTGTTTCAATCAGTCGATCTACATTGCTCTATGGTTTACTTTTAGCACTTTTTTTTTGAATTTAAACATTTAGCTCTAAGATACATTATACTTTTTAATACGTGATTCCATTTATTAGGCTCAGTTGATTAATAGAACATCATGTTTTTAAGTTTGTTTACACCATCGATTTACGTTCGCACGTACGTACTATGATGTACCTAGGAACTAAATACTGACATTAAAAATTAATTTTTTTCACACTTAAATATTTATTTCGTATTTCTAAAATTACAGTAAAACAACACAAAGTATTAATTTTTAAAAGTAATTTATATGAATAATAAAAAATGCCTACTAAAAATCTTTTTTAAATTTTCAAGCTTTTATTTTAAAATTTTATCGTAATTAAATACATAGGAACAAAAATACAATGAATGTACAAAAAATTAAAACTATTTTAGTACAAAACTAAAACAATAACCGATACAAACTTACAAATAAGTAGGTAATCGGTTTGCAAGGCCGAAAAAGCCTATTTTTGAGAACAGTGGTTTCTTTTTTAAAAGTGTGTCTAAAAAACGTGCGCGTAAAAATTTAAATAGATTGTCTAGGCTCTATCTTATTTACTTATAATACAATAGGATTAAAAGTTATCAAAGAAATTTTTTATTTGAAGTTGTGAGTACATTAGATCAAACAAAACTTTTGATTACCACGTGCTATATAAATTGGTATTAAAAATCAGTATAAATTACTAATTAAGCGGTATAATCATGCATATTAAAAAATTGAAAAACAAAGTTATCACTTGAAAGATGTAAGACTGAGGAAGCTTTAAAAGTGAATAAAATATACAAAATAGACAAATAAGTTTAAAAGCGCAAACTTGTCAAAAAATCAGAAAGCTCACTCACTTATTTTCAACTTTATTTAAAAAAATAAACTCGTAATTATGCCATGTTTGTTTTCGTTTTGCATACATACATATGACGGTTCGGTTTAATTGATAAACAGTTTCTTACTTTCTTCAGAGAGCGATGATTGCTCCTTACTATTGGAATGATGCATGGCAACGATTCTGCAAGAATCTTGTGCGTGACGATACATTCGTACGTAAATATAGAGCTAGAGTTCAGACTAGATGAGCATTTAACATAAATGTATCTTTCTTAGATTGCGATGTTGTCTTTACAATAAACTAAATAAGCTAAAACCTCTGTTCCCTTATTAGCAACAAGTAATTTCATCAAGAGAATCCTGGAGGGTCATCATTCGTCATGTGTTTTGTAACCCTTTATTTCTTTTACAATTCTTTTAATAAGTAAGATTTAAATATTAACAATTAATACCAGTTAATTTTACAAATTAAACGCATATTATTATTTTGTATTTGATAGTACAAAAAGCAACATGAATTAACATTTACTTTACCAAAAGAATTGCAAAAAGAAACTAAATTAAATTGCATCAAATTAGGCTTTCAATCGCTTTTAATTGCCTTATTACTAATTTCTTTAATATTATCTTCCTTATCCTCTTTAGGTTTCTCCTCTTTAGGTTTCTCGTCTTTAGGTTTGTCATTCACTTTTTCTTCCTTTTTAGGCGCTAGTTTTGAACAAACTCCAGTACTAATGGGAACTGGTACTTTAGAGTTAAGTTTTTGAGGTATAACAAGTATCGTCGTTATCACGTTACCCAAAAATAGCACCAAAAACATAGCACTTAAAACTGGAACGTGCCAAGTAGCTTCTGGATGCCAAGCGAGTTTAAGTAATACGTAGGCATTGTATAACTGAAAGAAATAACCGACAAAAAGGAAGGGTAAAAGAAAAGAAAGCCCCCGCCACATCCATGAGTGGAAGCCTTCAATTGTGATATCCATATTGTGCCTTTCGCCTAGAGCTTTAAGACGGTAGAGCACACCGCGTTGATATCGAAATTGTAAATATTGTACTACACCTGCAAAGTGTAAAATTTTGATTCTAGTAAATATTAAATATTTAATTAAAACAAAAATAAAATGTTTAAGTATTTGATCTGACTTAGTAAAGTTAATTTATTATTAAATTGTGCAAAAAGTTTTTAATAAAAAATTTAAACAGTACTTAATTAATGCTTAAATTTACACTTGGCAACAGCCAAATAAGTATTATGTAATCACTAGAGTTGATAATATTACATATTACATTATTCAAGGCAGATCATTTTTAGTGTGGAAAAATCTAAATGGCTAATTTATTGTGTAAATGGGTAAATAGATAAGTTTTAACTTACTTATATAAACATTAAACCACATGAACTGTCCACGGAATGCATACCATGGCCCAGTATTTGGCCAAACTAAAAGTACTCCAGCTACTACAGTGGATAAAAAATGATGGAATCTCCACCATCCTTTAATCTTTGATCCATTAACTTTAAGGATACTTTCACGTATCGTTAAAGTACAGTAATACCAGACTAATAGAAACATGAAGCTCAACTCCAATGTTCTGAAAAGTAATTCATACAATTAGTTTTGTTGAAACGACACTCATGGTAGATATATATTAAATATAAAAATTACCTAATATTAGTAAATAAATTAACTACGGAAAGAAAAAAACCAATCACAGACAAAACCAGTTTGAATTTTTCATATTCATCTTTGTACTTAAATCTAAAACATATTAAATAATTAGTTTATATAAATTTTTTTCTGAAAATGTATGTATAAATATGTAATACTCACTTATCATTTTTATTTAATATCGAGACATTAACACTACCTAGTATAATAGACAGATAAGTGCCATTAGGTTTTGGCAACGTTTGTTCAATTTCATGAAGTTGGTGTTCCCTCTTTTGCATATCCTTGTCTAAATTTTGTCTTACTTCACTTGCATGCAGCCTAAAATATTATTATATTAGTATTATTAATTTAAATTGATCTTTCATTGTAAAAAATGATAAATTGTAACTTGTTGATCGATAAATGGACTTACTGTTTCAAGGATTTTTTTATGACACCCATCCGATATTTCTGGTGAGCTATACCACTCATACATTTTTTTTGTAGTTCTACAACTTCTTCTAATTTTGCCATGTAAGTTCTGTTTAATGCCTGCAAAACAACATCAAATTAACATAAATTTACATAAAGTAAAGAGATATGTGTTGTAATTGTAGAAAAAGATAAATAAAAATTGTTCATAAAACATTGTCACAGTTATATAAAGAAGCTCCATGAAAACACACGTTTTATCTTTGCTAAGTTTGGAGTAATAAAATACGTATACAAAAGAGGTGAAAACGGAAAGGTCGATAGAAAGGTTAGGTAAAAGCAAACAAATCAAGATGCTTCTGGAAAATATTTCATGGACAACAGTGCTCGAGATTCCCCGATAAACACTTATCTACCTCTGGTCAAGATACAGTTCAAAATTTTGATGATTACCGAAAGATACACCTAAAAATGCTGTTTTTCCAAAGGGAAGTACTGTCGACCTAACCATGTAGTCGCCGTTCTTTCCCCGAAAATCAACCCTTAAGATGTGGTCACTCACCTCCAGCTCTTTGTAATCATTCTGCAGGTCATTCCAGTCCTTGAGGCAAGATTCCACGTCGGTGTCCATGATTCTGGCTCTCAAACAATGTCGGCTGCCGTCTTTCTCAACCGAACGCTTTTTTCCGCGATCGCGAAAGAAGTAAAAGTGGAGGCAAGGTCGTTTACGCAGCGCTCCAACTTGTCCGCGAGCAGCTGCAGCAGCGGAATCACGAAAATTCGCGCGAAAAGTGGAGTTGCGCGCCCTTCTCGACCGCTCGCGCGCCTAACGGAAAAATGCGCAGCACTTTTCCGGCGTGTGTCGTCGTTGGCGTGCGTTGCTGTCGGGCGCTGAGCGCAGAACTGAGGCCTATGATATTTGCGGTCTTAGGTGCGCGCAGCGGCTGACATATCCGAGGCTCGATCTGATCGATCGACGAGGTAAGGCATTGTACACGGAGAGCGGGGGCCAAGTGTCGTCGCGATTACGAGGGATTTTGGAAGTTTTTGAACGGTGGGTGAGCTCCAATTTTGACTACGGCACTGTGCTGCGCGCGCAACCCTGACGTCACATATTATTAACGTGGAGACCGCACGCCTGGAACTGTGTCAAAAATACGAACGAGCGATGCGCGGTGTAGATGAGTTTGACTAATTTTTACATTTCGGGTACATAGGTTGAACGGGAGACGACTTTGAACCAGTCATGAGACCTAATGAGTCACTTTTATTAATGTCTTGTAGATTATGTAACTCTTGAAATTTACGGGTTTTAGAGAAATAAAATTTACGAAAGTATACAAATTTACTAAAGCGAAATTACTTTTATATTAACTTTACATTAACAATAATTAATAAAATTTTGTTGAAATTTATTTAATACGCATTCATTTTTTAATGAGCTAAATACTTTTTTTTTATATAAGTTGTAAGTGTTTTCAGCAACAACATTAAATATGAACTCTTTTTAAATAGAATTGGCTTAAGAAGAATTCATTTGGAATAGTTTTGCCGCATGGGGTTGAATTTAATTTTAAAAAATGTTGACACTTATGCACATGGCAACAATCATTTGTTGGAATATATTTAATGGAAAATAGAATATATGTACAATGATTTGTTAAGAAAAATACAGTTTTACCTAAAAAATGATAGATCAATTGTAATTATAAAAACTTTATAATATATTATACAAAGAATTAAAGAATATCCGAAAATTTATTCTTTTAAAATTACGTAAATCTCTCATAAATATTATATTTCGTAAGCCAAACGTTAAAAAACTTTTAAATGACGAAAGTCGCCAGTTGCAGACGAATAAAAAATCCGAAATGATTTAAAGCATTTTTTTTTTGCGATACCTGCAAGTGCTGGAATGTCTAGTTAGCTGCAGTCTCAAATATCGCAGATTGAAAATCGATTGCAAAGGCTTCGATCTACAGACAAATCACGTATGCGCAACCGATTTGCACGTACATCCTCGACGGCTTTTCATTTACCAGCCCTATGCGCAGATTTTTTCTCCTCCTTAAATATCGAGCTTCCTTTTCAGAGGTCATTATGCAGGGTGAACGCTCGAACATTATATAACTGGGCAGATTGAATTTTTATCTCGTGAATTTAATCGTTTCTATTTAATTCGAATAGTTTTTAATAACATTTCAATTGTCGAGTGAAATTTGTGTCTTTGAACTCAAAAGGTGGAATGATTACAATTTTGTTCAATGTGAATGGTAAGGTGTTGCTTAGTTGGCAATTTAAGCAACTAACCGAAACTGAATCGGATACCATCGAAGAATGTTCTTTAGAAAGTATGACCCAACGAAAAAAATACGTTTTTACGTAAAAGAACGTAGAGGTACGTTGTGCATACGGTAGCTAACTGAATAGTGTAAATATTTATAATTTTTCTACTGTGTTGTTTATACCCAATGACGCAGGTGAATTATATTAAAAAAATGTTAAACATCTTAAAAATATATACTTATCATTTATCACATTGTATAGCGCTTAATTAGTTTCCGTTAATTACACTTTTCCCAATAACTTTCGCTACGATTTCACGCGTCGTACAACATAGTTTTACTGCTCCTCTTACTTCTTATCGTGTTTCTTCGACAAATCGTTAATTACGATATTGCAACAGAGCGGGATATACGCACGTATGACTAGTCGTATTAGTTATTGTTTTGCTTTCATCTTTCTGTTGACTAGGCTTTTTACGGTTTTCCATAAGTGGGCGCATTAATCACTGCAGCATTTTCCTCGAAAACGTTGTGAATTGTCGAGCGGTCTTTGGCTCGGGTGATAATTGCCTCCCGAGACAAACATCGATCAGGGAATCCTTCGCGTTGTACCCGGAATTTTCTGTGGCCGAGATCGAATCTTGCATGCGCCCGAGGGTTGTTGTGTCTCGAGGCTATATATCGATGCGTCTGTCTGATCTGCGTTTGACTGATGTGAATTACTATAAAGATGAGGGCGCCGTCAGCTCAGGATTAATCGTTATATTCGCCTTTCATTAAAACCAAAAACTCTTAGAAAGTCCCACTGGGCACAAAAAAAATATAATATCAATCCTTACAGATGATGTACTTATACTTGGTTGTGGGTTAAGTTGTTGATGAACGAAAAGGAGAAAAAAACTTTCCAGCTCTCCGACTTACTCTCCGATAGAAAGATAGTATAACAGGAATGTTTATAATGAAAATAAGACTGAAATATTTGGGTAATTGCAATATTATAGTATTATAACATCTTCCGGACATCCTCTTAAGAACAAAAACAACTAATCTAAATTTAAAAATTAAACTTTCAAAAATCGCCTAGAGAATATATCTCGCAACAGAAATTAAAATCATGAATGATTTACACTTGATAACTTTAAGGATAGAACGAGCACATTTTTAAGTCAATGGCAAGTCGTCTTCTCAAACCTTATTATATCCGAGCACGTGTCCGCCCAAAGACCAAAAAAAAAATCAGCGAAAATGGCAATGAAAAGTTCGGCCTTCTAACAACCTTCAGCCCCAAACTCGCCGCTAGAATATATCAATGTCCCTGACCTCCGGAACTCGAATGCCGGAGTTAGAACTTGGCGACTTGTCCGGCAAGGATTAAAAGAGAGGCTCTCTGCGCGCGCGGGGCGTTCGCGCGGAGAGTCTCCGCCCATTTTTTCCAGCGCACATCGTTCCTCTGTTTTTTTTTCTTTCCTTTTAAATCTCGTATAAGCGTTATCCACCTGCGGATCCTCGTCCAGGCGGTTCGAGAATGTCGCCCGTCTGCCTGCGTAGCTTTATTTTGAATTCTGAATGAAACGCTCGCCGTGGATAAGTGTGCGCCGATTGCCAAGTGCGAAAGTAGTTTACCGGTCAGTGGAAATTCCGGCTCGACGTTGTGTCGTGGATTATGTGGTGTCGTGGTTATGCAGCGTGAGGCTTATTTTAACCTGTATTAATGTAACAAAAATTGGGCTCTCTTTTGCCCTGTGCGCGAGTTGTAAGTGATTTGTTCGAAAATCGTTTAAATTCAAGAGAAGTAGACGAACTGTATAGGAGCGAGGTGAGCTTGATATTACGAATTAATTCCGACGAAATAAAGAAGACCCGGAAATACTGAATTAAAAAATCTAAAGCGTAGGGGGCATTTAAAATTTCAATAAGTTTGATGTATCATCTTTGTAGATTTCATGAAACTAACGGTAATGTAACAGCCATCCAGTTACAAATATTTAGTTCATGTCTCAATAATAAATAAATTATCGAAGCAACTAATAAATAAAATGATGACAGAGTATTGCTACAATAGAATTACTAAATGATTATAAAAATTTTAAAAGCTAAGCAGAATTATTTTAGTTATTTAAATTTCGAAAATTGGTATCTGAAAAGATAAATCGAAGGTCAAAGATAAGTTCAAATTCACACTTAAGTACCTTGAACTTTCTCCTTTCTTTAAGATATAATTAATTTTTAATCATCTTTCATTTATCTTGGGAGCTGCAAGAATTTTCGACTGACACAACGTGGAATAATCCAAAGAATAGTTGAAATTATTTTGGTGAATGATTTCTGCAAACACGTGTCGCGTGTAATTATGCACTATAAAAGTTACGTAATATAATTAAATTCACACGGCGTAATTCATTGTAAGTAAGAAATTAGTAATACTCGTTTGGAGATTTTCTTTAGGCAGCATTCATCACTTCACTTTCAAGATAGTTTTATCATTTAATTTTAGCTTTAAGTTTAATTTTAAAATAGTCTTGTAATCTCGCTGCTTTAAAGGAATCAATATTAATAAAGCGTTATTTATTGTGTCACATATCTAAAATTTTTTCATTCTCCAGCAATTCTCAACAAACGTGTTTCTCTGCTCCCTAATAACATCTTAAAACTTCCACGCAGCTCTTTCGCCAAAATTTCCCTCGACTCGTTCGCTTCTCTCCTTTCCTAATTTAAAGGTCCTGCAGCTTCCATCGCGCATGGAAGTCTTATCAATGAATTTCTCCTCCCGAAATAAAGGCTTCGACGTCTAATTTTAGAATTCGTCTCTTCGCTCGCCCGCAACGTCGCCCCGCGCGCGACTCGATCGGACAAAAAAAAAAAAAAAAAAGACGAGGTGTCGCGCAAACTCATTCGAATCCCATAACAGACCGAACGAGCTGTAATATATATATAAAGATCGCTCCCGCGGCCTCTCGGCGTCGGCGTTCGGTCGCAAGGAGGGAGAGAAAGAACGAATTCTAAGCCACTAATCCCCGCGTGCTCGAGAGGACATCGTTCCGGAAGGCACTCACCTCTCGCCGCGCTGAACTCGCCTCCCTCCCTCCCGGGCCGTCCGAGGACGACCCTGACCGTGAAGCGCCAAGAGAGATTCCACGTTGTATACACAAACTCTCCGATAGAAAGGGAACCTCTTCTTTCTTTCTCCCTCTCTCTCTCTCTCTCTCTCTCGTTCTCCGAGCGGAGCTCTATGTATATATACGTTTGGCGCTATGTGTATAAAGCTGACAGTCTCTCTTTAGCGGCGCGCGTGGGAGAGACACTCGCGGCAGCGCGCGCATCGACGACGTCTCCGCGCCTTCGGTTCGAAAATTCCTGGAGAAAGAGAGAGAGAGAGAGGGAGGAGGAGGACCTACACCCGCCACCGGAGTGCCCGGTACTTGCCGTATCCCGTCCAGTGTCATTTGAAAATCGTAAAGGCCGGAGAGGTCCGAGCCGAGGTCCTGCTCATTTTTTCTCTCTCGGAGGTTGTACGCGGAGATATAATTGCCCCGGTTCGAGGAGCTTGCGGTTCAGTGATTCTGTGCTTTTATTCTCCGGCTGAGCGGTTCGCTTCTCTCTCTGCGCCTCGGCAGGTGGATCGAGTGTATATAAGCAAGGTAATTTCGTTGGGACGTCCGAGGAGACCGGTGTCGAAAACTTTGGCCGCGTTTTAATAAAATAATCGAAGCTTACAGGGCTGATAAAATATTGACTCGCCTCGAGATATATTCGCGTTAAAAATGTTTAAAAAACCAATTTATACTGTAAAAATCTCGAAAATCCGATAAGGCAGAATTGGAAAAAGAGAAAAAGAAAATCTACGTTCCAACTACATTTCAACGCGCGACACACTGTTCTAATTTCACACTTATAATCTAATCACCCGCTCGCCTATTAAAGGTAAATAAAATTCCTTTATTCCCATTGTACGCCCGACGAAACGAGTGCGCCTGTCCGCGAGAAGCGTTGCACAAGTACAGTGCCGACAGTTTCGGGCCAGCGATTAACAGGGCGCAGCTGGGCTCGATGTGTAGTTTCGAAGAAGCGCGCGCTTAGCTCGCCGCGGAACTTCCTCTCTTCCTCTCTCTATCTCTCTCGGGGGTATTGTACACGCGGAAATCATCATAACGGCCCGCGAGGCAGACGCGGTCGTCTCGCCGTTTTTCCTCGGCGCGCGCGCGCGGCTGCTCGTTTCTCTTTTTTTTTTGTGCCGCGCGCACTTGTCTGCTGTTACGATTTTGCAAACGCGCGACTTCGTGCGCCGCGGCGATGCGAGCTGGGAGGAGGATTATTGTGCGCCGTGAAAGTTCGCTTTGCTTCGCGGGATTTGGATTTGGGTTCGCTCGAACTTTATATCGGAAGATTTCGATGGCGCTTTGAATATTTTAAATTTTGGATCCGCGAGATACACGAGGCGATTGTATAATTATCTTCGAGATCGGATGATATGTATTTGCTTCTGATAAAACTTCTATATTAGAGCACATGATTTATTGCAATGTTTGATTATTCTATCAGTTTTGGAATTTCGTTTTATCTATTTCCGCGTACAAAATTCGTGTTCGTTATAGTTCTTTTTTTAAAATCTATGTTTAATCAAACATTTAAAAGCTGGTTTTAAAAAGTCCTCAAATTTATTTCGTACGCAACGAGTGTTGCAAGTTATCAAACTCCTGCTTTCGCAGAAGTATTTGAGGTGGAATATTGCTGAGATCAAATTCGTAATCGCTGTATAAGCATTTCTTAATTTAAAGGCTTACGTTCTTAGAAAATTGAGGATGCCGAAATGTGAATCCCTGCCGACGAAGACCCAACTTTTAGTCGCTCTCCTTAGTCAGGTTCAAGGGTACGCTTACTTTTCGGTTCAATGTTACGAGATCATTGCATGTCGTTTTAGAAGCTTTTTCCTTTTAGCGTTACTTAAAATTATATAAACTCTCAGATTGCAGCACTATTAACATAGTTTTAATTAAATGGATTTTACATTTATTTATATCTACTGATATTTTAAAATAAATGATATTCAAATGGACATATATCTATCAAATTTTATAATATTTGAGTGCTACTAACTTTTGAAATCAGATCTTTTATCGCTGCTGCTTTTGAAACAGAAGTATAAACGTTATTTAAATTGGCGGTCTTCTTAGAATATTATCTGATTTATCTTTTTTGAAAATCGCTGTTAGAAAATGTCTCAAATTAACAGGACGGGTCGACTATCAATCTTTGAAACAGAATATATTCAAAAGTGTTAAATTCTGAAACTGGACAGCAGTTTAATATTTTACTCCTGCCTGTTATATTCTAAATTTCAAAATAAGGTTGCTGCATATTTTAAAAAAAACGAGATATACGGTGTCTTTAATTAAGCACATCTGTATACCTGTTTTGCATGTGATTATATAAAAAACAAAAGAACAAATTATTCGCTAATCTCCATTTTAAATTATGCAACGGAAGTTCTGAATTAATTATTACTGAAGAACGACACATTATGTTTTATAATGTTTCAAACAAAATTTTAACAGACACCTTTTTTTTTATTAAGAATAATTAACGTTAACTTTAAAACATAAAATAGTTCTTACACTATTGTCAGGTGATTTTCCAATATCAGTTGAGCTTAATCAAGCATAATGAGTTTCAAACTACTTAAGTTTATTTTCTGACACTTAAATTGGTATACAAGTGTGCTGTCCGTTTTGTCTATATGATACAAACTATGTAGAATGAAAATATAATAATTTTACTAAAAATTTGTACAAAATATTTAGATTTATCTTCCATATTTTAATTTTTTTTAATAAATTTTTTAAAATTATCAAAATTTCATTACTAAAAATATTGCGACAGGGTCATTTAAAATAATTTTTCTTTCGAAGTTCGTTTTGGCGTGTTATTCAGTAACTGAAGCCACGACCAAGTTATTACATTAATTTCCTTGTAAGAATTTACATCGTACATTTCTGTGCCCGGTAGGAATTTTTTTGGTTTTAATCGGATAGGCGATCTCTCCTGCAGGCCCGCATCGAATGACTGCAGACTACTCCTGCGCCGTGGGCCGTAATCATAGTCCACCGATAGCCTCGCGCCCGGGGGGGGGGGGGGGGGGGGGGGGGGGGGGGGGGGGGGGGGGGGGGGGGGGGGGGGGG